>WOVY01013132.1:0-223626 GCA_013436015.1 Rhipicephalus annulatus | reverse complement strand
TTTAAATTGCTGATTTGATAGATATGTGGGGTTTAACGTCCCAAAACACCATATGGTTATGAGAGAGACGCCGTAGTGGAGGGCTCCGGAAATTTTGACCACCTGGGGTTCTTTAACGTGCACCCAAGTCTGAGCACACGGGCCTTAAACATTTCCGCCTCCGGAAATGCAGCCGCCGCAGCCGGGATTCAAACCCGCGACCTGCGGTCAGCAGCCGAGTACCTTAGCCACTAGACCACCGCGGCGGGGCCGTTTAAATTGCTTTGTTCCTCAACCTTGCAACTTCGAACTGCTTTTATATTCATATATTTCCTTTCACAGGAAGGTTTCCACTTTCTTCTTCGCTGCCTGGCTGCGCTGTGATAAAACAAACGCTATGATATTTACAGAAAGAACCATTTGACTGATGGCACCAGGAAAAATCGCAAATGATGTTAGTCAGCATAAATCACATCGGCGTAGAAAGGAATTCCGGGAAAAAAAGAATCAGAAAGAAAAACGTGCGAGCAAGTCTGGTATGGAGGTCGCCAAGTCTCGTGCACTCTACAACAGTAGGTGAATTATGGTTGGGCGTCTCTTTATGCGCATAACATTTTGTAATGACACCGCTCGGTTATTAATAAAGACCCACGTTCGATGACAGCGAATTCAGGCCACGGGCAATGTTCTGCACTGACTTCTTCTTAGCAATGCTACACGTGATCACTAGATTGTACTGCCACTTTGCTGGCGCGAAAAGACATACCGCTTTACAGATTTCGAAACGAGGAAATTAGAAGACGAGCTAATCTCATTATCGAAGCACAATGAGAAAAGGAAGTGAGCTGCAGTGTTATTCATTAAAGAAGAAACCTTGACCGATGTGTGCTGATTATTGCATGTTACGTCATTTCTACATATCTATTTTGTTGTCTTGTTGCCAACTGCGTTCTTTATTGCATGTTATTTAGGACACAATGATATAAATAGGCCACATCGTACTCCCTTTCACGTACGAGGGATGCGCACATTACTTATCAAAAGGAGAAAAGAATTGGCCCCGTATCTGCATGTAATCTGAAAATGTCGTCGAAAGATGATAGTCTTGCGTACGGAGAGAGTGAACAAAACATTTATTTGATGTTCTGCGCAAGAAAATCGTTGAATGGTATTCCGGAGAAGCTGCGCTAGAGTGCCTCGAGCATGCAGCGGAGGCGAACGAGCGCAGTCACGTCACAAGTGAGGCATGAGCGCCATCTGGCAGTTCTTTTAGATGCGGAGCATCTAATGCTCGAGGCTTGTAGTGCGGCGCCGTCCGCAAGCTTCCTCTTCCTTCTTCCACCATCTGTGCATCCCTTCCTCCTCTACACACCGCGCGCGCTTCACTCCTCCACCATCTGTGCACCCTTACTCCTCTACACACCGCGTGCGCTTCTCCTCTTCACGAACATTCGCTAGCTGTATAATGTAGCGCGCATGCGCCGTCACGCTTCGAGAACATCGGCAGCTGACGCGCGCGCATGCGCCGTCGCGCTTCGAGAACATCGGCAGCTGACGCGCGCGCATGCGCCGTTGCGCTTCTCCCCCTTCTCGGACATTCGTCAGCTGACGCGCGCATGCACCGTCACCCACCATCTGTGCCGCGCGCGCTTCTCCCCTTCGAGAACATTCTACAATTTTCCTGATTCTCCAGTGGACGCGCATGCGCCGTCGCGCTTCGAGAACATTCAACAGCTGACAGTGCATGCGCCGTCGCGCTGTATATATACTCAAGGTCGGCGCTCGCTCGCTCAGTTGCCGCTCGTCGGTTGGTTTGTATGGCGCGTCGACGTCCAAGGTCGCGGTGAAATGAATTCCAACGAATCCACAAACACAATGATCGACGTCCCTTCGACCAGCGCCGCCCTTTCGCATACGTGTGTACGTATTCACTCATTTAACACCCCCTCCTACAACCACGTTAACCAATTTAGCCATCGACCCAAGTAAGTCGCAATTTAACACCCCATTTCACAACCACGTTAACCAATTTAGCCATCGACCCAAGTAAGTCGCACTTTAACACTCCGTTAACCAATTATATGCTCCGCATCCTCCTCAGTGTTTCCCCGAGGGAAGCTGCGGGCAATTTTTTTGAAAAACAATGCGCGTGACTCTGAGACAGGCGTGCGCGCCCGTCTTAGAAGTGATAAGGTGTAGAACGCAAGGCGACGGGTAGGTGCCACCACCGTCTAGTTTGAGAAAGCGTTGTAAACATTCGTCTTTCCGCGCAAGTGTTGCATGGTCAGCGCGCGCGATAAGCGCTACGGTCCTTATAATTACCTATGTATGCCTTTTCTAATAAAAGACGAACATGCAGAATATATATGTGTGTTGTTATGGTGCCTCAGATATGCGCAATAATTGCTTTCTAATTGACAATTGCACACGTATGAACGCTCATCCTTGAGCAACATTGGTGGGCGCTGCGGATGAGGTCGGCCGTTTGGGGTATCGGCTGGTGCTGTTTAGGGTACCCGGTTCGCGGTAACGGTGGACAGACAGACAGGCAGGTAGACAGGCAGACAGACCAAAGTTTTTGCTCGGAAGGTCCCCAAAAAAGACTATCGTCTTTAAAATTCAATCAGTTCAGTTGCGCGTACATTGATGAAACAGTGGAGCTGGTGGCTTTCTACTCGTCATGCAGGCTAACGCATTTCTATGTATAGCAAGTATTTCACATATGTTGTATCACTGCACTGTATGCTACCACCACTCTCTTTGTGGTGGCGGCCTATTTGAGGTGATAGTATATTGCCACCCCTTTTGTAACTACACGTGACAGTGGTAACACGCTCGTCATTTGTTGGGCATTTTCCTTTTCAAGACGATAGTCTTTTTAGGGAACGTGTGTTTAGAAAAAGTGGTTAGAGAGAGAGTAAGAAAGGAAAGGCCGGGAGGTTAACTAGAAATTGGCATCTGGTTTGCTACCCAGCGCTGGGGGCGGGGAAGTAGGGGCAAGAATGAGGGGGTAGAAAGAGAAAAAAAAAAACGCACGCGCACTCATAAAAAAACGAAAACACACACAGGAAGGGCGTCCTAACGATTCAGAGTACTAGGTACTCTACTATGGGAGAGCATAAAGCCATCTTGTGGGCCTCACACTTTATGGAACGAAATCGCACAAATATACAGAGAAAGTCTTTTATTGGTGTGTGTGTTTGACGATCCGGTCACCCGGTGAAAGCTTAAGCACATCTTCACCGCCCAGCCATATTGACCTGCTTTGCTGCGTTCATACTTTTGAACATTGTCAATCAAAAAGCAAGTATTATGTGTAATTGAAGTAAACATCAATTCGCAAGCATCGTTTAGTCTGTTTCTTGTTTGTAAATTGCGAGGAGACGTAATTTTAATGACCGTAGTACTGATTACGCTGCGCTGACAATGCAACTCCATGAAAGATAAGAAGGTGTTTCCTACGCTTTACAAAAACGTCATGGTGCTGCCACCTACCAATTGCTATGCGTTCTACAAGAATGATAGTGTCTTGAAACTATTTTCAGATAGCGTCCATATCCCACTCAGCGTAGAGTTACTGTATATGCTACCTTTAGGCACCTGAAGGTAGCATATACAGTAACTCTAACTCAGCGCTTTGCGCATGGCCTACTCACAGGAGCTCGCGTCAATGGGATTCGTGCTTAAGGATCCCACTCAACCATTTTCTAGCGCAGAACGTCAGAAAGTGTTTTATGTTCTCTTACCGGACAGAAGACTATCATCTTTCGACGACCTTTGCCCGGAAAGCACGCAGACATGCGGCCAGTTTTTAATGGAAGTTGTATGTATTAGTGGGATTTACCCAATATCTGTGGCACGCACAGGTTTATGATAGTTTTCTGATAGGCCGCGCAGCCGTCTGTGTGGTTTAGGTGGTTTCTATGTCAGTGTCGTGTAAACTCTCTTGCTCTTCTTAGATGCGAAGAATCTTATGGTCGATTTCAATGTGGTGTGCGGCGTGACCACCCTTAATGCACATGCGTGTCCACCCTTTCCCCCTCTCTCTCTCCTCTCCACGCACCCTTTTCTCTCGCCTCGCAACGCCGACACTGCCTACAGCGTCAACTGGTGAGTTGCTTGATTGAACTCCGTAACTCTAACTCCGTATTCATGGGTTGCGATTCGTCCCCTGAGTTACTTAGCAATGCAATGCCATTAGAGAAGCGCAGGTTACTAAGATACTCTTCATTAACTCTTATCCCTAACTGTTCCCATTCTAGACCTCTGAAAACCTCCTGTAAGCACGCGGTAAATAGCATTGGGGAGATTGTATCCCCCTGCCTTACACCCTTCTTGATAGGTATTTTGTTGTTTTCTTTATGAAGCACAATGGTAGCAGTTGATTCCCTGTAGATTTCTTCCAGGATGTTTATATATGCTTCATCGACGCCCTCATTCCGCAGTGCCTGCAGGACTTCTGATATTTTTACTGAATCAAATGCCTTCTCGTAATATATGAAGGCTATATATAGTGGTTGGCTACACTTTGAGCATTTTCCTATTACCTGATTGATAGTATGAATGTGGTCGATTGTTCAGTAGCCTGTTCGAAATCCTGCTTGTTCCTTTGGTTGATATAATTCTAATGTTTTCTTTACTCTGTTAGCAATTACCTTTGTAAATAGCTTGTATACTACCGAAAGCAAGATGATTGGCCTGTAATTCTTCAAGTCCTTGCCGTCTCCTTTCTTATGTATTAGGATGATGTTAGCATTCTTCCAAGTCTCTGGTACTCTTCCCGTCAGGAGACACCTCGTAAATAGAGTGGCTAGTTTTTCTAACACAATCTGTCCTCCATCTTTCAGCAGATCTGATGTTACTTGATCCTCACCAGCAGCTTTGCCTCTGTGCATGCTCTCCAAGGCTTTTCTGACTTCTTCTTTCATTACTGCTGGGGTGTCATCTGGGTTACTGCTATAGTTCTTGTAGTATTAAGGTCGTGGTTGTCCCGGCTACTGTACAGATATCTGTAAAACTCCTCCGCTATTTTAACTATCCTATCCATATTGGTAGTTATTTTGCCTTCTTTGTCCCTTAGTGCATACATCCGATTTTTGCCCTATCCCAAGTTTTCTTGTCACTGCTTTGACCCTTCCTCCGGTTTTTCAGAGCATGTTCAATTCTCTCCATGTTATACCTTCTTACATCGCATACTTTACGTCTATTATTCAACTTCGAAAGCTCTGCCAGTTCTATTTTGTCTGTTGTACTTGACACTTTCATGATTTGACGCTCTTAATTAGGTTATTCGTTTCTTGGGAAAGCTTGCCAGGGTCCTGTCTAACTACCCTGCCTGCAACTTCCACTGCACACTGCGTAATGATACTCGGTGAGATTATCATTCATTGTATATACGCTCAGGTTTGGTTTCCTCAATAAGAGACGATACCTGTTCTGAAGTGAGACTCTGAATTCCTGTACTTTCCCTCTCAGTGTTAGCTCATTGATTGGCTTCTTGCGTATCAGTTTCTGTCGTTCCTTCTTCAAGTCTAGGCGAATTCGAGACCGTAACATTCTATGGTCACTGCATCATACCTTGCCAAGCACTTCCACATCCTGCATGATGTCTGGGTGTGCACTCATTATAAAGTCTATTCGTTATTATTTTCGCCATTTGGGCTCCTCCATGTCCACTTACGGTTTCCGCGTTTTTGGTAGAAAGTATTCAAAATCCGTAAATTATTGTGTTCTGCGAATTATTCTAGTAGCTCTCCTCTGGCATTTCTAGTACCGATGCCATAATCTCCTACTGCTTGGTCTCCAGTCTGCTTCTTCTCTACCTTTGCATTAAAGTCTCCCATCATGTATAGTATACGGTGTTTTTACCTTACTCATTGCCGATTCCATGTCTTCATAGAAGCTTTCAACTGAAGAGTCATCATGGCTGGGTGTAGGCGTGTAAGCCGGTACCACCTTCCTCCTGTATCTCTTGGGTTTAATTACGATACCTACCACCCGTTCATTAATGAAATAGTATTCTTTGTGTTGCCAGCTATGTTTCTGTGAATTAGGAACCCCACTCCCAGTTCTCTTCTGTCAGCCAAGCCCCGATAGCAAAGGATGTGCCTATTCTGTAGCACCATATAGGCCTCATCTGTCCTCCTAACCTCACTGAGCCCTATTATATCCCAATTAACAACATATAGCTCCTCAATTAGTACAGCTAAGCTTGCCTCACTAGCTAAGGTTCTAGCATTAAACGTTGCCAAGTTCAGGTTCCAATGGCGGCCTGTCCGGATCCAGAGATTCTTAGCACCCTCTGCTGCGTTGCGGATCTGACCGCCGCCGTGGTCAGTTGCCCTCGCAGCTGCTGGGGACTGAGGGCCGTGAGTTGATTGACGAATGCATGTGGGAGGTTGTGGCCAGATACTGCACCAGGGTGGCCACTCTTTCTCTGATGAGGGAGTGCTTTACCGGCGGTGGTCTCCGGTGTGGCCGCACCCCAGGCCTCTTAATGCAGTTCCGTCTCCACGCGGATTTTAATTTTTAGGGGCGAAGCTCCTTAGGGGCGTGGGCTGTGCGTCCCCTGTAGCCTGTATGTAGCCACCTCTAGTTTAGTTCTTGCAGTGTTCACTAGATGGCGGTACCGTCCCCTGTATCTAGCCACCTCTAGTTTAGTTCTTGCAGTGTTCACTAGATGGCGGTCCGTCTCCTGTATGTAGCCACCTCTCGTTTAGTTCTTGTAGTGTTTTACTAGATGGTGGTACTTGTAGCTGATGATGAAAGATGCAAGATGTTATAAACTAGAAAGCGGTACTTGTAGTTGATGAAAGACGCGAGATCTTATAAAATAGGAATGATGTCACATATGGCGCGTGTCATTGGTTGAAGGCAATCGTTCGATTTAGTGCGGCGACGTACGCTAGGGGGAGCGATGTAATAAAATTGAGTGGGCAAAATGTACAGAGATTCATGGTTTACCAGGTTTACCCTCCGGAGCTTCGCCCACTCATCATCATTCACTTCGTGGATATGGCGGAAATTTTTATCCGGTTGGGAGCTGCGTGGCACCGGGAGCCACAGACCTTTTGCAAGCGAGATGAATGCTCTAACTACTACGCCATCGTCGCTAATGCCATCACTGCATATTGTTGTGATCCCGGGGGTAATGCGTCGTATCCCACCTCTGCCCAACCAGTTGTTGCGGGTCGGAAGGAAGGTCGTTGGAGGATACGAAAACAAAACCCGGTCTCTTGTGGTAGCGTGGTGTAGCTTCGGGTTGAGGAAACGAACGCTTACGAGATGGGGATACGAAAAACAAACAGGTTTATGGCACTATTACAAATATTTACAGCATGGTAGGTTAGGAGTTCACAAACCACGAACGTGGTGGTTGAACCGCTACACAGTTCAGAGCCTCACAACTACGAACGTGGTGGTTGAACCTTTACTTGGTTCAGAGCGACGTCCTGCACTCTGCGGCGCCGTTATAGCCTGTCGGGCTCCTCCTTCTTCAGTGGAACACCAATCACACACACACACAACAGGTAAGGGGTACGAGCATGCACGGCGCACGTGAACATCCATTTTGAGTCAAGATCACTGCACTGAAAGGTGGCGCCAGAGAGTCTCTTGCTCGTCGTGTATGTCGCTGGTCGAGGGGTCCCAAGCTTCGGACAGCAGACATCAAACGGTCCGCCAATCTGTCCGCTCAATTAGCAGGGCACTTTGTGGCGGCGGTCGCCGTTTCTTCAAAGGAAGACGCTTGTCTTGTTGTCCCCTCTGGAACGGCTTACATCTTCGTGGCGACACGACGTCTCATCCGCCGGCTAGCAGGGACAATACCTGGCGGGCATAGGCATCCGGCGAGGTCGGCTACTTGTTTGAGGATTAAAAGAGCGCCGCTCCCCCGTCAGCTCTCGACGCTGGTTCCAAGAAAACTGCGGTTCCAGGCGTGGGAACACTGCCCGTCTACGCTTTCAGCGACAGCATGGCGCCTACCGATGGCGGTCATAACAATATACATAGGCACTGAATCTCCACTTCAAGGTAATTAATGCCAGTGGGTTCATTTCTCCTGTGCGTTACTGAAAAATAAAAATTAGCTGCGTGCGCGTCAACTAAAAGCAGACTGTGGGTCTCTGCGTCCAGTCGGAGTCTTCTGTCTCTGATTTCTCACTAGCACGTTTGGCAAACACCGGTTCATTACTACGTTCATTGCGCTTCCCCGGGTTTCTCTCCAGCTCAACTCCACAATGAGCGCCAGCGTCAACGTCCCCGCCAGTGTAAGGGTTGGCTCCCACTGCTTCGTGTCTGTATATGGTTCCCCTCAGCCGGAGATGGTGTAATTTGTTTCCTCTTCCCTTTCATACGTTCATTCTATCTTCTATCACCTTTTGTTCCCCTTGCCCATTTCCGCAGAACAGGGTAGCCAGCTGGTCTGGGAACTGGCGAACCTCTCAGTTCTTCCATTTCACTTTTCCTGCTCCTTCTCCTCCCGGACATGAAAGTCTTGACAAAGAACTTTACTGTATACAATTAGGAGCTTGGCGATCCCAGTCCTTAACTTTAGTGTCTGGCATGGGGTACAACACGAACGTCGGCAATCAGGCGCCCTGGTGCACTTGTAGAGTTAATTTTGCGGCTCGCGTGTGGCCGAAGCGGATCTCAGAGGCCACATAGAAGGATGCACATAGTTGAGATTTGCTCCGCCAGGTGCCTCAAAGATCTTAGCGGCCGATAAAGAGAACCGTTTGCTGTGTATGTCAGTATGCGCTCCTTGATGACCTCTCTCGTGCTTCCGGTGAGCGATGCTGGCTGCAAGAGCTCAGCGGGGAGGAAGGGGGTGGGATGTATTTGAATGGCCGGCGGAGTGCTCTGCTGAAGTTGTGGCCCCCTGTATCCTAATATAGCCCCTCGTCCTGCTGGGAACCCTATTCTAACTCGTATTTCTTATCAATAAACGTTATTTTTCTTGCCCCCCTCTCCCCTAAAGAAAAAGCCTTCTATTCATTCGATGAATAGATTGATTTTTAATTAATTATTTCTTCAGTTGAATAGGTCTTACGTTAAGTAAACTGATGCTCCGATAAGATATGTATCCAATTCGCAACTTGAACCATCATAATTGGTTTCGTACCACTTTTATGTCTTAAACCAACTTCCTGAGCAGAGTGCACGCAAAAACTGCAAAAACAAAGCCCTGCAATTTTGACGCGCAAGCGGGTTACATGGAGTTTTTAACTCTCTCATTTCCTCTTCTTAGGCAAACCACGAATCAAAGCTCTTCAGTGGCACGGTATCTCGATGTGTAGCTGTCCAAACAAGCCTGTCTAATCAGCCAGTACAAAGTAACAACACCACACGTCTTACACAGCAGAAGACCGGTTACGGAACCGTTTATGCGAGTACCGCCAATTTGCTATAGATAACAAGAGACAAAAAAAAAGAAAAGGAGGAAAAAATCAGCCCCAGGGGGAGATCATGCAGAAACGGCCCTCGGGTGCCCTCTCACCTCTTCTCCTCTCTTTCGAGCGGCGTGATTCGCGTTGACCCGACTCACAGCAATCACAGCTGCACGCACAGAAGGCGAGTTCTGCCATTGGGCGTCCCAATCATGCAGATTGGTCGGAACGAACGTGGCATTATGACAAAAAGGGCTTTGGCTTAGGAAGCGCGAAGTGCTTCTGATCTAAGGATCTTTCGCTGAATCCTTGACACAGACTTCGAGAGCGAGAAAAAAAGAGATACACTGGAATAAAAAAAAAATAGGACGGTCGGCTGCGTGGCTTATGAATTGGCGTCCTTGCGGTTGCGCAAATGGCATGTTAAACTTCACTGATCCCGTATGCACACGGGCGAAATGCAGCGACAGACCAACTGGTTGGGCATCACAGAAGTGATCTTGCCAGCTTGAGCTGGGTATCAAATAAAAACCCATAGTTTGGACTGATGTGAGAAATTTACACGTAAAAATACTAATTGGCATCAAAGAAAGTGTATATTTAAGGGCTCATCTAGGGGCTTTTTCCTGGCATTATTATCTTTTAGTTTTCGCTAAATTTGACGTCAAGTTGGCTTCGCATATGTTAAGTAAATGACATCGTCAGGATGGTGCGAAGTTCTTGAAGTTCAGCGTATAGTTTGCTAAGCAAAGACGATATATTGAGCACGTTGTTATTTGAGAGCCAAACTGTTCATCAGCGAAAATGACTGCCAGACGTGGTAACACGTTTAGTACAGTAAAAGTGAATACACTGGAAAGTTGTGAAATAATACACGTGAAATAACGTACGATGCATCAAATCTCAACAATCGGCTACTCTCAATGCTATAACAGTTGAGAAATTTCAAGAAAAAATCAGCTCAGCTGCTTGCAGCACAACTAATGGATGACTAATATAAGTATCTTTCTTTGTACGTAGTATGCTTCTAGCACAATTACTCAAACACTACTTTCTACAAGCGCTAAAGTGCCCAGAAAATTGCGCCGACTGGTTGTTTTTATCGAGAGACCATGCTCCAAGGCTTGATTTCTAACACATCGGCCGATCTGGCTGATGTGAACCCGTCCACAGGGGAACAGAATATCGTAGACCACTCGCAAAGCACGGGTCTCACGTGCTTCTTATCACACAGGGCAGGCACATGTCTTCCTGAAGTCTGTGGGCACAGGCCCGACACCTTACTTGGTGCAGAAAACACAACAGGTACATTGTACCTATTAGGCACGTCTTTAGTGTTGTATGTAACTTTACGGGTGCAAGGAACAACCACTGGTCTTTTTTTTAACCGCTGACGTTCTTTCTTTTTTTTTAAATTTTTGAAGAAGACATTCAGCCGTTGCCGCAAAGATCAAGCGAGGATATCCAGCTAAGTATAACCGGTGCACGTGCTTGTCAAATTCTGTGCAGCAAGATCTTGCCAACGCACCTTCCAAATATATAAAAATATCCCGCTATCTCCACGAAGTGAATGAGGATAGAGAAGCTTGCTCGGAACTGATCGAGAGACCCGTGAATCCTTTATGCAAGTCCTCTACCATCATTTAAAGAGGGTGACACGTTGTTCTAGGGGTGATTGTATGTGCACACTTATACACAAGATGTACTCCTGTGCATATCGATGCAATTATCTGCAAGGTTTACATTGCTGATTACAGAGCTGTGGGAGGCGTTTTCCTTCGACGATTACAAGTTTCTGGACGATGAAGTATGTGGCCAGGGAATCTTGAATTAGAGGTTGCAGTTGAAAGTTGGAAAATGCAATGTCGATACATCCAGCTCCCGAGTGGAGGTTCTCCTGCCGCCGCTTGCGTGCACCGCCTCTGCTTCGCGGGCTCGGCCTTCTGGGTGCGCGTGTCGACGAGCCGTCTTCACAGCACAAATGGCACATAATGCCTTACAGATGTTCAGTGGGCACTTCGCTTATGAGCAGATTGATGAACGGCACAATGACATCGCAGATGTTTTCCTACTTCATGAAAGTTACCGTGTGTGTTTGCTGGGTACGTTGCACAGCTGCGC
The DNA here is from genome assembly GCA_013436015.1 of Rhipicephalus annulatus. Taxonomy (NCBI): domain Eukaryota; kingdom Metazoa; phylum Arthropoda; class Arachnida; order Ixodida; family Ixodidae; genus Rhipicephalus; species Rhipicephalus annulatus. The sequence goes on along the minus strand of WOVY01013132.1, from coordinate 212,140 downwards.
CTCTAGCGTATACACGCCAGGAGACATGACCCAGGCGTAAGAAGCTTGACGAGCAAGCTCCTAAAACAATAGCTTCCCGAACTACTACATATTGGGCCGCGTAATAAGGTATCAGTTCTTCGAACGAATGAGGCAGCAGGCCCAACAGATATGCTCTTCGGACATAGTGAGTCTGAAGTATAAAAACTGAATTCCCTTTCGCTTATCCTTCTTCGTGGTTTGAGTCTTCTAATTTTCTTATGAAGTGAACAAAGTTCTTCATTTTCGCTTCCACAGGAGATGACCACCATTGACTACATGCCGAAGACTACGGTTGAATGCGTAAGCGTGAAATTGAAAAAGAACCCACTTGAATGCTACGAATGATGCTCACGTGGCCTTCAGGTTGGTCCTACGTGGTAGTACCTATGCCTAATGTTCAATTTAACTCTGATGCTATGCAGTGTGGCACACTAGGTGAAAACTTACGGTAGGAAAGATTCGGGGTGACGTGTAGCTAAGCAGGAGTAGAAGGACGTATGGGTCCGAAGCCGTTGTCATGTCATCGTATTGTCACCACCGTCGTTTCCGATTGTCATCGCGCCGTCATGAATGGTGGACTTGCAGGGGGACACGACACCGCCATCTTAAAAAGCGGTCATCGGTACTCCTAATAGAAATATTCATTGCAGTCTGCTGGCAGCATATACGCAGCCCGATAACGCTGACAGTAATATTCGACGGTTTTCGATAAGATGAAAAGAGTGTCTGTTGATGCAAGAGCACCACCAAACACCCGAGCACTATTCCGCATAACCACAGCGTCCTCTTCCTTTGCACATCGGAAAATAATTACACTAAATGTCGCCAAGTTTCGTTCATACGCATGCGTTATATACACCGGGCTCCCCACTTACTTTTTACGCCGGGAATGCCGTCTACGTAGGTACCTCCTGCTGGCACAAACAAACTAAAGGTGCTAGCCCACTTCCCTTGGCATCCTGTATATCTTCACTCCACGTAAACACGCAATGAAAGTAAAAGAAGTTACGGCATGAAAAACACCGTAATCAACATGCATAAAAACAGTATTCCGCTGATAACACAGGTGATTACGCTCGCCTCTGGAACTTATACCTCACCTATCCTTTTCCTCTCGTTCGCACATTTTCTCGCGCTGCAAAGGCCCGAGAGTGTCCGAAGCCTCGAGCGCTGAGCCATCGTTTATCGGGCGGCCACGCGAACGGGCTGTTTCAATTGGAAGCGAGCTGCTTTGAAGACCACGGCGCCTGCTATACGGGATTCTCGCGTGCCTAATACACTTTGACCCAGTCCAACGGCGCGTCAGCCTCGTATGTATTGCTGCGTCGTTGTATACGGTCACCCACACTCGGGGACTTATACGCCAAGAGTTGGGCGCTGAGAGGCCAGTGAAGTGGTCGCGCGCTAATAAGCCCCATATTTTCGGGGACGCGATTTCTTTCGACCATATCCCTCGCGTTCCGTGTAGCTCCGCACTGGTCAAGGATGATGATCGTATAAACCTGCAGCTGGCGCCTCTCCATCCCCTAATTGGTGCCGGTGTTGAGTAACAAGGAAACGGGTTTTCCGTTACACGCATCTACACTGCAGCAGCCACCCGACGTCCAACGCGTGACCGATCGCGTAATGTGCATAATTTAATAAGGAAACGTCCGCCCCCGCGAATGTCTTCAGCGGCTTTGCACGTCTTACGTTTCGCGAAGAGCGCTCCTGTTTGTGGGAGCCATAAATCATAATTTAACGACAAACGGGACGCTTTTAAGAGCTGCTAGGGGGAACTGAGTTAAAGTGGATGTGCGGAAAGCGTGGTTGTTGCTGGCGATGGGCTGCGCGTGATCGTCATTTTGGTTAGTCTGGAGGTTTAATTGAAAGATTTAACCCTGTCAGGCCTGAATTTTTTTAACGGGTACAGATTTTTGTTTCTTGTTGATTTGGCTTTACTACAACCCCAAGAGCACAAAAAATAATATACTCTAAACACCCCATCTGTATAGAATAAAAATGGCGCCACGTCCTATATGTACGACACCAGGGCTTAGTGGTTGTTAAGGGAGATATAGGGAGCTAAGGTACTTATATTCGTTTTTACCCTGTCAGTCCGTGCAGACGCTGTGAAACGGCCACGCAGCAATCATACGATAGTTATAGCATATATGGTTACAGTGCCTAAAAGGTCAAAAAGCAGCCTTTACCGTTCGTGACAGAGCTTCTTGAATGGCCGTCGTCTAACTATTGGACGCTTTCAAATTCCAGCATCACAAAAGATTGCTAGATTCTGCTTCGCTGCGTCAAAATCATTCCCGCCTATGTCTGCAAAGGCAAGGTGATTGAACTGCATTCTATCGTCGTTTGGTTCTAGCTCCCTCACTCACCATTCACATAGTGCAAAAAAGAAATTCAAATTCATTTCGTACTATCTCGCTATTGCAGAGATCACGCATAATGCGTATTAACTGTGGGATCTAGGTAGATTTCTAGGCTAAATAACAAAAATATTGGGAGCCGCCACAAAAGCTATCCCTCGATATTTGCATGAATGCATTCAGAGCTCTGACAATCACCGAGTTCTCGTGTCCTATATTGAGGAAACAAAAGTCGCCCGTTACTGCGGGTGACGTGTTAACAATATGGGACACCCACTTTGCAAATATGAAGTTAAACATCAGCTGCCGATAAAATAGTTAATGAATAAGGCATCATCAAATATTCGGTAATGGCAATTCGTCGTCTTTTTCACATTCCACCATCTTCTTTGATTGATTGATATGTGGGGCTTAACGTCCCGAACCACCAAAATCTTGCTTTCCGCTTGGCCGAGTTCCGAAGAATACAAGGACAAAATTACTCATGTTCTTGCCACCCGGTTCTTGGCCGATCCCACTTTGTGGCCGAGTGCCACCATTATGAGAGGATCATCAAATTTTTTCGTGTTATTTTATAGGACACCAGTGCCAAAAGGGTTAAGACAAATTAATACTACGATCAGCCGAGATCAGTCAAAATTAATTTCGGGACCCGAAGCGTAATGGTATGGAAAACTTGAGCCCGACGAAGCAGTTATGGTATGTTCGCTTTAGTCCATTACTGTATGCCTTAAGATAATAATATTCCTCCCTTTGGAACTACATTCAGTTAGAAACTCTGGTACAGTAAGGATAACACAAGATCGAAATGAATAAGCTGTCCCAAAGGCTAGCAGATGCATCTCTCTATTAATGAAGACTATATATTGATGAATCCCGTTAAATGCCACATCTATAGTGAGCTCCCGCGGACCAATCGGAAATGTGTGTGCTCACAACAGTATATATACCGGGGAGTTGTAAATAGTTCTCGACAGAAATTTTTGTGTTTGGTATGTTCCAACGTCTGCAATCCACTTTTTTACTTTTCTGTGTTTCTTCATGTCGTTTTGGTAGCTTTCTAGTAGAGTGTGAGACAACTGGTACCGTTAGAATGAAGCCCTCCAAGGTTAAGAGGCGTTTCGTGAATTTTGTGCTCGGAGAAGGTCACATGAGCCATGATATTTAAAAAAAAATTCCGGCACATCCCACGCACTGTGTGAATTGAATAAATGGAAAACAGCCAGCAGAATACTGCATGCATGGCCATGTTTGTTTTTGAAGCTAAAAGAAGTCATTCATGTCACAACATTTAGTTCACTATATATCGGAAGGTTTTCACGCATGTATGCACGTACAATCTGGCAGTAAAGTATGCCATGCAAATGAGACGTATACTTTGGTATACACAATGCATGATCTGTCATTTAATTTCGTGATCCACTGACGTCATGCCCTACCGATATTGCCACATTCCTTCCTCAAGTTTTCTTATCACCCCGTTCTGCTTTACGCGATTCTCAGTGCAAACCACGCCTACTGTGTTCGAGAAGCTTCAGGACTGCCGTAGATAATTTTGTTAAGATACGCCCACGTCGTGAGCATTTCAGATCATTCTGGAATCTACGTCACCGCTAGCGATTACGCTATAATGTTCGATGGCAAAAGGTATAAATGCCGACACGCTTCGCCGCTTATCAGTTGATCGACGGCCGACGCTCTGCCTGCCGCTACCAGTGCCAGTGCCTCGCTGTAATTTTACTTTTCATTTATTGGCCACAAGTTAGGCCCGAGTAAACAGTTTCACATTCGATCTGTAGTCGACTCCCTTCGGCCACGCCATGACTCCGTGACAATAATGGTTCTGTCATGTAAATCACGCCATACGTGACATGTATGTCATGAATTTAATGTTACCACCTGTCTGTGATGTTTGTCATACAGTCACGTCGCACTAAACATATGTCGACGTATGTCAAGATAGCTAAATGGCCATCGAGCGTACCACAAGCATGGCATGTAAATCGTGCCACACATAACATGTAGATCCTCATTTTTATGTCATCAACTGTCACTGATGTTCGTCATACAATCACGTGGCGCTATAGCTATCATCGTTGGTGTATGTGAAGCTAGATGGCCGTGAGGGCACCATGAGTGCATGGTGCATGTGAAGCCATACGTGACATTTATCATGATTTTAATGCTACCACCTGTCCCCTATGTTCGTCATACAGTCGCGTCGCGCAAGGCCAGTTTTGGTGCATATCAAGCTAACTAAACGGCCGCGGCCGCACCGTGAGCATGGCATGTAAATTCGGTCATTCGTGACACGCATGGCACTATTTCGTTTGAACACCGGTCATTTCGGTTCCTCATATAAACATATCTCGTCCAACGAGCAATTAGGTGGGCGTGAGCACCCCTGGTTCATGGCATCTATATCGCGCTGTATATGTAATGCGTGTCAATATTTTCACGTCAAGACCTGTCGCTTACGCTCATCATACTCTAGTCAAATCACAAGCGGTATTTATCAAGCCAAGGAAGCATCGACATGAACACCAAGACTGTGGCAGGTAAATCCCGCCGTTCACGATGTGTGTGCCATTATTTCATGTTATGACCTGTCATTACGTTCGACTTGCAGTCTTGTTATGTCATACCATTTTTGTTATACATTTCACTAAAAAAAATCACCAGCATATCCACGGAGCACATGATGAAGAGTGGGGCGAAGCGTCCATCCATCCGTCCATGCGTCCGCCTGTGCGTCCATCCCTGCGTCCATCCGTCCGTGCGTCCATTCGTGCGTCCATCTGTGCATCCGTACATCCATCCGTGTGTTCATCCCTGCGTCCGTCCGTGCGGCTGTTCATCCATCCGTGCGTCCATCCATGTATCGCTCCAAGTACCGCCATCTCGCATCTTTTCGTCACATATTCAGCATATAGAAGTGCCGCCAACCAGCGGACATTCATAGGACTAAATGAGAGGAGGCACCCACGCACTTTCTTACGGCCTGCGCTTCGTGTCTACTTCCCACCTTTCACCGCCTCTAGTTAATGGCTATATACTAGTTCACTATATTCATGGCACTGCGACCCAACCCTCATTGAACCTTGCTAAACCTAAGCAGGTTACGTAACGTGGACACCCTTTCTGGTCAGATAGTGCTCAAAGTGCGTCCTGCCGATACTATTTTTTTTAGTAAGCGTCGATTTCAAGGCCAATTTTATTGGAGATTAGGGCAAGAATACTCGTCACTGTAGGTTATTTCATCAGAAACAACTATATCTTTATTTATGAATGATCTGTGCGGGTTTCTTCCTCAATTGAAAACGGTGCGTGCGTGTCGCTCCTCTAGTCTGACTGTGGAAGTGGCTGGCTACCTACTACTACGACGACTACTACATACATCGCGAACGCACGACCCACAGCTGTTGCGAAGCCACTTCCGAGGCTGCCACCGATGCCACCACTGTTGAGAAACGGACCGATCCCGCCGCTTCCACCACTGTTGAGAAAGACGGGCCGATCCCGCCGCTGCCACCGCTGTTGCGAAACGACGGGCCGATCCCGCCGAAGCCACCACTGTTGCGTAGCGTAGGTTTATCAGCTCGCGACTGCTTCTGCGCAGAGCCGATAAGACGAGCGGACGAGACGACGGTGAGTTAAACAAGGTTTATGTACAGCATATATACAGAGGCGTTACAATTTCGGCACTGGGGCCGACAGAGACTCGAAGGGCCGAGCTCTCCTCTCTAACACATAGGTCAGCTTTTCGCCTAAAACCGCCGACTCACACACATGCCGGCTCTCCGACACGGGGCCTCCTCTCACTCACATCGGACCGCCGATCGCGACGCGCCGCAGGGCTTCTTTTATTTACACCGGGTCCAACCAAAATGTCCAATCAGAAGCGCCGCTTTGTCGTCAGGGCAGACTCCTCCAATGGCGCGCCGCGCCATGCGTCAGACCACCAGACACGCGGACGCCGGCTCGCTGTCACGCGCGCAGCTGACTCACTGCACGTGGGCCAGAGGGGCGCCGCGCGTGTTCACGCCGCCGAGGTGATCGCGCCAGGCCGACTGCGGGCTGTCCTTGACCCAGATTGCCTTTTTCAGAGGCACGGTCGTTTGACGAGGACTCGCTGGCATAACAGCACCCCCCGCCGCCAGACAATGCACCGGAAAGACGAGCTGCTTCCACGGGGCTCGGATGTCAGGTGCGCTAGTTCGCCAGGTCCCTCCAGGTTCGCCTCCAGGCCCATGGGGAGAATACAGCTCCAGACTGTTCCGGGATTACAGCCCATTCTTGACGACGGATCCCAGCTCCACTGGCTTGTCGCCACAACTTGTCGACCAGCTTCACTCGTCTCTTCTGACCATCTTCGGTTTCAGCACTTGTCGATGGTTCTGCAACTTGCTAAGAACGGTTCGACAACAGACAACACACGACACAAGCAAGTGCCCTCGGTCACCCGACAGAACACCAGACAAAGTATAGTACAACATATACCTATCTACGTGTCTATCGGAATTTTGTTCCCTCTACATCAAGAGGCACATGTGGGACACAAGACTCTTAAAGTAAGAACTTGAATTTTTCACAATTACAACAACGCAACGAATTAGAATACCACATAAAATTGGCCCCTTGAGATCACTCTGAACGAGAGCGCTCAGCCCAGGTCGTGATGAGGTCAAAATTTTGCCCCGAATCGCCAGCCAGAAACCGAAAGGTTGAGAAGGTACTAGCTAGAACGCACTACTCAATGCACCTGCATTAGCGTTCACCTTTCCTTTATTTTTTTTTTTTTTGATAGCGAACGTCAAAGTTGCGCTGTGGAGCAACATGCTCCATCTCAGTAACCGGCCACTTTTAGGCGACGATACCGATGCGGCACCAAGAGCGGCTCACACTTTCGACGTTGCACAGGGGAACAACGATACGGCTTGCTGCGGATTGACTCCTCACCGCTTAGCTCGATATCGTGTTCGATCACCTTCATGTTTCCGGGACGGTCCGAAAACACATCTTCAAACACCAAAACAATCTTTCTCAGGTCCTCCTTCCGGACTTCACTTAACCTAGGCTCTAGGTTTATCTGCTCCCGGATTACTTTCGATCCCCCTTCAATTACCTTACTAGAACTCAAAATTCCTGCTTCCTCTTCCTCTGAAGCATTCAACAGCTGATTTACGACCGCTTGATGTTGAACGTATGGTTTTATCAAGTTGTAAATTTTGTCCGGCCGCCTTCCTAATTTCACTTCATAATTTGTATCGCAAGGCTTCGATAATACTTTGGCGGGCCCTTCCCAATCAACCTCAAGCTTGTTCCTTTTGGACGGCTGCAGCAGCATTACCTGATTATCAACTTCAAAAGCGCGCTTCTTCACCGATTTCTCGTAGTGCTCCTTCGACAGCACTTGTGCCGCGTTTTTCTGGCTTTCCACTAGCGCTTCAATTGAGAGATCCTCACGCTGCTCTCGAATGAGCGTCTCTCGATCAACTCTCGGCAGCTCGCTCCAACTTTCCGCTACAGGCGAGAGCGTTGCAACCCTCTCGCTCTGACTCAATGGCGCCATGTCGTCTCCCCCTACCGCGCCGGCCGTGCCGACCGCTTTCGCGACGGGCCGCTCGCGTGACTGCTCACATGACTCATGCGGAAAATTTCCTTTCTGGGGTTCCGTCGACCCGCCGACAAGGTCACTTGAGAGTTCACTGCATTGAACCAGATCAGGCTTCCGCGTTTGCGATCGCGTGAGGGCCATGCACGCTAAGTTGGGGAAGAACGATTTGCCCTGCTCTTTGAGAAGCTGCTCCGAGTTGTTGGAGAAAAGATAAGGAAAACGATCGTTTAGCGCGGCAGACACAGCCGCTTCGGTGCAAAGCTTACCGAACGGGCCTTCAATGACAACGGTGGCGATTGGTAAGCGAACACTCTGCTCCTCGGCGACTTGCCTGATCCACGCGCATTCTCCTGTGAAGTCATCCGGAGACACCAATGAAGGATGGACAACGTCCATGGTTGCCGCTGAGTCTCTAAGTGCTCGGCACGTTTTCTCATTCACCCTAATTTCTTGGAGATACGGCTCCAACAACCGAATGTTTTTTTCTGATTCTCGGATCGTTGCGAAAGCAAACTTTTCCTGACAGTTTCTCGCGATGTGCCCTTCCTTTTTGCAGTTGTAGCAGATTAGCGGCTTCCGTTTGCTTTCCGATTCAAATGCCTGTGTGGTAGAAACCTCACTCGATTTCTCCGCTTCTGTTTGCCCTTCCCCTACACTGTCCTTCGTAAGAGACGGTTCCTTCTTGAAATTACGGTGCGGATCGGGTTTCCGTTGATCAGGTTTCCTTGAAAAGCCCTCTTTCCTTTCATCCTTTTCAACGCGCACTGCCCTGCTATGCAACTTTCGGCGAGTATAATACTCCTCAGCTAACTCAGCTGCCTTGTTTAACTGTACTTCCCCAAGTCTGTCCTGCAGCCAAAGTTTGACATCCTCCTCGATGCAGCGGTAGAATTGCTCCAATGCAACGCATTCCACCACTTTATCGCGGTCGTCATAAACACCTTCGCCCTTGAGCCATTCAATCAAATCGGCTTTAAGACGAAACGCGAAGTCAACGTGTGACTCATTCCCCTTTTTAGCATACCGAAACCTTTGCCTGAAAGCCTCGGGTGACAACTTATAACGTCTCAAGAGCACTTCCTTAACCTCGTCATAGCTCTCGAACGCTTCCCTCGACAAGCAAGTTATCGCGTCGGACACTTCGCCGGGAAGAAGAGCTAGCAGGTTCCGCGCCCAAAGAGACTGCTCCAAAGCATTTCGCTCACAGACGTGTTCAAACTTGACGAGATACTTCGCCATGTCCTCGCCTACTACGAACGGTGGCAATTGGTCCCTAATTCTCAAACCGCTGACCTGAACTGTTGGAGAAGCTACGCTAGGCGCCTGCGAACACTGTAGGATTGCCAATTCTAGTCGTTTCATCTCAAGGCGCTCCTGTCTCTCGGCTTCCTCGCGACGTTCGCGCCTTTCAGCTTCTTCACGTTCGCGAGCTTCGCGCCTTTCAGCTTCTACGCGAGCTTCGCGCCTTTCAGCCTCCTCACGGCGTGCTTTAATATCCACCCAGGCCTCATCGACTTCCTCAGCCGACACTCCCTCATCCTTCATGATCTCAAGGATCGCTTGCTTTCGTTTCGCACGGCCCAAAGAAATGCCGAGTTCCTCACAAATTTCGATGAGTTCCTTCACTTTAAGGTTCTCCATCGTTCACACTAGCCTCTTGCTGTTTGCCCCTGTTAACAATTTACTTGCCGTACCCACTATAAGTCCACTAGCAAGACGCGCAAGCAATTTTTCACTCTCCTGTGTTTACCCCCTCCGCATTAACCTTGGTTTCAAAGCACTTCGACTTTGCTTGAAACGATCAAAGCTCACTACAATGCTTCACACAGCCCTTCTCTAAACTACTACAACCTGAGCTAGAGTAGTCTGGTGAACTGAGGGGAAAACATCAGGCACTCACCGCATCGATGTCGCTGACGCCGGCCGATCCCGCAGCTGCCAACCACTGTTGCGAAGCCACTTCCGAGGCTGCCACCGATGCCACCACTGTTGAGAAACGGACCGATCCCGCCGCTTCCACCACTGTTGAGAAAGACGGGCCGATCCCGCCGCTGCCACCGCTGTTGCGAAACGACGGGCCGATCCCGCCGAAGCCACCACTGTTGCGTAGCGTAGGTTTATCAGCTCGCGACTGCTTCTGCGCAGAGCCGATAAGACGAGCGGACGAGACGACGGTGAGTTAAACAAGGTTTATGTACAGCATATATACAGAGGCGTTACAATTTCGGCACTGGGGCCGACAGAGACTCGAAGGGCCGAGCTCTCCTCTCTAACACATAGGTCAGCTTTTCGCCTAAAACCGCCGACTCACACACATGCCGGCTCTCCGACACGGGGCCTCCTCTCACTCACATCGGACCGCCGATCGCGACGCGCCGCAGGGCTTCTTTTATTTACACCGGGTCCAACCAAAATGTCCAATCAGAAGCGCCGCTTTGTCGTCAGGGCAGACTCCTCCAATGGCGCGCCGCGCCATGCGTCAGACCACCAGACACGCGGACGCCGGCTCGCTGTCACGCGCGCAGCTGACTCACTGCACGTGGGCCAGAGGGGCGCCGCGCGTGTTCACGCCGCCGAGGTGATCGCGCCAGGCCGACTGCGGGCTGTCCTTGACCCAGATTGCCTTTTTCAGAGGCACGGTCGTTTGACGAGGACTCGCTGGCATAACACAGCGTAGGGAGCTTCGCACCCAAAACGGCAAGGAGAGCACGAAGTCGTAGGTGGTACGTGCGTACGTACGTACGTACGTACGTACGTATGTATGTATGTATGTATGTATGTATGTATGTATGTATGTATGTATGTATGTATGTATGTATGTATGTATGTATGTATGTATGTATGTCCATGTATGTATGTATGTATGTATGTATGGGTAGATAGATAGAAAGATAGATAGATAGATAGATAGATCGATAGATAGATAGATAGATAGATAGATAGATAGATAGATAGATAGATATAAAATTGTTCACAGAATTTTGCCAAGGAATGCTTCACGCAGAAAATGGTTCTTTTTTAACTATTTAATGATAATACAAGCTCGGACGTCGCTGCCTCGGCCGAACTGTTTTGGGCGGTCGCGCATATTTACAACAGCCCAGATGGGATTATTGTAGCGCTCAAGGAGCCCTCGTTAGAAGCGTGCATCACAGTACAACGCATAACAGTGATAATATGGAAAAGGTGAGCTAGTTGGTTCGACTGCATAACGAAAATTTTTCTCACGCAGCATGGAGACACAAACGAAAGGTTCGCAAGGACCAGTGCAGTCCTTGTGACCTGCGCTGGTCTTTGGGAACCTTTAGTTTGTGTCTCCATGCCGCATGGGGTACGCCTTTCTTTATGCACAATAGTAGACAGGATTTCGTGTCCTAAATCCACGTTGTCATTAAGAATGACGCCAGAGTGGAATGTTCGAGAAATTCCGATCATCTGGTGTTCGTTAACGTGTACCCGAGTCTAAAAACGACGGCCTTTAACGTGCACTGACATCGCGCAGTACAGGGGCTCAAGGAGGTCTCAAAAACTTTTTTAAAGCTCCTTGCACGGGCCTCGAGCATTTGCCCTCCCCCAAAATGCGACCGCCGCGGTGGTGATCGAACCTGCCATTTGGTAAGATACGATACCAAGAAACCATAAATGATTCTACCCATCACGTGACCTCATCGCTGACCTTCTAGACTGCCCGTAGTTGGCCTTGATAAGACGCGTTTGGCACCATCGTCTGCCAGTAAAGCCATTGTTCTTCGACGGTACCGACGTGGACGTGGCCCGCCTCGGTCTGAAAAGACCGGGCTTGAAGTGAAATGCACTTTATTTGGTCCTGGAGAACTGGTCAGACACCCCCCTAAGAGGTGTCCGCCGCAGTTGCTGGCCGCGTCCACGCCGGGACTGGAAGACCGTGGCTTTCCACCCGTTCGCAGGCCTCCTGGACTGCCGAGTATCTCCCAGTCTTCTTTGGGCTTCAGGGCTCAAATAAAGTTTTGTGAATGAATGAATCACGTAGCCCTTCTTCTCCAGCAGCTAGTGTCTGCCATCATATATTTTTTAAATTGCGTGCGTATATTCAGCATTGAGAAAGCACGCAAGGAAGAAAGAAAGAAGAAAAAGAAGGACAGAAAGAGAAAAAAAACGAAGGGAGTAAGTTAGAAAAGAAGACTGAAAGAACGAAAGGAAGAAATAAAGAAGAAATAAGGAAAGAAAAAGAAGAAGGAAAGAAAAGAAGGAAAAAAGGAAAGGAAGGAAAAAGGGGAAAAGATTAAAAGAAAAAAGGAAAGAGAAGAACTATATACTATTAAGAAGACTAAACGCGACCGTCAAGGTCGTTTGAAGGCTGAAGCGACGGCCCCACTTAAGTGAGACGTAATACTTGCCCCGACGTCCGTTTCGTTACACGCACGTGTATATGCACTCTTCCTCGTAGGCAAAGTCAAGCTCCTCTTTTGTTTAAGACAAAAAAAAATGACGCAATACCTTAAACAAACGACCTCCTCATCCTCCACCCTCTTTCTGGTTCTCAAGGAGTAAATAGTGAGAACACTTCCCACGCATTACACATACACGAGGGGCGAGAGGAAAGAAATAAGGGAAGGCGCAATGGAAGCCCAGGCGCTTGTGCGCGATCACTTTTTCAAGCTCGGTCATGGCTGCTTAACTTCTTACACCGAGTCACACACCCGGCGGGGAGAACGCGAGAGCACAAAAAGCAAACAGTTGTCGGAAACAGAACTCCACGCTCGCTCAACAAGTGCCAAGAGACACACGAGGAAGGCGCGTGCAAGAAACGTCGTCGGAAGAGGAAGGCGACACGGCTGGATTTCGTCGCCTTCCTTCCGGCTCACGCGAAGCCTCTTCTTCCGAAGTAGGGCTGACGGGAGGGGCACCCACCGTGCACGCGAGGACCGTTTTTTTTCGGCGGCTTGTCACAACGTGCGAAACAATAGTCGCGGGCAAAAGTGGAAACGCGAACGGCCTCCCTTCCCGCGCCACCTTCTTCTCCGGCCCGGTCGGGGCGCATCGAGGAGGGAATGCACGACCGCGTCTCAGACCTGCCCTACCCTGCCACCGGAGCCATGCAGGTTGTCTCGTCTGTCTGCTGGGTTATACCTGTCCGAGCGGCTTGTTTGGGTCTGCCTGAATAGCGCGTTCGAGAGGTTACTTGTTTTGTTTCCTTCTGCTTGCCCGTCGTGCGTGTGTACCATCCTGCGTGGCTTCTTCACCCGTTAGGGCTACTGCGGCACTGCGATGGTAATTACAAAAGCAAGACGACGTAAAAGAATGAAAAGGGGGAGCTCGCGCTGCTACTTTTGCATCTGTGTCACGCGGAAATGACCGAACTGTCGTTCATCCATCCTTCATCGGCAGCGCGGAGGAGAAGCGGGGAATCACGAAGGCTGCTGCCTAGCCGAGAAACACGCCTACTCCACGCTATGGAGAAGAAAGAGGAGGGGGGGGGGGGAGGTGAAGGCTTTTGTTTCCTGCCGTGGACGACTGCATGTGTTCCCGGCACCACCTGCATGCGGGTGTTCGTGATCGAGAACTTGAAGACGTACTTTGCGAGGCAGAGTAGCCCTGACGCCTCGAGGCGTTCTCCTTCTCCTCCGCCTATCAGACGGCGCCAAAAGGCGGGCAAAGCGACCCCAAAAGCGAAGCTCGTTGAGATCCTCGACATGCATCGATCACTTATGCGGTGCAGGTCACGCCGAGGGGCCGTGCCCGAGCGTCCCTCGTGCTCGTACGGTCTACAGAAACCGACTGTTTACTCACGCTAAACCCTTCATCGGAGGCAGCTCGAAATAGCCCTGGCGAAACTTTGACGCAAGAAAGTGGTTCGTGAATACAACGCCTTTGTTTCTTGTTGAACGGGAAAAGGTATCGCATTGGACGCGCGTACTGGTTCTTCCGTGATACGTCGGGAAACGTCGCCAGCAGATCCTTCAAGCACGTGATCACATTTAGTTCTGATTGCGATAGCGAGGGGACGAAATTATAGAAGGAGATATCAAGGCAAGGAAAACACTGCACATATCTTAACGTGCACGTATACAGAACATGACAGCTCTCGACTTTTGTGACTCAGTTGCCATGCCCTTATGAAGCGCAACAAGGCTTGGAAGTCTCGTGTCTTCAGCACCCACAGCGGAGACTAATCGTGTTTTTTTTTTTCCTTTCTCTGAAAAACTGACTGTTCAGTATAAGTAGGGACACATGGGACAGATTGCCTGCGGTGTCAGTGCGAACAGTCGATTGCCGTGGTTGTTGCTGTATTAATTACGCGCAGCAGATGACGTGCAGCAATGCGTAGGGCGACTTTTGTTGCCCTCGAATTCGTTGTATCATATGTCTTGACATTCTCCCCTTCAACCTCAAATTTCTCATATTCAGATAAATTTCCAAAGCACTCGATTTTACATCCCAGTAAAGAAAATGAGGCGTTGTCCTGCACGACCTTCAGTGAATAGTATTAATTAATGTGTAAATAAATACCTAATCATCGTGCCATCTGTCAGCCTCGATTCTTGCATAAAAAGAATCAAATATTAGGCTCAGAATGCATGTCTATTTTTTTGTCATATTCGTAACGTGCAATGAGAAATAATGATCTTAACGATGATCCTGGCATGGGGCACGTAGAACGATCGTCCAACTTGGTGACCGTTTGCAGCAAGTGGCCGTTTGCAGCAATATGCAGCACAATGAAGTTGAATGGCCGCAAGCCGTCCACTCACCGGGCCTCTAAAAATGTGCACACTGCGTTTCAAATCATCTAAAGAACCACCTGGTGTGTGACGCGCCTCCGTATAGTTCGATGTGTACAGTTGCAGACACCAAAGCTGAAAGGCGTTATACCCATGAATGTTTCATGCCCGTGCGGCTACTTCAGCGCTGGCATACGTTCTTGCTTTATTGGCACAGAGTGGCAGTTGCTGCTTTAGTTGGTGCTTGAAGTCGGAACACGCGAAACAAAGCCCTTTGGGTCATTTCTCGAACAGTGTTTATCATTGCAGAATGAGGAAAGTATTGAAGCGTGAATCGGTACCTCATGCTGTACTTGTCCCAATCAAGAATTCAATTTCAGTTTCAGCCTTTTGTCGGAGTAAACAACACAAGACAAAAGTGACAAAGTGAAGACAAGTGACAATGTGCCCGAACACCAAGTGAACGAGCACGAACTTGTATATTGTTAGAATTGCTTTAGAATTATATTTATGAATAATTTTAGAATTAAGCAACGTGACTGTAACATAATGTTATGACTCTCATGACTTCAGAACTTTTATTGCATCCTCTGTATGTGAATGTGGCATCTAAAGTAAAGAACACATTAACGCGTACTGGATTGCTTCTCGCCATGAGCTCCTGTAGGGAATAGCCAGCTCAAGGTCCCCGATGTTTATTTTGGTATCACAGTTTCATTCAAAAGTCCGGAAACATTGCCAGCTTGTGTTTGCGCCCGCATTCTCTCAGAGAATCGGGTGACGCGGCATAAAAATTGCCTGGCGACGCCAGCGCGCGCAATATTTATGGGCGACACCTCGGACGCTCCTCTTTTTCATCGGGGCTGCCAAGCGAGGAATTGCAAAATGCTAATCCGACCTATCACTCGTTAATTTAGCGAGTTTCTATGCTGATGGGCGCCATCTCTCTCTGCGGGATGTCCTGTGGATGGCCAGGCTCGATTTTCCGCTTGCTGGGCGCGCCACGATGCCAAACGAGTCATTTATACAGTATATTGACTGTGGAATGCTTGTAGGCAAAACGTTCTCGATCGGGTGCCCAATTTGCGTTTTTTGTCGCCTCGTGTTCGCGGGGAGCCTTCATGCTCCGCTCTCCCTGCACAAAAAGTAGGCCGTCATATATCGCATGTGTTCTTAAAGGATGTTGAAAATGATTCCAAATGATCGCAAAATGATTTCATGATTTCATATAGGGAGCATCGAACACACTAAAATATATCCACCCACTGCTGCATCGTGTCCTGAGAGCGCGCTGGAAATGGATTGTACAGCCCTTCCCTCGACCGATCATGCGTTTTAGCTTGTGTCCATTATTGTTGCTATTGGCGAAAACTGCTCTGTCAGTAGTAGTTAAATAAATAAATTAATTAATAAATAAATAAGTAAAAGTAGGTTATAAGTTGCGCCACAAAACGCACTCACTGTTCAGGAAGCAGGAAATCATGGATTCCCAAGGTGTGTGGGATCTGCCGAATTTTTAGAGGCGAAGCTCCTTAAGCCGTGGGTCGTGCATCCGCGATGTATGTAGTAGTAGTCGTAGTAGTAGTCGGTAGCCACCTCCATGGCCGGACTAGAGAGGCGGCACACGCGAACATTTTTGAATTGAGGAGGAAACCCGCACAGTTCATCATAAATAAAAAATGGCAGCATATCCACGGAGTGAATGATGAAGAGTGGGGTGAAGCATTCGTCCGTACATTCGTTCTTGCTTCGTCCATCCATGCGTCCGTCTGTGTGACCTTCCATGCTTCCATGCGCCCGTCCGTGCGTGCGTCTGTTCATGCGTCTTGTCCCCGCGTTCGTCCATGCATCCGCCCCTGCGTCCGTTCATGCGTCCTTTCATGCATCTGTCTGTGTGTCCGTTCGTCCATCTATTCAACACTCCAAGTACCACCATCTCGCATCTTTTCATCATATATTCTCCATATAGAAGCACCGCCATCCAGCGGACATTCCAAGGACTAAACGAGAGGTGGCACACGCACACTTTCTTACGGCTTGCGCTTCGGGTCTACTTCCCACCGTTAACCACCTCAAGTTCATGGTATATACTAGTTCACTGTATTCATGGCACTGCGGCCCATCGCTCGCTAAACCTTTCTACAACCAAGGAGGTTACGCCCGCAGCGAGTATAACGTAGCAGCCTTTTCCTGTCAGATCGTGCTCAATGTACATGCCAATGGCTGCTAGTGGGAAATGAGAGACTGGAGACTTCGTCTTGTACTTTCTTACGGCTTGCGCTTCGTATCTACTTCCCACCTTTAACCACCTCGAGTTCATTCATGGTATATACTAGCTCATTGTATTCATGGCACTGTGGCTCAACGCTCGCTAAACCTTTCTAAAACTAAGGAGGTGGCACCCAGCGAGTATGACGTAGCAACCCTTTCTTCTCAGATAGTGCTCAATGTACATGCCAATGGCTGTTAATGGGGATTGCAAGGCGCGCGTTAACTAAAAGCCGAATGCTCCTGTTTCTCATTCCACATTAACAGCCATTGGCATGTACATTGAGCATTATTTTTTATTGTTCAACAACGCACAGAAGAAACCTCTTACTGGCACCACCTTGGAGGTCAAAATGTTATATTCGTTACATACTACAACGGCTACGAGAGACGAACGGCTGCCGCTATAAAGAGCTTCGCCCCCAAAAGGTAGTTGTTTCTCATAAACTAACCTACAGAGACGAGTATCTGACTAGAAAAGGTTATAGGCTGTGCTGGTCATCGCGTCTATTATTTGATGTTTGCCTCCCATAGTAGACTAACTAGTACTCTAAATCGTTACCCACTTTTTCTAAGCGCACAGAATGATGTCTTGCGTGCAGAGGTGTGACCTGAAGCCGATCATTGCGTGAGGTAAGAGGTCGTTATCATCCAAGCATTTAATTAGCCACGTGAGTGTCACACGTTTCATAAGCTTGTCCACACTCCCTGTTAAAGGTATTGCTCTTAGATTTTGGAGCTGTAGCCTATTATTCTTGTTTCAGTATCATAAATATTCACGCTGTTTTCCATAGCTGTGGGATGACACCTTTCCCCAGCAATCATTCATATAACGAACGAGAGAATTGAGAGAGTCGTCATCGAGATTACGCAATACCATATTGCTAATTACATCAGGGCCTTGTACAGATTTGATACGAAACGTCATAAATACAGCGCGAATCCTGCTTCTATAATATGTCGGTGTAGGCCCCGGTTTTATTTGCCACTATACGAACGGAATCGCTCTTTTGGCGCATTTATTGCTTTTCTTGTAGTAGGTCTTCTGTGCCTAAGCAGGTGTGAACTAATTTGTTGAAGTTATGTCGCTGCGTAGTATTACTGTTCTCAGGGTCTAAGAGATATCCTAATAGGTTCCATGTTTTAGCTGATCCTATTTCTCTTTGTGGGCTATAACATGTAGCCTCCCAATTCTGTTCGGTTAGTCTAAGTGCGCGGTCCTTTATGGCTCTATCGAGAAAAACGATTTTCCGGTGCAAGGTTCAATTAGGCTTTCGCTGCTCCCACATTTACTGTAGTTGCTGTCTGCGTTCTGTAGCCCTGCTTTCCCTGGATGAGTTTTGGCAGTTCTCTCCATCCCTAACCACTTTTATATGCGAAGCATTCATTAGCGAATTTCGGTGACTTTGACCACATCCATCCATCCATCCATCCATCCATCCATCCATCCATCCATCCATCCATCCATCCATCCATCCATCCATCCATCCATCCATCCATCCATCCATCCATCCATCCATCCATCCATCCATTCATCCATCCATCCGTCCGTCCGTCCATCCGTCCATCCATCCATCCGTCCATCCGTCCGTCCATCCGTCCTACCGTCCATCCATCCGTCCATCCGTCCATCCGTCCATCCATCCGTCCATTCATCTGTCCATCCATCCATACATCCGTCCATCCATCCGTCCATCCGTCCATCCGTCCAACCGTCCATCCATCCGTCCATTCGTCCATCCGTCCGTCCGTCCATCCGTCCCTAACAAACGTTGCCCGAACCTTCTCGATAGTGAGCGTAGCGAGAATTTTCGTTGACCTATGACTTGTTTTAATACATAGCAGTTTCTCTTATAACGCAAACTTTAGTTTGAAAATAGTATGAGTGCCGTTTTAGGCAACAGCGTATTTATGCGCCAGCCACGGGTACCAAGGCTACGCACATCGCAGCGAAGTGAAGTTGGGGATCGCACTTGATGGCAAGTGCGATCCCCAACGAATGACACTAAACTTGCTCGTGTGACAGCGCTCAAATGACACTCGTGGGTAATTGTACTCCTCAAAATGCACTTAAATTGCGACGCGTGACAGGGGGATTATAAATGCTCCGCATTTTAAAAGATAATAATAACATGGCAGAAGATATTACCATGTCTGACATGGCAGTTTGTGGGCCCCGCCACGGTGGTCTAGTGGCTAAGGTACTTGGCTGCTGACCCGCAGGTCACAGGATTGAATCCTGGCTGTGGCGGCTGCATTTTTGACGGAGGCGAAAATGCTGTAGGCCCGTGTGCTCAGATTTGGGTGCACGTTAGAGAACCCCAGGTGGTTGAAATTTCCGGAGCCCTCCACTACGGCGTCTCTCATAATCATATGGTGGTTTTGGGACGTGAAACCCCACATATCAATTAACCAATGATGGCAGTCTGCGGATCGAGGGGTCACAGGTTCGAATACCGGTAGCGTTATGCAAAGAAATATCATTTTGACTTAAGTTTCTTGTGGCTTTTATTCGTATATACCTACATATACATATTTGAAACATAACGGCGATGGCTGAAATTCACCGGGAGTGTTCATATAACTGCTATCGCGAAATAAAGTTTTCTTAAGGATAAGAGAATTAAGCACTTGACTTTAACCAACCCAGGGAGGAAGCCTGCTTCAAGAAGGGCCACTGGTGGATCACAACCATATTACCAATGAGGTGATTAAAAAATCTCTCTAGTGCAACAGACCCCTTTTTAAAGCTTTAACAGGCTACGGAAAGACGAGGTATTGATTCGAGAAATCAACTCTCTTTGAAGTCTTTAGTAATCAATGAGTACTTTATATATACTTACCATAGCCAAAAATACTGACAACTCGACTACTTTTAAATATATGTCATTTGTTTGAAACCTGTGTCGTCGCACCACTGCACAAACAAAACAAACGCAAGGCTCTGTTATCATAAAGGAACCTGACCTCCATGCTCAAACACCATATTATTTGCCACGAATCATGATCCCGAGCACTCGGTTTTATTATTCGACCGATTGAGGCATTCAATTTGGAACGCACCAATTAAAGACAACGAGGACGTCCTGTGAACTATAGGGTTATCGATCTCACGAGTGATGCCAGCCCCTCAGCTTTACAACTGAGGCACGAGCAATTTTCGAGAAAGGTCACGTTGCTCTCACATGCCTTTTCGCCAGCGCATCTCATATGGCGCAAGGCTAGTGCCTCGGGCGCTACCAGCTAGACTTGATGAGCGGATGTGCCGATCAGCGTGAAATATGTTTTGGCACCTCCATCCATCAGGACATAAGGGGTTGTTTGTCTTTCCGAACAGACTGCACTCTTCGGATGTTTGAAATGAGTTCTGGCGCCACAGACTGATTTGCTGATTTCGGACGTCAGTACCTGAGTACGCAGAGTGTACATAGTCAGTCCCGCTTTCCAGGGCATGACCAGTGCCAGTGTAAAAACTTTCCCGTGAAGTACGTTCTGGCGCAGGACAGTCTGTGGACTGTGACTCATTGTACGATACCCCATTCACATTTCATCCTACATTCCTCTGTCTCTCCCTTTACCCCTTACCCCTGTGAGGAGTAAGAGGCTAGAGACACGCTTCCAGGCCGACCTCTTCTCCTCTTGCTTCATTAAACATCTTTTCATTCAGCCCATCGCCCTCGGTGTTGTCCCTGCTTGATCAGTCATATTTTGTCCTGTCACCTGTTGCGACCTTCACAGATTATGCGAAGCTGCTTCTGTCGCGGTGTGTCATCTGGCTGCTTAGCTGAACCAAGATGCAGCCTTCCCACTGTCTAAGATTTTCCATTGCACCGTGAGCCTTCCGCATTTGTTCAGAGCGAAAGCAGACAACGGAAGCGCGACCTCACTTTACACACATTCCGACCCGCACTTTTTGTGACGTCCTACGCCACTCTTTTTTTTTCTTTTTGGCGAGTGCGTGGAAGGGCGGCGCGGAAGGTGCGTCACATTCTTCGGATGTTTCCCCGTTAGCGTAAAAAATGTTTCCTTCCCGCCGCACCCACCCCATTTGTCCGTACGCGCGCTCGCGGTCCACGGTGACGTCGTCTAGAACGTGCAGCGTCTGATCTCTCTTCGTTGTCTGCCTCCGACAAACAACCTCGAGCTGCAGGTGTCGGCGTCACCTTGGAGGCCTCAAAAGAATTCCACCCTTCCTGTCGCGCCGAATGCGCGCTGAGCACTAGTCCACCGGGAAGCGCGCCCTGCCGCATCACGACTGACTGGCTGGCTGCCGACACGTCCGCGGCATCGTCGTGCTGCACTCTCCGTTACGATGCGGGGGAAAAAATTTAACCGCTGCGCCAGCGCACCTGCCTTGGCTAGTCAACATAGCGTGTCGGCTCGACGCGCTGAGAAAGTCGTGGTCCCTAGGAAGTGCGAGTGTGCCCGGTCGCAATTAGAGTATAAGCGGCCAGACCGCAAGTCCGGCAATCCCGAGAGCGCTGTAATCACGAGCGGACAAAGCACTTCTGATTCGGCCAGGCTCGAAAGGACGATGGTGCGGGGTGGGGGAGGCGCTTCTTATTGTTACACGTACCGGTATACGTAGTGCCCCGTTCGTACACGCACACACTCGGCCGCCGCCGACGCGAGGGACGGTGGAGATACTGGGTCAAGGTTGCGGCCCCCTCGAGAGAGAACGGCGGCGGAATGCGAGACGCGGCCGACGAGTCGCCCTGCCAGCTAATGATGAACGCGCCAGCCCTAAACGCGCGCACAATACGCACGCACACGCCTCACATAACGTATACTGCCCGCGATGTCTCAGTCTCGGTGATGCGTTGAGGCTGTCTAGCATTCCGGACAGGTCTTGTTCCGAGGTAAGCTCTCTAGCAATGTACAAAGAGAGACAGAGAACGAAAAGAAGAAAGAAAGAAAGAAAAGAAACATGTATACTGCCAGAGTGCAAAGGTGACAGGAGACTGGACGCCTATTGTTTCGCTCTGGTGGTGGCTGGCTCGCGTTGGCTGCGCCAAGATTTCATCGCTGGAATGTTTAAGGCGTATTGTTTTACAAGTTCGACCATGGTAAGAGGAATCTGCGGCGCAGAAGTAACGCGAGGGTGTTATCGCGGCGGGCAAAATATTCAACGCTCTATGTTTCTTTTTCACGGCCAAAGATCTTTCAAACCCTCAACCTGTTTCGGCCAAATTATGTAACTTTTTGCATTGTTTTACGAGTAAACACCAGCTGCGGTCAGAAAGAGCATGCGAAACAAACAGGAGCTGCCGATAGAAATCAAACTACGAGGGATCATTAGAAGAATAAATTTGTGGGTCAAAATCTCAGCATGCCCGATGTCTTATAGCAATGCGTTGTAGATCTCGCAAAAAGACAACACATTCTACACCAGCGTCTGGCCTCCGGTCCTCAGACATCACAACGGCGATTGTTTGTGTAGAGGGGCCAATGAACAACTAAGCTGGCTGAAGTATGCCGGGACAAAATTGGCGAAGTGTGGTTGCAAAACTCTCTAACAATTGTGCATATGTAATAAAAGTACTCGTATGCCACAGCAGCGAGGCACAGGGGACCCAATCCACTGAACGAAGGGTCACAGTGCGGAATGAATCATTCAAGCTATCGGAAGGATATCTTTCGAGTTTTCAGAGCATTGTTGAAAAACGTGAAATGGGGCTCTTGTAAGCCAAGACGACAAGCGTTGCTGAACTTTTGATTAAGAATGCCTTTATAGCGATGGTTATGTGGCTTGTTCGTGCTTGATTGCCCAGTGTAGGGAAGTCAGCCGGAAGTCTTTTTGGTTAACCTTACAGCCTTCTCTCTTTCTGTTTGCTTCCTTACTTCCATTTTTATTGTGGTATTGCAGCACTCTGGGAGCTTTTCTGACTAAAAATTCTTTAATTTTGTAGCCCTTGTGGATTACAAGACGTTCATTGATGCCTGTTATAAAAACCAGCAACATCACACGCGACTTCAGCGGTGCGACACGGTAGCTGCTGACCCGCCATCGTCAGTCACTGTGCAAGTTGTACTGAACAGCCACAGGTGCTTCTACAGTATACGTAGTGACCTTCTCGCCAGAATGGGGGCAGCGCACAGAAGACACTTAGACGCCAAGGTTGACATTAGCAACGTAAAGTTACATCGCCCGCACCAAGTCTAAGCTGTGGTACGTTCTCTAGCATCTACTATTGCAGCGATAGCAAGTTGCCAGCGTAGAAAATCTCGTTCGGTAAACACTACTAACGCACCGTTCCACACCACGAGTGTGAGCGAACCATTCGCTGACAGCCCACAATGCCCCACATTCCTCTTCTCTCGGCTTTACGCGATGTGGTTCGAGACCTTTGAAATCCCCATCCATCTTTCTCGGGCGATCATTAAACGAGTGGAGCACCATCCCCCATATAACAGCTCGTCTTTGTCCTGTAGCTTTCACCCTTTCTCTAGCGGTAAAACTCGACAGAACCGGTGTGTGCTTGTTCCCATCGTCTCCGCCCTGAACCTCGCTCGATGTGACGGCACTTCCCAGCGGTGGTCGTGGCGTTTCCGTCGTGACTCTTCTTCGCCGTCTACAGGAACGTCGTTGTCCGTCGTCGGGCACGACGGACCTGTTCCGGTCGGGTCGTGAGCTCTTGCAACATCGCCTGGGCTCCACTGTCCTCTGCTTGCTGGCGTGGTCACCGTCCCTGCAATAGTTTCTTTCTTTCTTTCTTTCCTCCTTTCTTCCTCTTTTTCTTTATTTCTTTCTTTTTCCTTTCTTTCTTCTTTTCTCTCTCTTTTTCTTTCTTTCTTTCTTCTTCTTTCTTTCTTTCTTCTTTCTTTCTTTCTTTCTTTCTTTCTTTCTTTCTTTCTTGAGAGGGTCCGTTTCGTAATTGACGCGAGGGCGCGCGAAAGCTTTCCGCACACAGAGCGGCCATACCGTAGTCCAGAGGCGGCGTGGGGCCTCCGATCGTGGGAAGCCCCGCGAAGAGATGCATCAAGCGCGCATCCTCTTCTCGACGGCGCTCCGGATTCTAGCGTTGGTGCTGCTATCAAGGTGATCCTGTTTGCCCTCGCCAAGGTCGTTCGCGTGGTCGTCGTCTCAGCGAGCGTTTCGGTCGTATGCGCCGGACCGGCGGATGTCCAGGGCGTGATCGGCGTGCGTTGCGATGCAAGGTGATCGAAGCCGTTACTCAGGCACCGGCGACAAGGTCGCGAGCGTCGCCACCGCCAGCACCGCTTTCCACGCGCTCCTTCAAAACATCTCGGTGTTCAGCCCCCCCCCCCCTTTTTTTTTTCACTCTCTATCTCTGTGAGTGCTTACTTTCGACCGTCTCCGTGAAGACGGTACCATTACGACTACCACACGCGGCGTGGGAGCTCTGCTTGGGCACATTGACTTTGTAGCGTCAAACAATCTGCAACCCGCACCTGCTTACCTCTCTGACAGATAACCTCCCTACCTTTCTGATATTTTTTCTCTCTCTCTCGCTATATCGCTGTAATAGATAGATAGATAGATAGATAGATAGATAGATAGATAGATAGATAGATAGATAGATAGATAGATTCTGGTTATCACCTACATATTTGACATGTGGACGTGACTTTACTTTTCTGAGTAGTCATTTCTGAATAGTCATGACATGAAAATCATGACATGTCTGTCATGAATGTCATGATTTACATTTCATGGTCCTGCGGCTCTTGCGGTGGTTTTGTTCACATGGCATGGTGCAAAACTGGTATGGTAGGACATGATTGCATGACAAACACAAGCCACAGATCCTAACATGAAAAATCATGACATGCGTGTCATGTAACAACATGACTACATGCCACGCTCATGATGTGCTCGCGGCCGTTTCGCTAGCTTCACATATGCCAAATTTGGTATTACGTGACGTCAATGGATGACGAAGTTATGTGACTGGTGCAAACATGATCATCATGAGATGCGTGTCATGTGAGAACATGACTACATGCCACAGTCAAGTCGCCAATACATTTCAACGCGAGGCGGTGCGCGTGCTCGCTGGTGTTAATTTCGTCGCGTCGCGCCGGCGTTGCGACGCCAGGCGCCGGTTTTGCCGTATACTCGCAAACGTGCGCCGCGCTGCATTTCTTTGACGCATGCGCGTTTCAGCGCGTTCGGCGTCCCTCAGTCACGAAATAAAGAAGTCGCAGTGTTGTCTAGGTAACGCATCGGCGCGAATTTTGCGCCGGTTGCCGTCGGGCCGTGCAGACGGAAGCTGGTGGCGCCAGTCGCGCCTGGCGTCAGCCTATAGAGTTTTCGCGTTTTTCTAACGTAGCATCGCTGTGCGTAGCGTGCGCGCACGTCAGCGCTACATTGGATTATACTGGGCCCTTCATGATGCGCTCGCGGCCGTTTTGCTAGCTCAACATATACCAAATTTGCTGTTACGTGACTTCAATGAATAACGAAATATATGACTGGTGCAAACATGATAATCCTGACACACATGTCATGTAAAAATATGACAACTTACCACGCTAATAGCATAGTCGCGGTTGATTCGCTAGCTCCCCTTATACTAAATTTGGTATCACGTGACGAGAATAGATGACTAAGGTAAACGACACATCCAAACGTGATAATCATGACACGGAAGTCATGTACGGCATCATTTACCTCTACTTTGTAACGTTGTGCTGATTTTAAAGTGACATATCAAGGTTTATTATTCGTGCTTCGCATATCATTGATTCCCACTGTACGTGGGATTTGCCATTCTTTTAGGGGCGAAGCTCCTTAAAGCAGCACCCGTTCGTCCCTCGTAGTAGTAGTAGTAGTAGTAGTAGTAGTCGTAGTGTGTCACCAGTCTTAGATTTTGACCTCATAGGTGTGCCGGTGGGAGATTTCTTCTGTTCGTTGTTGAACAATAAAAAAATCGCAGCGTGCGCGTTACTTAAAAGCCGAATTCTCCTGTCTCTCATTACCCCTTAGCAGCCATTGGCATGTACATTGAGCACTATCTGACAGGAAAGGGTTGCTACGTTATACTCGCTGGGCGTAACTTCCTAGGTTTTAGAAAGGTTTGGCGAGCGTTGGGCCGCAGTGCCATGAATACAGTGAACTAGTATATACCATGAACTCGAGGTGGTTAAAGGTGGGAAGTAGACACGAAGCACAAGCCGTAAGACAGTGTGCGTGTGCTTCCTCTCGTTCAGTCCTGGGAATGTCCGCTGGATGACGATGCTTCTATATGAGGAATATATGATGAAGAGATGTGAGATGGTATTACTTGGAGGTATTACTTGGAATAGGTGGACGAACGGACAAACAGACAGATGCATGGATGGACGCATGAACGGTCGCAGGAGCGGATGCATGGACGAACGCAGGGACGAACGCAGGGACGGACGCACGAACAGACGCACGCACGGACGAGCGGATGGACGCACGGGCGGCCACACAGACGCACGCACGGACGGACGGAAGCAAAAACGAATGGACGGACGGATGCTTCGCCCCACTCTCCATCATTCACTGCATAGATATGCTGCCATTGTTTTTTTTTTCAGAATAAGAAACGTCTTTCTCAAGTTCCTCAGATAAACGGAACGTGTGCAAAGTACAAGGGAATCTCTTATATGTTTATGTGGCTCAAAATAACATTTAATTGAATATATTTTGCCAAATAAGGCAAGGAAAGCGTAGAAAATTAACGCACTATTTTTTAAAGCTCTTCTTGCCCACCGGTGCTATCAAGGCTCATCGGTGGACAGAACGGGGTGTCAACAAGGGTCTGTGATGAAAACCCCGTAGGTCTCCTGGTTGAGTTTTGTGGTTTTAAACGCTCGCGCGAGACGAGCGAGTTCATGCGCGTGAGGCGTCGCGTCTGGTTTCAATGGGAAGCCAGAAACACAAGATAACTATGTTGTAAGTCATGCGGAACAATACAGTGACATCCATATAATGGGGTTTGTCATTAGCGTACGACACATCCTCCTACATTGCTGAGCCTATAAAAGAAAAAAAATCACAACAGTCACCACAGCGAAGGGTTCCGGATATTGGCACCACCTGGGGTTCTTTTAAGGTACACAGATACCGCACAGTACATGAGCTTCTAGCCTTTCTGCCTCAATCAAAAAAATTCCCCCACCTCCCCGACGGGATTCATGAGGAAATGCGAATGCATTGCTTAGCGTCCATAAGGGCGTTTCGCACGTGAGAACAGAGCGTTAGAAGAATAATGTTTTCCTTTTTTTAGATGCGGAGCATCTAATACTCGAGGCTTGTAGTGCGGCACCGTCCGCAAGCTTCCTCCTGCTTCTTCCACCATCTGTGCATCCCTTCCTCCTCTACACACCGCGCGCGCTTCACTCCTCCACCATCTGTGCACCCTTCCTCCTCTACACACCCAAGGAGGATTAAAAAAATTGCTGGAGTGGAAATGATTGCGCAGATGTGAAGCCGTTCCTCTGGCAAGACGGCGGCTATGGAGGCCATCTTACTAGGGGCATGATAAAATGTCGCCGTTCAGCGATCGAAAACGAAGCGTTTCCCTCGCACGCCCAACGAGTTTAATGCAACCAACATTTTTGGGGCCTCATAGTGCTCCAAGTGCGTCTTAAAGTCACTAGTTTTCCGTAGTGAGCCTCTAATTGGAGGCAAAGTTCTTTGAAGATTCAGTCATCCATATTTGTTTCTGAGCTTTA
Organism: Rhipicephalus annulatus; assembly: GCA_013436015.1. NCBI lineage: Eukaryota > Metazoa > Arthropoda > Arachnida > Ixodida > Ixodidae > Rhipicephalus > Rhipicephalus annulatus. The sequence goes on along the minus strand of WOVY01013132.1, from coordinate 184,502 downwards.
TTTCGTCAGGAACAACCATCCTTTAATATAGAACTACCGTAGTATTTACATAACGTATCAAAGCCACTTGATCTTTAAGCGGGCACTATCAGAAAAGAGCATGTTTCCGCCATCTTGGCAGTGGCAATAGGTGGCTTCACTTCTGCTGGCAAGGCATCGCAGGAGCTTCCACTCCAGCAACTTTTTCTTTAATTTTCCTTGTACTCACCGCGTGCGCTTCTCCTCTTCACGAACATTCGCTAGCTGTATAATGTAGCGCGCATGCGCCGTCACGCTTCGAGAACATCGGCAGCTGACGCGCGCGCATGCGCCGTCGCGCTTCGAGAACATCGGCAGCTGACGCGCGCGCATGCGCCGTTGCGCTTCTCCCCCTTCTCGAACATTCGACAGCTGACAGTGCATGCGCCGTCGCGCTGTATATATACTCAAGGTCGGCGCTCACTCGCTCAGTTGCCGCTCGTCGGTTGGTTTGTACGGCGCGTCGACGTCCAAGGTCGCGGTGAAATGAATTCCAACGAATCCACAAACACAATGATCGACGTCCCTTCGACCAGCGCCGCCCTTTCGCATACGTGTGTACGTGTTCACTCATTTAACACCCCCTCCTACAACCACGTTAACCAATTTAGCCATCGACCCAAGTAAGTCGCAATTTAACACCCCATTTCACAACCACGTTAACCAATTTAGTCATCGACCCAAGTAAGTCGCACTTTAACACCCCGTTAACCAATTATATGCTCCGCACCCTCCTCAGTGTTCCCCCGAGGGAAGCTGCGGGCAATTTTTTTTTACACCATGCCGTTCGCCAACGTGTCGTTTTAAGTGTGAATACACTTTATAAGCGACCCCAAACCATCCACCGCCGTCGGCGGCGTCCGCAGTCTTCTCTCTATTTTTAAAAGAAAGAGGACCTGGCGGGCCGCAGCGCGACGCTCTACCGAATAAGCCACGCACGCGACGCTGATAGTCCCCCTCCCCCTTCGCTCGCTCCTCCGCTCTCCTCGCTCGCTGAAGCTGCGCGCGCACCCCTCTCTCTCGCGCGCCCGCCTTCTCTCTCAGTCTCCCGTCGAGAGCGGGTCGTGCGATGGATGTCCCGGAGGCAACGCTACCATCTGGATAAAAGGCGCGTTACTGACACCTATATCAGCGTCGCCAACGGATTTTAACTTTACTCCCCCTCATAGCATCACCCCGTGCATTCGCACTTAACCATGTTCACCCTCGGGGAAATGCTTCGGAGTTTTTTTTTTCTGTAGCGAGAAACATGGTATGCGTTTCCAGCTCTAGTAGCTAGCGTGCACGGTTAAAAATACTATGAAGTGAACAAAAAATGGCAGATCCCACGTACAATGGGAATCGATGATATGCGAAGCACGAATGAAGAATGTTGATATGTCACTTTATAGTCATCACAACGTTACGGGGTGGAGTTAAATGATGCCGTACATGACTTCCGTGTCATGATTATCATGTTTGAGTGTGTCGTTTACTTTCGTCATCTATTCACGTCACGTGATACCAAATTTAGCATATGTGGAGCTAGCTAAACGGTCGCAAGCACGCTATGAGCGTTGTATATTGTCATGTTCTTACATGACACGCGTGTCAGGATTATGTTTGCACTAGTCATATATTTCGTCATTCATTGACGTCACGTAATACCAAATTTGGTACATGTTCAGCTAGCAAAACGGCCATGAGCGTATCATTTAGGGCCCAATATACTCCAGTAGCGCTGACGCGCTCGCACGCCGGGCACAACGACGCAACGTTACGAAAACGCGAGCACGATATAGTCGGACGACAGGCGCGACTAGCGTCCGTCCGCGTGCCCCGACGGCAACCGGCGCGAAATGCGACATGCTGCATTTCGCACCGTTACCCAGACTAAAGTCCCTCTACCTCCAGGGGCTAGGTACAGGGGCTTTAACCCAGACAACACTGCGTCTCTCTCTTTTTGTGACGGAGGGACACTGGACGTGCTGAAACGCGCATGCGGCAAAACAACGCAGCGCGGCGCGCTCTGCGAGTATATGGCAGTTCAGTATATGCGAGTATATGGTTCAGTTCAGGCTGTCACGGTGGATGGACGTGTTCTTTGAGCGCTCGGGATCGACGGCGCAGATAAGTGTTTTTGCATGTTTTGAGCTTGTCTTTATAACTATAAGGCAGCGGTTGAAATCTTCGTAGCATTAATTTTATGGTACGGCTTTTTCGGGGACCAGTCACCAGGTATTTATTAGTTAGTGCGGGTGTGTGTTTGATTTTTTTGTTGTGTTTTTTTCTTTTGCCACCCCTGTGGGAGGTGCGCGTACATTGAACACGCAAATTTTGTAGTAGAGCTTAGACTTTCTTTTTTTCGTAGTGCAGGGCTTGAGTTTAGTAATTATCGAGTATAGGGACAATTGGTGTCAGAAAGACATGGTTAAAAAGACTGTAAAGTGTTCAGGATGTGGAGTGGGTTTGATAGTGGACCCAAGCGTAGAAGCGGATGAAGAAGAGGCTGACGCGAAGTGTAGGCAATGTGAGGTCGAGGAAAAAATGGAGAAAATGATGGTTGCCCAGAGTGAACTGCTGATGAGAATCGCCGAGCTCGAGACTGAGTTGGCGACAGAGCAAGAAAAAACGAGGGCAATGGGAGAAAGACTGAAGTCCGCCGAGGAAGCACTAGCGAAGCTGAACAAAGAAGCGGCCTACGGAGAGAACAGTAGGGAACCAGCAACCAGAACGGTGGAGAAGGAAGAGCAAGCAAGTCTGGAAAAAACAGGTTTAGCCGGTTAAACTGTCGCAAGGCCCAGCTTCAGCGAGGTAGTGGTGGGGCTGGGAGGGGACAAAGCAGCCGGCGTCACAGGTGCAAGCAGCCCCCAGGTGCAGGATGCTCTCGCTGAAAAGTCACAGCATGTGATAATCGCCGGGGACTCGAATTTAAATTGATGCACAGAAGCCATCAAAGAGAGGGTAAGAGGGGACAAGAGGGTTGCAGTAGGGGCGTTCCCAGGACGCAAGCTTGAAGCAGTCATGAGGCAAGCGAGCACAAAACTCAAAACTACAGCTGATAGACGAAACCTCGTGATAATTTCAGGCGGTTTAAACGATGTCCTAAATGAAGATACAGCAGGACTAGCAGCCACACTGGCGAAAGGCGTCGATTACATGCGCGCCACCTCTCCTAAGGTACAGGTAGTGATATGCACTATACTGGAGGTACCGGTGCGTGATGTCAACCTGCAAAGAGCGGTTGTCAACGCAAACCAAGAGATATGGCGGTTGAGTCGAGAGAAAGGCTTTGAGGTGGTGGAAATAAACAGAGAGGTGCATAGGTGGGGTGGTTTTCAACGAGACAGAATTCACTTCGATGGGCGGCTAGGTCATGAGGTGGGTTGGCGACTTGCAGGACGCGCAGTAGCTTTTTTGGGGGGCAAGCGAGCCCTTCGGAGTGCAGGATAGCTAGTAACGAGGAAAACAACCAGGGAGACTCTTCGACAGGTGGTATGGACAGATACGATTCCAAAGTGGCACCAATATCTAAGATAGGTAGAGTCCGGGGCATAAATAGACGTAGCCATGAGCGCCGAGCCCATTTAGACATAGGGTATATTAACATGCAGGGTGGTAGGAACAGGCTGAAGTGGGAAGAGATAGAAGAACAGCTAAAGGAAGAGAGGCCGATGGTATACGGTTTTGTAGAAACACATCTCAGGGACATGGAACAACCTCCGAACAATCCGGACTACGCGTGGGAATATTGTAATAGAACAGAAGGCAGCAGAAAGGGGGGTGGTATTGGGGCCTTCATTCATAAAAGTACAGACTGGCAAAGGGTCAAGCAGGAGTGCAAGGAACATTTATGGCTAAAAGGGAAAGTGGCAGGTCAAATGACACTCCTTGGTTTCGTGTACTTGTGGACGGGAGCAAAGGCCAGAGAGGAAAACCAGGCAATGGTAGAGTGTATATCAAAGGACATTCAGGAGTTAGGAAGAGAGGGTGAGATAATTATACTAGGAGACATGAACGCGCACATAGAAGATATAGATGGGTATACCGACCCGACAGGCAAAATGATCATGGATATGTGTGAAAGGCTTGATTTGATCATTTGCAACAGTACCGAGAAGTGTGAAGGGCAAATAACATGGGAGGTAGGAAGGCTGCAGTCGACGATAGATTATGCACTGATGTCACATAGGATGTATGATAAGCTCAGGGGAATGCACATAGATGAAGGTGGCTCCAGAAGTCTGGGTAGTGATCACAAACGTATCAAGCTAAGTTTTAGAAGAGCAGTGAAAGTGGGAAGGAGACAAGATGAGCAACTACAGGAGAGTTTTTATCCAGAAAGGCAAATTGAAATAGCCACTAAACAAATTGAGAAAGTGATCACGGAGGATAATAAGACAGTGTGGACATACACGAATCTAATTAGACTCTTTGAGCTAGAGCTTGCTAAGACGCGTGACAAGTCACCCCGGAAAAGAAGACACAAACCCAAAAGTTGGTGGGATGAGGAAGTTAAGAGGGCCATAGCAAAACGTCAGGAAGCCTCTAGGGAACACAGACATGCTAAGCAGCGGGGTGAACCGACAGATGATGTTGAAAGAAAATGGGAAACCTTTCTAAGCTGTAGAAGGGATGCATCCCTTCTGATCAATAAAAAGATTAGAAGAAAGGGAGCTCAGTGGCTGGCAGAAGTACATAAAAAAGATAGAAAGGCAGCTGCGAAATTTTGGAACCATCTAAACTCCCTAAGAAATGAGACGAGTCTGGAGCAGAGTTTGATAACTACCGCCCAAGGTGCTAGGCTAGAAGGGGACGAAGCTATTGAATATATAAGAACAAGGGTGACAGAAAAATTTCAACAAAGTACTTTATGCACCACAATAGACAAGGACGAATCAAGTGGTGCAATGGCTCCATTTTCACAACGAGAGTGGGAAAGGGCCGAGAAAAGGGTTCCTAGTAGTACATCAACAGGCCCAGATGGCATTCCAATTAGGCTGATAAAGACATTAGGTCCAAAGTCTAAGCAGGCATTGAGAGAGGCAGTGAGCAAAATAATAATCGATGGTGAAGTTCCCGATGGATGGAAACTTAGCAGGATGAGCATAATCTATAAAGGAAAGGGGGACAAAGCTGACATAAACAACTACCGTCCTATAGCAGTGACATCAGTGGTCTACAGGGTGGCGATGCAGATTATAAAGGAAAGACTGCAGGCATGGATAGAGGATGAGGGGGTGCTGGGCGAACTGCAGAATGGGTTGGAAGACAATCTGTTCTCACTGACGCAGTGCATCGAAATAGCAGAAAAGGAACACAGGCCCCTGTGGCTAGCATTTTTGGATATCAAGGGGGCGTACGATAGCGTGGTTCAAGAGGAATTGTGGGGAATACTGGACACACTAGGCGGGGAACATGTAGTCACTAATCTTTTAAAGGATATCTATAAAGGTAACAAGGTAGTTATAAAGTGGGAAAAACAGGTATCCAAGCCTGCAGAGGTAAAACGGGGGCTTAGGCAAGGGTGCCCCCTGTCACCCTTATTATTCATGATGTACCTACAAGGATTAGAGGCAAAATTAGAGGGAAGTGGACTGGGCTTCAACCTCTCTTTAGTCAAACAAGGAAAACTTATTGATAAGGCACTACCAGCATTAATGTACGCAGATGATATAGTGCTAATGGCCAGCAACAAGGAAGATTTGCAGAGATTGATGGACATCTGCGGTAATGAGGGAGATAGGTTAGATTTTAGATTCAGTAAGGAAAAATCAGCAGTCATGATTTTCAATCACAACGAAGGTAGTGAGCTTAGAATACAGGAGGTCACGCTAGAGATAACAGATAAATACAAATATCTGGGCGTATGGATAAGCAATGGGACCGAGTACCTGAGGGATCACGAAATATACGTGGCGACTAAAGGTAACAGGAATGCAGCAGTGATGAAAAATAGGGCACTGTGGAATTACAATAGGTATGATGTTGTGAGAGGAATATGGAAAGGGGTCATGGTTCCTGGGCTGACGTTCGGCAATGCCGTTTTGTGCATGAGATCAGAAGTTCAAGCGAAATTAGAAATTAAGCAACGTGGAATAGGTAAGTTTGCTTTAGGAGCTCACGGGAATACACCAATTCAGGGAGTACAAGGTGATATGGGATGGACATCATTTGAGGGCAGGGAAGCTAGCAGCAAGATAAAATTTGAGAAGCGATTGAGAGAAATGGGGGAGGAGAGTTGGGCTAGGAAGGTTTTCAGCTACTTGTACATGAAGAATGTCGATACAAAATGGAGGAAGCGAACCAGGAAGTTGACTGGTAAATACTTAGAAAACAGCAAGTGGCCAAACCAAAAAGAACTATCGGTTAAGAAGAAAGTGATGGAAACGGAGACTGACATGTGGAGAATGGGCATGATTAAGAAGTCCGCACTAGAGATCTATCGAACTTTTAAGCAGGAAATTGCGAAGGAAAGCATCTATGATAATACTCGGGGTAGTTCTCTACTGTTTGAGGCCAGGACGGGAGTACTGCGAACCAAGACATATCGGGCCAAATACAAAGGGGTAGACACAGTATGCAGTGCGTGTGGAGAGGAAGAAGAAACCGCCGAACACTTGATAATGTTCTGTAAAGGGCTTCACCCTACAGTCCAGGATGATGGCGCAGAGTTTTTCAAAGCACTGGGGTTTAGGGACCGGGAGGGCAAAATAGACTTTAAGCGGGTAGACTTAACTAGGAGGAGGTTATGTGATTGGTGGCTAAAGTCAAGGCACGAGTGAAAATTAAACTCTTCACTGCAAAGTACGAATCCTCAAACTCACTTTTTAAGGAAAAAAAATATAGTTTTTGGTTCATTAAGTATTACGGCTTGGTGGCGCTAGCCACCGCCCGTTCTAAAGGGTACAGCCATATCCATCCATCCATCCATCCATCCATCCATCGGCAGGACCAGCACCTGACGTGGGAACACCGTCGTTACGCGACGAAATGAACGCGGGCGAGCCCGCGCACCATGTCACGTCGAAATGTATTGGCGCCTTGACTGTGGCATGCAGTCATGTTCTCACATGACACGGATCTGATGATTATTATGCTTGCACCAGTCACATACCTTCGTCATTCATTGGCTTTACGTATTACCAAATTCGGTATAACTAGCGAAACGGCCGCGAGCGCATCATGAGCGTAGCATGTAGTCGTGTTGTTACTTGACCTGCATGTCATGATTTTCATGTTAGTCTCCCTTTCTCTTTTTTTCGATTTTTATACGTGGTCCTGCCGCGTTACGCCTACCGACTACGGCGTATGACAGTGGATCCCCAGGGTTCTCTCCAGTTGCGTTGCGGGAAAAAAAGACTGAGAAGAGAAAGACTTTAGGGAATACGCACATGTGTTTACAACTAGTTAAGCGAGCAATGTGTTGGATAAGAAGAGTTCTAGTTCTTGTTCGCATTTTAACTGCGGCACTTACCCACTGTGGGGACTGACCAAGCTATGAGTGGTTTAATCAAACGGTATGAATTTTTAGATTGATGTGGATTATGTAATGTAAAGATAGCACATTACCTAGAAAATTATGGCACTTGAGTTATCATCATTATCATCAGCCTGACTACGTCCACTGCAGGACAAATGCCTCTCCCATGTTCCGCCAGTTAACCCGGTCCTGTGCTTGCTGCTGCCAAATTATACCCGCAAACATCTTAATCTCATCTGCCCACCTAACCTTCTGTCTCTCCCTAACCCGCTTGCCTTCTTTGGGAATCCAGTTAGTTACCATTAACGACCAGCGGTTATTCTGTCTACGCGCTACATGCCCTGCCCATGTCCATTTCTTCTTCTTGACTTCAGCTATGATATCCTTTATACCCACGTTTGTTCCCTAAACCACTCAGCTCTCTTCGTGTCGCTTAAGGTTACACCTATCATTTTTCTTTCGATTGCTCGCTGCGTCGTTTTCAATTTAAGCTGAACCCTCCTTTTAAGCCTCCAGGTTTCTGCTCCATAGCTAAGTACCGGCAAGATGCAGCTGTTATATACCTTCCTCTTGAGAGATAGAGGCAATCTGATTCACATGATTTGAGAGTGCTTGCCAAATGTGGTCCACCCCATTCTTATTCTTCTAGTTACTTCAATCTCGTGGTTCCGCTCCGTGGTTATTACCTGCCTTAAGTAGACATAGTCATTTACAACTTGAAGCGTACTATTATCTCGAAGCGTTGCTCTCTTCCGGGGTTGTTGTACATTACTTTCGTTTTCTGCAGATTAATTTTAAGACCCACCTTTCTGCTTGCTCTCATTGTCTAACTCCGTAATCATGAGTTGCAATTCGTCCCCTAAGTTACTCAGCAATGCAATGTCATCGGCGAAGCGCAGGTTACTAAGGTATTCTCCATTAACTCTTATCCCTAACTCTTCCCATTCTAGGCTTCTGAAAGCCTCCTGTAAGCACGCAGTAAATAGCATTGGGGAGATTGTGTCCCCCTGCCTTACACCCTTCTTGATTGGTATTTTGTTGCTTTCTTTATAAAGCACTACGGTAGCAGTTGGTCCCCTGTAGATTTCTTCCAGAATGTTTATATATACTTCATCTGCGCCCTGATTCCGCAGTGTCTGCATGACGGCTGATATTTCTACTGAATCAAACGCCTTCTCGTAATCTATGAAGGCTATGTATAGTGGTTGGTTATACTCTGAGCATTTCTCTATTACCTGATTGATAGTATGAATGTGGTCAATTGTTGAGTAGCCTGTTCGAAATCCTGCTTGTTCCTTTGGTTGATTGAATTCTAATGTTTTCTTTATCCTGTTATAATAACTCTGCTAACAGAGTTACTACACACACACACACACACACACACACACACACATATATATATATATATATATATATATATATATATATATATATATATATATATATATATATATATATATATATATATATATATATATATATATATATTACAATACAACAAAAATGCTTTTTTAAGAAACAGCTAACCAAATAGAACATTACTCTCATTTTAATACGCATATAAAGTGTTGGCACGTTAGGATAATAATGATGATTAGTCAATCAACCGATTAGTTTTATTAAATTTCGTTAAGATAGCCCTTGACAGCCACGCATACATGGGCATTGAAAAACCCAAAAATAAAGGCACCAACAGAAAAAAAACGACGGGCACTGATAGATTCATTTCAATACAAATGTAAAGGTATCTCTAAAAGCGTTTTGCGTACTGTAGTAAACCACCTGCTGGTCAAAAAGAAGTGATCTATCGTTTCCAGTTCACCCCAGAATCCGTACAGTAGATAGATACAAAAACCTCGCGCCAGCATATATTCTGTCGTCCTTTTCGTCGTCTTGTTGATCGCTATGTCACTCACACGTGACAATATAACCATCGAGATGCTCAAAAAACGAGAGGAGCTAGGAGACTATCCTTGGCACGAGCGAACTCTATATGCTACAGCTGGTTATGTTCTATGTTACCTTGCCTGTGTTACGCCAGCATACGGTCACGCATAAGGTCACACATACAGACGACAGCATAGGACAGCCAGCCCGGCTCCTAAAGCGCTCCTCACTTTTAAAAACATCCCATATTGGTCGGTAAAAACACCTAATTATTCGTTAGTGCACACCAACATTACTGGGGGAAGTCTCGCTAGCGTCTGCAGTGTTCCGTCCAATATAGTAAGTGAGTATAAAATAGAACTTGTCAAAATACGAGCGTCCTCATGCGAAGTAAATGACCATGCATGCCAACGTTTTACTTAATGTTATTCATCACCAGCAGCAGCATCCTGACTATGCCTAATGCACAGGACAAAGGCCTCTCCCATGTTCCGTCAATCAATCTGGTCCCGTTCTTTCGGCTACCACGTTAAGCCTGCAAACTTCTTCATCTGGTCTTTCCACCTAATCTTCCGTCTCCCCTTAATGTGTTTCCCTTCTCTGAGAATCCAGTCAGTTACCCTTAACAGTCTGTGGTTGTTACGCACTACTTGACCGGCTCTGGTTCATTTCTTCTTCACTTCAACTCTAATACCATTAAGCGCCGTTTGTACCGTGATCCAGTGCTGTTGTTCAGATCCCCTTAGGGTTACACCAACCGTTTGCATTGCTCGCTGCGTCATCCTCAGTTTAAGTTTAAGCCTGTTCGTAAGCCTCCCGGTTTCTGCTCCAGAGAGAGGTAGTCCGGCAAGATGCAGCTGTTAAACACCTTTCTCTTGAGGGACAGTGGTAGACTACCCTTCATAACACTACAGCATGTTGCCTTTTGAATGCACGATTTTATTTGGAGTGGAAGGTAGGCGATGAATGTTCCACACTGAAAAATCACCTACGCTCTAGTGCTGTGAAGACTGAGGAAGTTGGTGGCAATTTTTACTTCCTCATCCGGACTTTTCTTTCCCGCATTCTTGCTATACTTTGCCACCACGAGCCCTTTTTTATATATTTTTATGTAACCGTTCTGTTACGCGTACAACGACTGCCTTGCGCAAATCGCACCCGAATTTCTGGAAACTTTGAAATAAAATGAAATCAACTCAAAACGAGCTTACTAAGTGTGTAGAAAAGATGCGTACATATTATATGAACCAATAGCCCAAGTGGCTGGTACAATACAGAAGATACATAAAAGTTAGCAACGCACATGATGGGTCATAAAAATGATTGAGTTTGTACATATGCAAGTTTAAATGATGTACAGTCTACATATGTAAGGTGATTACAATTAACTAGACAAGAAAAAGGCGTTTTTGTAGAATCTTCCGGCATTATTGTAGAATCCGGGATTATCGTAGTGTTCTCCCCAACTTGCGCTACCTTTTCTTGCAAAGCGCGAAAAAGAAAAACAAACAACACACGGTTCAAAGTTCTCTTATCTTGAGGTGACTTCGCACCGTTTATTTCAGGGAACTAGGGATGTGGACATTCGGTACAAAAAAAAAGAAAAAGAAGAAATAAAGAACGACGCTTCAAGTAGAGAACGGTGACTCGTGTTGTGACGTCATGCCGCTATACTGCTCGGCTGCATTTCCTTTTTCTTGCTTTCCTTTTTCGTCCGCGCAGCGTCTCCCGAGCACGCCTGACATACCACGCGAGGTGCGCGATCACGTTTTCTTGTGCAACATAGGCCATGTGCGAGTTCGAAACCTCGCGCACCGCCAATCATTCGGAACAGCGAGTCGACACCCTTGTTTCACAAACCCGCACTGTGCCAAGGTTTCTGGTTATCAAGTCACGGCGTAATCCCGAGGGGTTGGGAAAAGCTCTGGAGGGGAGGTTACGGACAGGTAAGACATTCGGCGCGTGCCTCGTCGGACTGTGAGGAAGTGAGAAGACCCCACACGGTTAGGAGCGAGAGAGTGGCCGGATCAAAATCAAGACTGGGGGGGGGGGGGACCCATTTCTTTCTTGCTCACGGGGTTTTTTCCGGAAAAGGTCAGTCAGCCCGCGGCGGCGAGCGAGGAAGGATAAGACCCCCACAGAGCGCGCACGCGCTAAGCCTTCTTTCGTCTCGGGTGGCGTGCTGGGCCGGATATCGTGGCGACCGTTTCGGTCTTTCACGCTAAGGGGCCGCCCGCGCCTGGCCCGCTCCTGAGCTGAGGCGGCGGCAAAGCGTGCGGTCACGGCGAAAGCGGACCGAGGAATACCGACACTTCGTACAGCTGGGAACAGATAAATGAAGGCACGTCGGAAGGTTTTTTTTTTAATAATTTACTCGCAAGGGTATCCTGGGAAAATGTTCATACAAGAGATGTAGAAGACGCCTACCACACCTTCTCAGATGAATTTGTAACTGTTTATAGTGACTGCTTTCCCTACAAAACTAAAAAGCAACCACGTGAAACCAGCGAATCGTGGATTACAGCGGAGTTTCTGAAAGATATACAGCTAAAAAGCGTTTTTTATAAAAAATTTGAAATCGAAGAACAAGGGTGATCTAGGTACATGCAGGAAACCCAAAAAACAAGACAAATAGCCTTTTACAAAAAAAAAACAACAACGAAAAAAGAGTATTTTGAAAGCCTGTTCTCGCGAAAAAACACCAGAAATCATTTGGAAAAAGTTAAATAAACTCCCACATATACACCCTGCACAAATAACAATCCCAATGAAATTAGTGTGAATGGTACTACTCACACGGGAGAGGATGTAGCTGTAGCTGTTAGTTATTATTCCACCTCGGAAGGAAATTGACATGATGACCCAAACTATTTCAACATTATGGGCCCACCTATAAAGGAAACGGCATTTTTATTCCCAGTAACTGTAGACGACGTCGTGTCTACAATCATATCTCTAAACAACATTACCTGTAGTAATGTAGATCGTCTGCATATTCGGCCACTTAAATACGTTGCCGCTACCATAGCTTCTCTATTAAAGCACATCATTAATCAAAGGTTATCGTGCGGCCAGTTTCCTCGCCGACTTCAGGTCACCAAAGTTATTACAATTTACAAAGGTGGTGATAAATCTGACGTGTCTAATTACAGGTTTATCTCAATACTCTCAATATTCTCCAAAGCTGTTCAAAAACTTATACACATACGATTGTCCTCATTCCTAAAGAGCCACCACATCATGACACCCTACCAATTTGGGTTTACAAAAAATAAAACGTTCGACAGAAAGCGCCTTAATAATGCAAAAGCAAATAATCCTTTCAACATGAACTGTACGCGCTCGAAATTTTCATCAACTATTCAAAGGCATTTTATCACATAAATCACGTCATGCTTCAAAAATAAACTTGAAAATCACGGTTTCAGAGGCCTTCTCTGTCATCAAGTCGTACCTACAGTACCGCCAGCAAAGCGTGCATAATAACAACTCACACTCATGTTTCAAACCTTTACTACATAATGTTCTTCAGGAAAGCATTATTGGCCACCTGCTCTTTAACTTATATACGAATGATTTCTTTTCCATATCGACATCAGTTCATCATTTTTAAATATATGCAGGCGACACAAGCTTATTTTTGACACATCACAACCTTACTCTGCTAGCGAAAAAACAAACAAATAAGGTTCTCACTATATTGATCACTTGGAGTCAGGTTAATTCTCTAGCTATAAATTTTTCAAGTACAAAAGCAGTTCTGTTTCACCCTAAAAGATAAGCCTGTTAATTCAAATATTACCCTACAGCTTAATCTTTCAGCAACAGAACTGGTACCAATAATAAAAACCTTGGGTGTTCTTTTTGAAGAAAGTACGCATCGGGACGTACTCGTTATTGGTGTCCACTCAGAACTTTCGCGAATACTGGGTATTCTAACGCACATCCACTAATTTCTACCAAAGCCCATCAAATTGCTTTTATGCAATTCTTTTTTTTCATCTACATTAGTATATATATATTTGTTAAGGAGCTCAACAACTGACTCAAACTTGTTGAAAATTCATCGTCTGAAGAAAAATGCTGTAAGAATTATCTTAAATGTATCATATGATGCCCACACAAAACGTATATTTGAAGATCGTGGTATAACAATATTGACGAGCTTGTTCAATACACTTCTATTGAAACGATATCATGCATATCAGAAAATAACGACTATTTTCTAGAAACACTCCCCACCCCGACTTCGTTTTCAAAATAAACATGCGCTGCTCAAAGCAGTCTCACATGGGGCATCCCCTACACTCGTACAAACTATGGCCGTCAAGTGCTGATGTTCTTGCTACCACAAACTCCTCCTTTTATATGATAAACTAAACAATTAAATAGGCTACCATAACTAGCGAAGTGACTGCAATTTCAGCCCCCATGATTGTAGTCGTGTCATCCAAATGTAAACGGAGAAGTATACCTACCTATAAGCCGTCGCTGTGTATATAGGCCTTTTTTTACTACCACATAATTAGTTGTCCACTGTTGTTTTTGCGTTGTAAACTATTGTAAGCGGGGTTTGTCAGGTGGTTAGCGGATTTTCGCGGCCCTCGTAGCCTCACTAGTGTTGTATTCCTTCCTATTGATGCTGAAATGAAGTTATTATTATTATTATTATTATTATTATTATTATTATTATTATTATTATTATTATTATTATTATTAGGGATTCTCTTGCTATACCCGCGAGGCAGTGACGTGTCGGTAGCTGGGTTTACTGGCGTTCGTTTGCAACTGTCATGCGCTTTAAGAAACGGGGACAAATGTGCAACACACTGAACGAACGTTTGTTACTCTGTATACTTTCATCCCCTGTTTGCGAAAGCGCTACACGAAAGGCGCGGCTTGTAAGACACGAGCGTAGCTCCGAGCTGCGCTGGCACGTTTGGCGATGACCGTTTGCGGCTGAACGTGCGCAGGCAGGCGAGCAAGCTGTGCTTGTGTGCTCGGGCGTTCAGCTACGAAGAGCGCGAAGCAAGTGCTTGTCTTGGTCGATCACTCTGTACGGGCCAGCAGGAATCTCAGCAGTATAGCGCGGCGGGAGAAGCGACAGCGTGTACGCCTTTCTCGGAAAAAAAGTTTTGAGACGCATGTGCGACCCACGTCGCGCAGGACACGACTCCCGACAATGGAAACCTTAAGCCCGCCAGGACAACAGTCTACTTGTCCTCCCCGCCTCAAAATGCTCGACAGGCCTGCGGCGTAAATAAGTAAGCAAAATAAGTAAATCAGCGAATAGGTAACTCCGCAGTGGAGATCGGTTTGAGGGGCGAAGCTCCTTATGGCGTGGCTTGTGCGTCCCTCGTAGGACGTAACCACCAGTGACACATACCCGAAATAGCGCTCCTTACGATTTTGACCTCCAAGGTGGTTCCGGTGAGAGATTTCTTCTGTGCGTTGTTGAACAATAAAAGATAGTGCTCAATGCACATGGTAATGGCTGCTAAGGGGGAATGAGAGACAGGAGCATTCGGCCTTTAGGTAACGCGCACGCTGCGATCCCCATTAGCAGCTATTGGCATGTACATTGAGCACGATCTGACAAGAAAGGGTTGCTACGTTATACTCGCTGGGTGTAACCTCCTTGGTTTTAGAAAGGCTTAGCGAGCGTTGGGCCGCATAGCCATGAATACAGTGAACTAGTATATACCATGAACTCAAGGTGGTTAAAGGTGGGAAGTAAACCCGAAGCGCAAGCCGTAAGAAAGTGTGCATGTGCCACCTCCCGTTTAGTCCTTGAAATGTCCGCTGGATGGCGGTGCTTCTATATGGAGAATATATGATGGAAAGATGCGAGATGGTGGTACTTGGAGTGCTGAATAGATGGACGAACGGACACACAGACAGATGCATGGATGGACGCATGAACGGACGCAGGCGCGGATGCATGGACGAACGCAGGGACAGACGCACGAACAGATGCACGCACGGACGGGTGGATGGACGCATGGACGGTTACACAGACGTACGCAGGAACGGACGGAAGCAAGAACGAATGGACGGACGAATGCTTCGCCCCACTCCCCATCATTCACTCCGTGGATATGCTGCCATTTTTTTTGTCAGTTATCAGAGTCGATGCGAATAGTATAACGACTACTCGGCGACGCGGCTGCGCAACTTCTCTTAATCAACAGAAAACTGCCGCTTGTCTCCCCAGCACGTCCTCTTACCTTTGCCACTTTTGTGGAGCACAGAACGCCTTCTATTAATTTCACGTGGCTTTTCGTGCCACTTCACTCGTCTGCTATGTTTCGCTCAGGGAGACGCTCACTGAAACACTTTCGTCTGTATACACGCAAAGCGAAATAATTTTTCTTGGTTTTACGCAACCCCCGCAAGCCGACTATCTCATACACCTGGTTCTACGTCCGCGCTAACAGAATGCGAATGTATTCGAGCCACGTGAATACGTTGTGTTCGTGGTACAAAAGAAATGAGAAAGGAGAGCATCGTTTGCTCAGAGTTCATTGAAATGTTTCCTGCTGATGAAACAACAGTACTCTTTAGGACAGATGGTGCGGCCGCCAACATCTATGTGGAGCGCTTGAGCTGCCGGGGTGACACCTTGCGGTAGTGGAGAGCTCTGACATGCACATGGTGTGGCCAGGAGCATGCACAGCCTAATACTTTGCACGATTGACAACGTTCAAAGGTGCGCTTCTGACGCAGGCTTCCTCGGGGAGCTTTCGGCATCGGATAGCCCGAGCCGGACTAGTCGAAACACGTCATCTTTTGGAATCGAGGTGCCGAAAGCACCTATAGAGCGAGCGTGCATCCTCGGGTAAACAAGACACCTTTCGATGTTTTCACTCGTGCAAAGCGAATCAGCATGTTTATTATGCCGCGCGTGCTCCTTGGTTTACCACCTCAGAGCCCGCAAATACCGCGAGGTATACCACCCCGCCGAGCCAGGTCGGGTGCTCGCGCACTCTCCACACACGTGGACGCGGCTGTAATGGTGACATGAAGCATTTAAGCAATTTTGGCATTGCGTAAATGTACGCTTAAACACCTCTTTCGGTGCTCGTGGGACGCGCCATGGGTCTGGCCCTTCCAGACGCCGACGAAGTCTATAGAAAAGACGAAGAAAGACGCAGTGACGGGGCCGTTAACGTTCGCCGAGATGCTGCAACCATGCTCTCCGACAATTACAATACGTTTACACATCACCTATAAACAAATCGCGCGGGACATGATGATTACGATGAACTTGAACATTTTAGTGTAACGGGGAGGGTTCCTATGCCAGGACTCCAATGGCAACCTCTGCGACAGCCCAGGCCCTGAGAATGAGGGCCCGGTATAGACCTCGGGGGTGCCGTGGCGAAAGGTGCCTTCCCACTGGCCTGGTGTAACAGTGTACTGAAGGATTTGTAGGAGGGGAGAGAAGTAGATGACGGCGCACTCTACGGTGACGGGAAAAGTTGTGGGGATAGCGCCACATTCTGGACAGAGATCGGAATAACGAGTCGGGTATATTCCATACATGAAGTGCAGATTCGGGTAAGTTTGGGTCTGAAGCCGGCGAAGTGCGACAGCCTCCTCTCGTGTGAAGGAGTCTGGTGGAATTTGGTATTGCGGTAGCTGGCCTTTGTAATGTTGTGTGACTTCGCGGTACGTGAGAAGTGGGAAACCTGACTCTGTGTTGGCCGCCTCACTGCGCGGGGCTGCTCAGAGGGCTTGCAGTAGGTTTGAAATCTCGTTTCTGGACGACACCTGATCATGGTGGAACCTTCTCTCCAGTTTTTTCCCTTTCTCATCTTTCTGGTATATAATTTCTTCTCTGAATAAACTTAGTTTCAGTCTGCGCTTGTTTGTCTCTTCTCTTGTGTCCCGTTGGTTTGCACTTCCCATTATTTCATTATGCTCAGAGGGTGAGTTCTCGAGGGGCCGTATCCCTTCATAAATTCTACCCGCAGTGTTATGCAGACCGTTGCCCCGGCTGTGGAAACTCGCCCTTGACCTTTCATGTCTCGATAGAGTGCACTGCGAACATCGTTCCTTCCTTACCTGCTTTCCTTGCCTCTAAATTTATGTAACGAGAAGCTGTGGGATGCTCCCCGCAATGGACCTCCCGAGGTTCTCCGAGCTCTGATACAGCGGGTTCGACTCGTCACTGGAGTCATCCTAGAGACCCCGGACTAGAGGTTCCTCCCACGCCCTCCTTCTCCCTGCTTTTGTGAATAAAGACGTTTCTCTCTCTCTCGAGTGTTCCCACGAGAGCGTCCATTACCCGACAGTGAGCCATGACCAGAAGTCCAGGTATGCGTTTACTACGTGGCTGCTGTGTGAAGCAACTTTGGATGCGCGTAAAATAATATAGTGGGATTGTGCATGGTGTTTAATTTCACCCACAATTATTAGTGCAAGCGCGAAAATTGTCCTTGTTATTGCCCGGTTCTCTGGACAATGTGCAATCTTATATGGTATCCATTAAAAAAAATTATCCGAATTGTCTTGTTAACAAAACACTTTATACCAACGTTGTATTTAAGCTTTTGCTAGAAGAATAGATAGGATGACGGAAGTATTTTATTATCGGTGACTTATGTCATCATCTTTTCCAGTGTAAGCTAAGCGCAAAGAAAAAAGTCTACCGTCTGGCCAGAGTACATATGGAAGCTTTTTTTAAGGTAGCTCATAGGCTGTGTTCACTGGTTTTTTCTTCCTCTGTAAGAGCGCTTTCCCAATCGCTTCGTAGTGTACCAGGGCATCTCAGGGACTTTGTCTGGCGATTGGGCTGAGGCTTACTCCCCACGCGAGATCGATTGCAGCGGTGGCAGGTGGTTCGCACTTCCACTTGCCCTAACTGCGTCATGGTAGATACCAATCGACATGCGACGATTGAATGTGTAGTTTCCCGCCTTTTTTTGGCGTGCGGTTCATGCTGGTTTTCGGGGACAGGGTGTGTGAACTCTCGTGTCCAACGGCCGATTTCCGCATGGCCGCTTCTCCACTCTTTTAATAGTTGCGGGGCTGTTCAGCCTTTGAAAAAAAAAAAAAACGATGTGAGGCCGTAGCTGCCAATCGCCGCCGGCGTGCTTTGTGGCCAATACTGGGGAGAATGAGACGAGAGATCATCCCGTTCCTCTCTGAGGAGCTTTTCTTCCTCGGGGAGCACGAGTTTCCGCGGCATTTGTTGTGCCCTTTCGTCAAGGTTGAACACGAAAGGATCCAACTCATTTTTCGACCGACTTGGTGCTAAGCAGTGCCCGTTGAATTGCTATATTTGATTTCATTTGTTACAAATCGTATTTCATTGCATCTATTGAATCGTTATACCATTGTATCATGATATCGCATCGAGTTATTGTGTACATGTATGCCAACATTCTCGTGTATATTAGAGCAAATGTATTCACTGCAGCGTAGTGATGTTGGTCGTGATACATAGATGTGCCGAAGTGTATGTGCGCTGCTACCGGAATGTTATGAAGCCTTTGTGTTCTGTACATACTGTAAATAAATGTTTTCTAAACAGTGTAGCTCATATTAGCGACACGTCTGGGGCTCACGGGACGGCTTTATGCTCTCCCATAGTATACCAAGTACTATAAATTGCTAACTTCTCTAAACACACATATCGTTAACTACTTTTTCTCAATGCATTCGCGATCGGGACGGCTCACTGCTCTCCCATAGTTGAGTACGAAGTACTCGAAATCGTTAAATACTTTTTTTCTAAGCACATCAGTAACGGCTGCATGCAGCCCTTTACAGGATATGGTACCGTAAGTACCGAACTTCCATTCTAAACACGTGTACAATTGTATACAGCTCTTTGGGTGCATGAATACATATTGTTCTCCGCATAGCACAGCCGTTCGGGGTAGCGAGAAGTACAGAATCACCTGTTAGAGCGCTGAATTCTACCTAAGTAACCGAACTATGGGAGAGACCTCAAATCATCGCCACCATTGCAGACAAGCGCCCACTGGAATATAGAGAGGACAGTCGAAGGCGGCGAGTGCCTGAGATCTCCTGGGAAGCGCAGATCGCCCCGAAGACGATGGTTTAGCAACTGCAGATTAGAGACGTTCATAGTCTCTAGCTCTTGCCAGCGTTGTCAGGACATACAAAGCGTGCCAGCGTTCCACTTTATATACGGGACATTTCTGAAGGAATTCTTTCCTGCATAAGGATGCAGGCGTCCATGGCGTATAAAACCGAGAACGCTTCAGAGACACCTTTCTCTGATGCTGGCGCATCTTTCATGCCTACCATCTCTCACTTAATTTAAGTTTGTGGATAAGTAGTTAACTTGTTCACGCATAATCAACCACAGAGGTGGGGTCAGGCAATTCCCGGAGGAAGGCTGTGGTCAGTAGTGTGGTATTTTCGGACTGTGGTCAGTCCGTAATGTCATCACGACATCCTAAAAATGAAAGTTTAAGACTGTTTTTTTTTGTGGTGTGCCCCTGTTTAAAGAAAAAAATTGACGTCCTCGAGTATGGCTATCGTAAGCAAAAATAAGAAGAACGAAAACGTTCCAACTACTGTGTGAAAAGCATGCCGAATCTGTACGCCACAAAAACTAATACTGATTAAAATCAGCACAGTTCATCGACCACGGCTCGCGAATGCACGCTCACGAACGTATTAATTAGTCATTGTTTCGCCGGTTGAACACTTAAATGGGCATTCACTCAGATCACTAATTGATCGTTCAATTGCTTAAATTAGAAGCGTGAATGATTATTAATTTAGGTGCACTAAATCTTGATTATGCGTCAGAGTATCGTACTTATTCTACAGTGAAAGTATCAGGGATGTGGCCTCGCCGGGAAACTGCCGTCAAAAAGATGGTGCCCAAAGCCGGAAATGTGTGTGAAGAAAAAAAAACGTGCACGTGTCGTGATGGGAAGAACATTAAATTTCGATATAAGCGGCTTGGAATGCATATCCCACCCATTGTAGGTTGAGCAGCGCAAACATCAAAAACGAACGATCCGCTGAACAGCGTCAATTAAAGACCACTATCAATTAGCTAGGTGATTGGACCATGGCCACACTTAAGGAGTCAAAGGCACTATGTAAGTGTTTCTCGGCATTTCTAAAAGTGGGGCTATCTGAGCCAACCGATCGTCTGTAGATCGCTAAAGGATCAAGATGAAAAGAATTTAATGAACCTCATATTTATATGTTTCACATAAACGCTCTAACTCATACAATATTGAGTGAATAACTGATGAAATGAGAAAACTGTGCATAAATGTCCCAGAGAAAAAATAAAAATTTGGCAGATCCCACGTACATTGAGAATCGACGTTATGTGAGGCAAGTGGAGGGAAAGTTACCGTGTTGTAATATATTTATTGAGTGACACGTCATCAATTGACGCTAATTATATGCATAAATATTGCACGCATATACATATGTTGAAGAGTTGAAGATATTTATATAACCAGTTGTTTGCAGTTGCGCAACGATACCAACAGGAACATGAGTATTAGCAATACCAGAAACGATAAGACGATATGGAGTGCTGGTGCTCGCGAGGATGACAGCCGTGAACACTGCTACATAAATCAACTTCAGCACAAGGAGCCTAATTACAATTTACGTCAACCCGGCGTGATGGCCGTATCATATGAGTACATATGTAATGTTACTAAAATTGAATAACGAGTACTGCGACCACAGTCGACGTTTCACGAACATTGGGGTATAATAGAAAAGTAGTTGAAAGACTTGACATAGCTCTGTGGTAGAATGCTTGTTTGCCACGCAGAATAGCTGGTTTCGATTCCTGCTTAGACTATGACATATATTCTTTGCATTCGTCAGGTCAATGCTGCCGATGTCAGGTTTTTCACTCACGCGTTGAAATTGCCCATGTGTATTCTCGTCGTTCCCGGCAATTGACTAAGTGTCAATCACCTGTGACATATACCTACATACCAGTGGCACGTACACTCCCGCGGATATGTGTCACTGTCTGGCTGGAGGTGGTCGACGACGTACGCGACAGGATTGTGACATTATTCATGTCTTGACCAGCACGTCATACTCGTCAAACCATCTTACCCTCCCATACTAAGGCCGACTGCGCCATTTTCGCTGCAAGAGCATGATTTGCCTGAGAATCCAGCACGTGAACTTTGCTCACCCATGTCGCAGACACCCAGTGTGACACCCAGTCGCACCTTGAGGTGCTTGAGGAGCCACGACTGGTCCCAATATCTCCAAGCAGTCCAGATGGGCAACGACGAGGTAGTTAGGCTTGGCCTTGCCGTCCCAATGTGGGAGCGGCCCGCGGTCCTCCCTCGATGAAAACTGGAGGATGACTTCTTAAGAACTTCAATAACGTTTACTTCCTACCTATTGATCTATCAACAAATTCACAGTACTTGTGACAGCGTGCTCCTACTATCGTATTAGGCATACGCTAAGATCTTGTATGAATTGAGAAATTCTTAAAGGGGGGTGAGTGGCTCTAGCCCCCCCCCCCCAAAAAAAAGCATTTGCATTCTAAATATTTTTGCCTTAATAATTGATACGAAAATTGCAAGTGTTTATGTGAAGCTGTTCAATGTCAGCATCGCTCACCCATGGACTACAAAATCCAGCACGTATACCCACAGTTAGAAGCAGACATAATAATTTTCTTCTTAAAACAAAACTGAAACACTGCTGTAACTCTGCAGGCGTGATTTCCCAATAGCGACAGCTTGCGGAATCGATCACGATGAAACAAGCGGCATTTTGTGCTTGTTTCATCGTGAACTTATACACGCATGCCCAACTGGCAGTCATCCTAATCGTAGAATTTGAGCAACTGCTCCATTTCTAAGTTGCCGTGGGACAGTAGGCTTCGCCGCTTGATAGATATGGGAGCAGATACGATAAAAAGGCACTCGACGGTCACATTAGACAACAATGCGGTTGTGAACACCTGGAAGGCTGACCGCATTCCACCGCTATGATGTATAGGATAGCTCTATTGATGCAGTTGGCACGAAACAAAAGGGTTTCGCGCAAAACTATAATAGTAAGTTTCGGGTTTAGCGTCCCAAAAGCACCATATATGATTATGAGAGACGCCATAGTGGAGATCTTCAGAAATTTCGACCACCTGGGGTTCTTTAACGTGCAGCTAAATCTAAGCAAATGGGCTTCAAGCATTTTCACCTCCATCTTAAATACGGCTGCTGCGGCCGGGATTCGATCCCGCGACCTGCGGGTCTGCAGCCGAGTGCTTTAGCCATCACTAGACCACCGTGGAGAGTTTCGTGTGAAACTACAGGGAGAATTGCAATAAAAAGTAACTGCATATACGTAACGCCTCACGCTGCCGAAAGATGTTAACGTAATTACGTACGTTACCCCTTACAGCTGCGAAATGGTAACGCATACATTACTGAATTACAGGCAAAGGTAATGCGTTACCGCCAACAGCCTTGCTTGTATCGCATTGCTGCCAACACTGCTAAGCGACCTCTTAAGCTCGTCTTAGTTTGTGCTGGTGAGTCCCGTGTTTTCGGCGCAATTCGTGACGCCAACAGTCTGTTCCTGTGACGTCATGAGCGAAGAAGCGCTTGATTAGCCCTTATACGAGGAATATCAGTTCTGTCTTCGACACCACTTTCTCATGCGTTCGCCTTCCCAGCCTATCACGTCTCGCTTGATTATCATGTGCGATAAGCTGTTTTCGCTTCATTTTGTGCATATTTGACTGCGCAAGCGGGGATATCAGCGTGTAGTCGAGAAGCGCGAGCTTCTGACAAGATCAACACTTAGTGCTGACAATGTCCACACGTTTTATCGGGAAACATGTGGCGAGAAAGTGATAGCCCTCTAGAAAAGGTAGTCAGGGCTAGAAATAGATCACTCTTGCCTTTGAATTCGAAGTTGTCTAGAGTGTGTTTGATTGATTGATATGTGGGGTTTAACGTCCCAAAACCACTATATGATTATGAGAAACGCCGTAGTGGAGGGCTCCGGAAATTTAGACCACCTGGGGTTCTTTAACGTGCACCCGAATCTGAGCACACGGGCCTACAACATTTCCGCCTCCATCGGAAATGCAGCCGCCGCAGCCGGGATTTGAACCCGCGCCCTGCGGGTCAGCAGCCGAGTACCTTAGTCACTAGACCACCGCGGCGGGGCCAGTAAAGTGTGTTTAGTAAAATCGGTTAACGATTTAGAGTACTCGGAACTCTACTATATGGGACAGCTGAAAGCCATCTGTTGGGCTTCACACTTGATGAGGCCGCATCGATAAAAATTACGTCCGGGCTGGATAGAAAATCCAGGACGGGTACAGACGTAATTCAATGGTGTAGCTATTAAGGTAATAAGCGAGCATGACCTATCCAACCTTTGACGGCAGTCAATAAACATACTCTCCTGTGTACATGTTCTAGAGACAAACCTCACGCACAGGCTTCGGGACTGCATGAAATCCTAAAGAGTTCGCCGAGGTTTACCGTGTGTTGAGGCTTTCTGCCATGTGAAACAAGCAGCATTTATTGAAACGCACTAGGCTCCCGGGCCATGCAGCTTTCAGGCTGCATGAAATGAACGAACATAGATGTGATGGCGAGCGGTGGTAAAAAGGAAACAGACAGAGAGAGAAAAAATAATAAACAACCAGAAAAAGGTCAACGTTGCATCTCTTCGAATGCACACAGGAGCTGGGTTTCCCCTTTCGCTAGTCAGGTGTGCTTGGTCCTTGTTCCTTGGTCTAGGACACCATACTAATTCCACTGGACAAAGTGACTTCAACAACCTTGAAGGTACAAAGACGGGCGCACCCGACGGCAATGCTGGATGCTGGCTGCACCGAGACACAAAGCCGTAAAGTAAGGTGGCTCCCCGCCGTGCGTTTTCCTCGGGTCTTCCACATGACGACGAAGGTGACGAGTGCTGGAGGACAAGGCCTCTTATGTCGAGACCCGTACCGCGATGTTTATTCTAGGTGATCGCGCCTTGCCGGGGGCGGACGTCTCGGTCGTCTCGGGGCAAGGACCACGTCCCGAGCACATTCTGTGCCCTTTCACGCCCACTGCTATAGCGGGACCAGGAAGCACTCGTAGCGTTCTGTGCGCCTAAGTTACGTTTATGCCCAGCTGCTGAGTACGGACCAATCTAAAGCTTCCGTCCAGGTCCGGTCATTAATGACGGCAGGAAGCGCTCGCAAAGTGCGCGAAACGTTGTTTTAACACGCTGAGCGATCGGCAAGTAGAAAGTCGTAAAACACGCGTCAATGTCGCGATCTGTGTGGTTTGGCCGTTTTATATGGGCGGTATTGGCTTGTCAATATTCATCGCTTAGTTTAGGCCCTAAAGCTACAAGCGGCAGCACATGAGGGACACCGCAGAACACGAGAACGGCTTAGTTTTGACCCACCGGCCATTCATTTTAACTCGCACTTCATTCTAAATACGCCCGTACGTTTTACGCTGAGTTCTTCAGGTACGTTGGTTCTTGTTGAGAAATCAAAACCCGTGACCTTAAGCTCAAGTGCATCCTATGTTTGCTTAAGGTCAATGGGGATGCGATGGCTGCGTCACCGTGAAGACGTACGACACAAAATTTAGCCTTCAGCCAAAAAAGGCTTGGAATGCTTCATCTTCTGCAGACGCAAAATCATGAAAGATGACAGCCGATAGATCGCAACACACTGTATGGATTGTTTAAACGGGTATCAGAAAGTACCTCAGACAGGCTCGCTAGCCCTGTCGCAGGAACTTTCGTCTGCTCATTTAACTTATGTATACTGTAATTTTGCTTCAAGAATTTGTATGGTGTACGTTGTGATGCCTGGAGGGACCAGTTTTGGTCTAACCTGGCAGCACACAACAGATACGAACGCATTCGTAAAAGGAGTGACTTGCCAATCTGTCCCTGAGAAGCCAGATGCCCACCCTGAATAAGTCCCGGGGAGCCGCTGTGGCTGGTGAAGCCTTGGAAGAGTGTCTCTGCCAGCGGTAATTCAGCTGCTGCTTTGCTTCATTCTAGTTTATTCACTCTCGAGAATTTGTAGACTTCAGGAGTTGCTCATCGAAGTGTTAGTGAGTGCAGATGTTTTTTGTTATTAATAATGAATGGAAGGATTTTATTAAGGTTCTGCAACATGCACATGAACTGCTTAGGAGCTCCTATTTCAGTATGTGCGTACTTGGGTGATCGAGTCACCGTTTGCATGGGATAAGTGCTTAGCCAAGACCTAGATGGTGGAAAAGCCGACGTCAGAGGTACAAGTGCGTGGCGATTTTGTGTTAGGTGGATGAAACTAACCTTTTTTTCCAGGGCCTCCAATCTGCTCGGCCCGGCAGTACGTGCGCAGTGCTGTGAGCGGATTTGTGGAGGTTGACGGGGCTGCCAAGGACCTGCCCGATGGGAGCCGGAATGCGAATGAGCGGGTTGTGGCGAAATTCCTTTGCACCGTCTCAGTGAATGTTTAGCGCTTGAGGGGCGATTCGGTCGTTAGCGAAGAACCGGATCGCAGATACAGAATCGCTAAAGATGCGTTCTACATTGTCGTTAAATATGGTGAGCGCGACCGCAGCCTGCTCGGTACCTAGCGCGTTCTTATAAATATGAATAAACAGGAGGATCCAAGCACGGTATGTCCCGCGGATGTGTTAACTGATAAGCAGTTTAACTGTCCTGTCGGCCGCGTCAGGGAACTGGCGTTTTTCGAACATCGTATTTGCATTCGTGAGTGACAAGCAAGCAAAGTTTTGACTCTGTCAAGTCGTGGATGAAAGTCGTGGTTTCATTGTGAAAGTGCACCAATTGTACGCTTCAGTTTCATCCACATGACTGACCACATTTTTTGGAGTGCTGAGGCGTAACTCGTCAATGTAAACGGAGAAAAGTTTAAGATGAAAAAAAAACAATCTTTCAGTTTCTACAAAAGCACCTGCTTCGATTCCCATAACGACTTTTGTCTAGATAAACAGCCTTTCTTCTAAGAGTGCTAACATTTTCGTTTTCTCGATTCAGATTTCGAGTCACTAACGTAAAAATATAGTGCACACGTATTACAACACGACTGAGTCAAGAAACCACTTAGCCGAAGTGAGCGTCAAGTAATCCCGCGATTGCACAGTATGTTTTAGGGCAACGTGAACTCGAACCAAGATGCTTGCATAATTACCATGTGATTAGATGGCTCATCATTATATATTATAGCTGACCAATTTTTTAATTAGTAGCCTTCCTCATGTTTATTACCCTATTTTATCACCAGGCACGTTGTAGAACGCCTCTTTTATGTTCAAATGAATGTGTCTGCTTCTTCTAGAACAGGATTGGTGGCAATGGGCAACCCTGAGGCAGGCCTTTCTGAATATGTGCTGACGTGCTATTAGTTAGTTGTTGCCATATTTCACATATTTCACATCAACTGGATTATTCATCCTGATCGCGTCGAAAAGAACACCCGTTCGGGAAGCGACAACCCTTGAGGGTGATAGAGATTACAAGCGCTATGTAAATAGTCACAAAGGCTCGGGCGAAAAGCGGTTTGGAATCTATTGCCTGTGACATCAGAATGGGGAGTTATGGGAGCTGCGATTGAAGTGCGGCTATGTGTGGAGGGAACAAACACTAGTAGTGAAAAACCAAGTTTCATTCAGTCGAAGCAATCAATGAGATTTACAAATGAGATTTGTTTTCCCCGACAATATTACCTAGGTGTTATGAACAAAGAATTTAGGACGGTTTTTATTATTATGAAAAGTATTTTCTTTCTAGCGCCCTCTGCCCATGCTATTGTTACTCAGTGCAACCCTTGCACTACATGGGTACACATGGCAAGGCCCGCTCGTAACATTCATCTGCACACCTCCTCATGTGTTTTAGTGTTCTGCACCTGCTTGCGTACTCTGTTGTGCGCGAAATTGTAAGGTGCGTTTTATCCTTGGTGAACGTCTTCAGTGGAGTGCCCAACGGGCAGTGGAACGATGCGTATTACATTTAACGCTGAGTGCTTTCGTCGGTAGCTGCGTAAACGATGTTCTGTGCAAGGATGCAGTAGCAACAAACGTATGCCTGGTGATCTATGTCTTTTTGATAAGAAACAAGAACAATGCTTCGGACTGCACTGCTCGCTGGACTTTCATCCATCAATAATCCTGCAGCCGCTTTTCTTTCTTGAGCATGCGGTGTCTACTATTCGTGTTATCGGTGAGCAGATTGCCAAGTTATCTATAACGGTACAATACGCATGTCTCCATTCGCATACGTACCGGTAATTTCTCGGAGCATGATGCAAAAAAAAGGCATAACGCAGAGAGTGTCCGCCGATGTTTTTGTTCTTACTACCATTTTGTGCGGTGTAATAAATTTTAGTTATTGTGACCATTGAATAAAACTGAAATGTCATCACTTTGGCGTGACTAGGCGTCATTTCCTCCTGTTAAAACAGAAAATTATAAGGATTATGCATGCTAAATAACCTGCGTATGTGTGAAACGACTCATGCTGCTGATATCACTTGTATACGCGGCTACGGCGTCGGTTGCCCTAATTCATCGGTGGAAGATGCCACGAACGGCGAAGTTCGAAGAATACGTTTTCTGCACTGGGCCTCATCAAGTTAGAGGCTCACGGGACGGCTCTATGCTCTCCCATGGTAGAGTACCAAGTACTCTAAATCGTTAACTACTTTTTTTTAAGCACACGTTTTCTTGTAAAATTGAGGCAAAATGAACGGTAGTACACTTAAGCATCACTATTTAGTAATTATTCCGCATCAGATTAGTTGGCGTTGACTTGAAGCGTACTCGTGGATGACTCACCGGTGATCGCCTTAGCGCGAGTCGTTAGCGATCAGGGGCCTATTAAAAGTAATTTGAGATCAAACTTCGCGCTAGTGCACTCAAACTTCGCGCTAGTGTACTTTTTTTTGAAACTAAAAAAAAAACGACCTCACTTGTTTACCAGCTATTGCGTCACATGCGCTTTATTTTTTTGCTCCGCCGGAAGTGTTCCCTGCTCACATAGATGGCGCTAAGCCCCTTGAGCAGCTGATCAGCCACCATTTTCTGAACGTACGGGTTTCGATGGAGCCTTCGCTATGAGTCTATATATACCTTGAACATTATTCTATACCAGGCTATATTTCTTAGGGCTCTGCCGGAACACGGGTGCTCGGTGTATGATTCAACCCATAGAGAAGTGCGGGCTTTACAATTGCCCTTACTTTCCTCAGGAGGGATTCGCTGAAAGTGTATCGCCAGTGACACCAGACGTGTTAAGAAACCCCGAAGAATGTTCGTAATGGTGTTTTCGACTTCCTGGTCACGTGGCCTCTGACCGCTGTGTGTACTGGCAGCGTTCCAAAAAACATGTACACATACACCTACGTTTTATTCATTCGGGCCGCTGGCGACGAAAATAAATCATAGATCTTATTGTTACGAAATGGAACTGCTTCGATACGGTCCAGCGTGCGGCTTGCCAGGAAGGCGACGGGGACGCACGAAGATCGGTTCGCGATAGGGTCAGCGACCCAAGCATCTGCTGTCGCGCTGTTTACTGGTCGCGTTTCGCTCACTGGGGAGTTCGTGCACACATTTGGGAGCTTTAGAATACCGTTTGCAAGCGCGGCGGGCGTTGCGGGCGTAGCGGGCGCTATATGAGTTTTAGAATAGCGTTTGCCCTGCTGCGATCCGCAACGCACGATCCCAGTGACACCGTAGCCTCGAAACCAGCGCTTGTGGGCCACATGCATGCGGGCCGCCATTACCACACGCAAATTCGGATTTTTCGCGTGCGGTCCGCGAACGCCGACTCGCGTTACGACGCATGCGCAGTGGCAGCGACCGCACCGCAAGGGCTCGCGGTGCGCTATTCTAAATCTCCACATTGCCCAGCAATATGGTCCGCTAAACACAAAGCGTGTGAAAATCAAATCAGACACAGAGGGCGTTTTCATGTGTTTCAGTGCACAACGCTGTGTAGAGAGGTTGAGCTAGAGATTCTTCATTGGAAAAACCTGATTTTTACCGACGTGTATAGAACCCCTGGCCTGCTGTTCTGTACGGGGATGGGGGAATGGGATTAAGCTATTCAAAAGGAGATCAAAAACAATTTAAAAAGAAAAGAAAATGTAAACAAATATAAGTGGAGGAATTATACATGATACGAATATTTAACACTGGGATGTCAGGTATGTTTAGGCTTTTTTTACATGAAAAAAAAAGCGGGCAAAAAGCTTTCTCATTAGACCAATGTCTAACAGGTGCGCACGAGCTAAGGTCGAACTATTTAACTTCATTTCATTCGCTCTCTCTCTCTCTCTCTGTCGCGGACAGGTAATCGAATAATAACCTTAACCTCAATCGCTGTTCTGCAGGGCCGGGCAATGACCTGGATATGCTGCGTAACGTTAACGGATCTTAGCAAATTATGTCCATTGTCCCTCAAAAAATCGTGTCGCATCGTAGTAAAACGCGGTAGATAACTTTCAAGCCACACATTTGTGGCTCCGCCGTAGCCTCAGTGACATATCAAGCACCTCTTTATGTACTATGTTCCTTCTTTTTTTTACAAGAACAAGAAGCAGGGCTTATCCCCAGGCGCCATTACTTAGTGTGATATATGTCGGGTCCTAGAGCAGGATTTTCTGTCAAAGACCTCAGCCACATGCCCGAGAATCCTGAATTAACTCAAGATTTCTATCTATTCAGGAATAAATGACAGGATGTCTAGACGGTAAGTTTGACGTATTGCTGAAATGTGGGACCCTGATCGATTGATTGATTGATTGGTTGATTGATTGGCTGATTGATATGTGGGGTTTAACGTCCCAAAACTGCCATATGATTATGAGAGACGCCGTATAGTGGAAAGCTCCGGAAATTTTCGACCACCTGGGGTTCAATAACGTGCACCAAAATCTGAACACACGGGGCTACAGCATTTTCGCCTCCATCGAAAATGCAGCTGCCACAGCCGGCATTCGATCCCGCGACCTGCTCGTCAGCAGCCGAGTACCTTAGCCACTAGACCACCACAGCGGGCTAATGGGACCCTGTATCCCAGCTCCACGCAATGTTTGTTGCGATAAAGCAGATTTGGTTCTTTTGGTGTTTTGACGAGACAGTTTGCGTTGTTTTACAGGAGTGTGATATGGCGTTGTTCACTCATTAAAATACGTGGTTGTTGCTGTAAAATTAGTTTGTAAGCAAACCTTCAATTTCGGCTAGTTGATATGGCACTGTAAGGTGGTAGTGCTAAGTGAAATGCACAAACAACTGACGGAAAAATAGGCCAGCACAAGAAGTGAGCACCTCTTGTTTTGTCCTATTTTTTATTAAGTGGTTTGCGCATTTCGCTCAGCGCTGCCTGTTAGAAATTTCCTTTTATGTTGAACTTTCATCCAGTGTTTCCGGTAATTTTTGTTCCTTTGTTTTTGCACTACAATAAACTATGAACCAGCTTGCCCTAATCAAAGTCTTGCTTGAGAACACGTGACATATTTATTTTACTGCGTAAAAAAATTGCCACATATTGGAACGCAATGATAATCATGTGCGTTGTGAAGTAGCTTGACGGCAAGGTGTAGCAAGAGACGACTAGAAAATGGTATATTATGCTATGTTATAGTGCTGTGTGGTCGATGACGACCAAGAAAATACTATAATCACTGTGCGTAAATGTAAGCCGCATATGTACAATATTTATATTATAGAATACTGCTATCTGCAGCGCACTATATATACGGACGTGTGATGAGCGTTACAAATCAATGATGTGTATACAGAAAATGAGTTGGTGAGAACCGCATTTTTTGCCTCACGGGCACACTTTGACGCAAGGACCCGATGTCACGGCTTTTTTGAAGCTCTAGCGTCACAACAGGGGCTTCTCAGTGAAGGCCATGCAGCGGATATTTCGGCATGATAACTAGGAGTCTTGGAAGTATTTCTTGAGAAGCCAGTAGACAATGCATCTTGAAAGAAAAGGCGCAACTCTATAGAGACACGATAGTGAGACAACGACAAGGCGATCGTCTTGTCGTCTGACTTACTCGGTGTCTAAAACTGCGCATGCTCTTTGACATACAGTGGACAAACATCATTTAAAGGATTAGGACATATTTCTCATGGAATAGCACTTCCTTGCCTACCTTCGATCCCTGTTTTCACTGCAACCTCCTGAACACGCAGGCCTACAGATTGACTGGTTGATTGATTGATTGATTGATTGATTGATTGATTGATATGTGGGGTTGAACGTCCCAAAACCACCATATGATTATGAGAGACGCCGTAGTGGAGGGCGCCGGAAATTTCGACCACCTGGGGTTCTTTAACGTGCGCCCAAATATGAGCACACGGGCCTACAACATTTCCGCCTTCATCGGAAATGCAGCCGCCGCAAACGGGATTCAACCACGCGACCTGCGGGTCAGCAGCCGAATACCTTAGGCACTAGACTATCGCGGCGGGGTTGTAGGCATATAAAGGCGTTGTACCATAATCGGTGGTAGTTCTCAATACGTTACTTTCCCTTCGTCATACATATATATCCATGTTTGACTATGAAACAATGATAATACCTGTTCGATCAAGAATCACACATCTAATCTTATACTATTGTGTATCTTAGCATTTGTTCCTGTGTATGTCACGCCGTACAGAATTTCGGAGTTCGGACGTCTCCATGTGAACTTATTTTACCTATTCGGGCGGTGACGTTGTTTCAAGTTTCAAGTTTCAAGTTTATTACTTTTTTCCAAAAAAACAAGGTACAAAATCTAAGATATACAGATGAGGGTGCCAGAGCCAGAGACTTTAGTGGGACCCTCGATACTTTAGTGTTCTATCGCATTGTATTTACGCATAACATGCTCGGCTGTATGGCATTTTGTGTCTTTATTATTGTTATTTTTACTGCTGCTTAGCGAGGAGCAGAAACCGGTGCCACCGTAATGACACCGATATTCGTCATTTCAATAAAATGGCTTCTGCGGCATAAAAACGCCTTGCAGGTATATACCGTTGAAAGAGGATGGGGCCGGAACCGAAGGTGTGAGCAAACCCTCTTCCTTTACGCGCTTCTTCCGACTGCGCCAAAGTGAAAGCTCGTGACATATCTGGGCGAAGAGGGGCGCTCAAGCGTGAGCCTGTTGCCGGTTGCGCATGGACAAACTGCACATCACTTCCTCGTTTGCGCAGACGCGCAAACGCTTACAACGCGTTGACATTACGAGATCGCGTTGGTTTGACTTTTCATTCGTGTCGTAGGAACGGGCAAACTATCAGTGTAGTAACACTTGTTACTCGTGTCCACTTACATGTTTTTTTTTCGTTATACGACGGCGTCTAAGCGTGGCTCACGCGCCGCTTTTAGCGGTGATCAACGACTGCGCAGATCTGGAAGCGTCGGCGACGCGGGTGTGTTTCCTTATTGTGACGGCCGCATTCCGACGAGAACGATGCGCGAACGGGCCTGCTGCATTTAAATAAATTTAAAAAACAACGAAGATGTTACCAAACCGCGTGGTCTTTCACAATCAAGTTACGGCTTTGAAATGTAAAATAAAACAGGAAAAACAACGAAACACATGCATATCTAACGCCTATGTTGCAATTTACGTGAAGAACATTGCGTGAAGTGGCGAATAAATGCTGCAAAGTCAAATAGAATGCGTAAGAATTACCTCTATTGTGACTGCATTAAACGTGCTACCTCATGCAGTGCAAGCTCTTACTCATCCGCCCTCTGCCTCCACAGAGAGAGGGCGCGACGCCGAGTCTGCACGGCGCGCGCTGACGCGTTGTGACGCCTACGTGTGGTTATGCGTGTACGTGTGCGTTTGGAAGGTGAACTTCGGCAGCGTTTCTTTTATTCGGACGTTACACCAAGACCCTGTGGTGTTGGTGCCCAGGGAGCAATGCATTGAAGGGCAAGCCACTTAATTCACGGATCACCATTACTTTCGGCAATGTCGGAGAGAAGTCATTATTCCTAGGCTTGCGCCCCCGGAGCTGTCGGCACGATGAAAAAAAATGACTCCACTTGCAGAATAGTTAATCTGCATACGAACAGGAAGCGTAGTCTCTGCACAAGTTTTTGCAGACTACGTCTCCGTTCATTTAAGTGATAGGCTGCAGCTCTCTTGACCAACGGGCTATATATCATTGCAGCATTTATTTCTCCGTGACGAATGAACGGTTTCTTAGAAGTGGTCGCGCACTACAACATGGTGAGGAACTGACACCCTATATGCACAGTTTCACGACAAGAAATCTGTGGCAAGCTTTTAAAAAACACACGCAGAGATAAACGAAAATGTTAAGTAAGTGCATGTATACTTTTTGAAATAAATAATAACAGAAGCGTATACAGGCTAGTTATGCAAAAAGGATTCGGAGATGCAATAATATAAGAAAAAACATTTCACCAAGACAAAGCCCGTAACAAATAAAACAAAAATTTACCGATGATTAAAACACTGACCAATGCGAATTCTGAGAGCTCCTGTTTAGGCGTTTTGATTTTGAGACAAATTAAGAAAATGCGCGTGCATCATGGCGTATCACGAGTGGGTGCATAGAGTGCCCGGAGTTAGGTCAACGTAACGTGGTGAAACTGGCGTCACTAACCTCAGCCGCCTCTGGTTCTGTAGCTCCCACAGTGCTGTCAAGTAATGTTGACGACGAGTATATACCCTATTCAATAAGACACTGCCAACGTATTACCTAAGCTTGCTTTCTTGTATCCATACTTGCTACTTGAAGTTTCGGTTAAAATTTAGCTGAATAACATGAACTTTATTTGGAAGTCAGCAGTCTCCATGTCTTGTTACGTGCACGCACAAGCTTGTGCTGTAAGCACGAAGGCCCCAGAATCTGCTGGCTGTTTGTACGGGGGCGAGGACCCTTAGGGTGCTACAATCTAATTCGTATTGAAATCTCCCTTTCATGCACTTCCCAAGTAACTTCAGCTCGCAGTGCCTTCGCTGCGGAGGAATGTGCGATTTAGAGCCCATGCTTTGGCGGTGCCTCTCGTTAAGTGCGCATAGGGACCTGGCAGGGCAGAAATGTACATCGGATCTCAAGAGCTCGGATTATCAGCTTCAACTTTGGGCTCTCCAGGGAGTCTGTGATGCGGCTGTTAGGCTAGGTCTAACTGTCCCCACATGGGAGCAGCCCACGGTGTCGCCCTAAGAGGTGGCACTTCTCCAGGTCATTAAATAAAGTTTTTCGTACCGTACCGTTCGCACGGAATCCAGATATGTCTACTCGCTGCCCGTACAATCACCTGCTGCCCGACAACGGCAGGGCGTTGTTGCCGCATTATGAAACTACATGTCAGACACGCAACACAATGAAAGGATAATTTGTCGCATTCTGAAACACGTTAGCCAAAGAACACAATGAAATGATAATTTGCCTCGCAACCACTATCAGTTGGGCTTGTCGTCTGCTAACGGGTGTCCTCCCTAACTTGTTTGTCCTAGTAACTGCAGCGCAGTATTTTATTTAATCTCGAAAAACAGCTAGCCCAAGACCTAACTTTGCTAATCTAAGCACAAGGCGACGAATGCACTGCTTAGGTTTTCAAGGCAAACGGACTTGAACAAGCGGTTGTGACAGCAACGTGACTGTGTGACAGAATACGACTATCTGGGTGTGTGTGTGTGTTGTGTGACAAGCTGTCTTTCTCTCTTGTTCTCCTCCATCTTCCAATCTTATCCATCCCGACCCCAGTTGTAGGGTAACAATACAGTCGTCCTACACTGGTTAAGCTTCCTGCCTTCCCTCCTCTAATATTTCTTCTCAATTGACAACAAAAATTGTTATTTCTTTTGCTCACCATTCTTTTTCCTGAAAACTCATTGGGAATGGTCGATTAGTCTTTTTATTCAAATAACAATTGATAGTTGACAACCTTTGACACTAATCAAATCCGTTGTCGATGAGAGTTTCTTTCATCGATTATTCAATTATCCAGTATTGTTTGGAGGCGTATTCAAAATGACTGAAACAACTTATACTTATATAAAATTTTAGCGGTTGCCCCTTCCAAACGAATCATTGGAGGCAGACTCTATTTCTTAGTATAGAAAGCGTAACACAGATTGAAACTGTGTGACAGTTTTACGAATCACGTATTTTTATAAACCTTTTATAAATATAGTTGGAGATGACAGCAATAAACAACCTCGGATTGAATTTTATGAACTATTGTTGGGTCGTACAAAACGCAGATGACTGTACCACAGGCCACTCCCGTTAAACAATCTTTGCTGTAGAGTAAAAAAGAGAAAAATCCAGGGGATTATCATACTAGAGATGAGCGTGTAACAAGACGTGTTGCTGGAGCATAGTGATCGATACTCCGAATGCCGCTAAGCAACGACAATTATTGAATGCCATTGCTTCAAGCGGAAAGGGTATACATACCAGGAACGCAAAAACGGATTCTCCGCTAATCCGTCCCTGTATAAATGTTGGCGCCCGCATTTTTTCCAACTCTTCTCATATAATCTCCTTTTATGGTTTTGACGTGAAGACATTCTAGAACTACACCGCGTCCCCCTCTTTCGCAAGAAAAAAAAACAAAACAAACGGCTTTGTGCCCCCAAGTTGACGTGCCACTGTCCGTTCTCGCACTGGATACTCTATGACAATGATGAATTACTTCCGAAGGAATGCATGACTGTACAATGACCGCTACAAGTAACCATACCATGTAATCTATAGAGTATAATAAATAATGGCTAATGCATATATTACTGACCGCGAATCGACGACTAATATTCACTCATGTCGGTTAAATGACAGACAGTGCTTGCTAGTTTTGGATAACGTATATGCTAAGGTGTAGCCATGGGCACTCACTATAGTGAGGGGCCTATAGTGACCTAACGCAGCACTTTTCATACCCAAGTGGAACCCGAACTGCATGGAGACGCAGCATACCTCGCGTTTGAGTGGTCTGCCTTCATCACTTGTGCGCACGTACTATAGCTTGCTGTTCAGTCCCTGCATGTTTGTGTCTGACTGGCATCTGTGGTTCCCGCTTCCATGCTACGGCTGTCATAAGCATGCTGCTGTCATCCAAGCGGAGCCTCGGTAATTGGTCCAGTGACATGTGGATCTCCACTCATTGGCACTCGTCCTACTGGGCGCCAGAGTATGTTCCGTAGGCTCTGTACCTCGGTTATGGGAGACACTCCCATCGTGAACGCTGCTGATCGAGGGTTGGAGGGTGTTGCGGCCCCTCTGTTATCCAGTCAATGGGAATTCGTGTACATTGGCCGTGGGAGATGCAGCGTCAGTTCTGACAGGGGCTGAGCCCTTCTGAATCTCGGTTCATTTGAAGGCAGGGAGCATCAAACAGGTCAGATGTAAGCCAAGGCGAAAGCCACTGTCTAAGGACGCCGAAGTTGCGACTCACTGGAATGCTAGCAGAGGCCGACCCAGCTACCGGTGTGGTAGGCTAAGAGTTGAGAGGTGAAGGTCGTCTACTGCTTCGTTTCTGGCGAGCCTCTTATCTGAAGCCGGAAGAACGCGTGTAATCCACTTAAATGGAGGCTGCGTTGGTGAATTTTCCACTGGTACACGCTGTTTTTGCTGGACACTCTCTCGCAAGAGATCGGCATGTCACAGGTGAATTTGTTGAGGGGGGTGACGTTTCTGGGTGAACTGTGCCACTGTATCAACGAAGCACCGCGTATGTCTAACTTCAACCCCCCCCCCCCCCTTCCTCCGGTCACATACTCGGCCTTTTAAATGCCCTTTGAGTGCCTTCGCATGCTCGAATACACGCTAGGGAAGTTAGTACAGAAGGGTGGGGTACCAGCTAACTCAAAGGGCTTTCACAACGATGAGCCTGCGTGAAAAGATACAAGAGGGGTGTCTGGCTAGCGATCTAGTCCGCGACATTAGCTTTGAAGGGTACTCCTGTTGTGGTTGGGCTACCTCTTGAGAAGAGTGTGTTGTGTGGCTCCGGTTAACCTTGGAAAACAGTAGGAAATCTCTTTGGCGGACCACAAACTCTTTAAGTTCAGTGGTGGCAGCAATGTTGAGCGTCCTGTTCTAAAGCTGTCGGCAGTGGCTTCGATTCTCTTGTTGTGCGGGTCGGAAACTCAGCAGTTATTTCCAAGAGGAAGCTAAGTACACGAATCTGGCGCTATGTAGTATATGGTTCTTCGTTCCGAGAACTCGCTGAGGGCACCTCAACCCACCGTAGCCTCGGAGAAAGAGTCGCGTACCTTCCGCTGCTGCGGGACGCTGAGAGTTGCTGTCACCGGGTATTCATTCGTGAAAAATTCGTCCGATCCCACGTCCCATGGTGAATCGATGTTCTCCGAAGCTTTCGAATGGAAAGTAAAGGTGTTTAATTTTTTTTATTCAGCGAGAAGTTTATGAAGTGATGCTAAATATATGTACAAATCCACGCACATACATACATTAAACAGCCACGTATGTTTTGTACTAGCAGTTATTTATCGTTGGGGGAGGGCGTAAGATGCTACTGTGACATGAATATTAGCAACACCAGAAGCAATAAGCTGATATAAAGTGCCGGTGTTTGTGCTCGTGCTCGCGAGAATGGTAACCATCAACACTGCTACACAAATCAACTTCAGTGAATGGCGCCTAACTACAATTTACGTTAACCCGACATGACGGCTTATCTTAGGAGTACATATGTATAATGTTTATAAAACCGGATAGCCAGTACTGGAACCAAAATCGACTTTACATGAACATTAGGGTCTATTAGAAAAGTATATCCGAGGCCTGGCGTTGCTTTTTGATAGAATACGTCTTTGCCACGCAGAAGGCTAGAGTTTTATTCCTGCTGAGACACTGACATTGATTGCTTCCATTCGTCTGGTTAACGCTGCCTATGGCAGCTTTTTTTCTTGACGCTCAAGCGTTGAAGTTACCCATGTGTGTTCTCGCCGTTCTTGGGTGGATGTAAAATATTTATCACCTGTGGCACATCCAGCAAACCACACAGTAAATTTTTTTACACCCTTAAGGGTGTAAACTGGCTTGTCGCCAGAGGAACACCCTATGGGTGTTTTCAGATACACCCTACTTAGAAGGGTGTTGAACGCCCTAACATTTTGCTGAACACCCTACATGTAGGGTGTTCAGCTAACACCCTTTAAGTGGGTGTTGAAAGGGTGTGCGACCTTCGAGTAACGCGTTATTCAAAGGTCGCAGGTTCGGTTCCTGTCCATGGCAAGTTATCTTTTCACCCACATTTCTTCACATTTACACTACAATTCGGTCTAATAACTTCCCCTATACTTTCCTTGGCAATATTGTCTGTTTGATGAGATCTAACAGACAGTAATGCCAAGGAATGTACAGGGGAAGTTATTAGAACCTATAGAATGTAAATAAGAAGAAAGAATAAAGAAAAGTGGATGAAAAAATGTGTGTGTGTGTGTGTGTGCGTGTGTGTATAAGCAAGCTTACTGAAATGCAATGATATTCCTCAAAGCCTTCTTTGTAAAGCCGACTATAGAAATTTAGACTGCCTTCTATAGTTATACAATTAAATACAAATATTTAGTGTTAAATAGCATAAACATCTGGGGTATATCAATTGGTGGCTCAGTGAGTCGATACAGCAAAGGTGCTTGGTATGCATACGTTTGTGTAGACACACGAACACATTATATTCAAAAAACATTAGTTACACCCTTCTCTGAGGGTGTACCAGCAAAGAAAAGGGTGTTAAATTCATAAAAAGGGTGTAAATCTGTAAAACACCCTTTGTACACCCATAAGGGTGTAAAAAATTTTACTGTTAACAGTGGCCCGCACCCGCCACCGGGTATGTG
The DNA here is from genome assembly GCA_013436015.1 of Rhipicephalus annulatus. Classification (NCBI taxonomy): domain Eukaryota; kingdom Metazoa; phylum Arthropoda; class Arachnida; order Ixodida; family Ixodidae; genus Rhipicephalus; species Rhipicephalus annulatus. The sequence continues at coordinate 145,302 of WOVY01013132.1, read as the reverse complement.
CCACTGATCTTTGGAAAGTGTTTGACGACGTACGCGATGAGGATGAGATTGTGGCATTCTTCTTGTCATGACCAGCGCGTCATAGTCATTGCACCATCTTACCCTCCCATGCTAATTTTGGTGTACTCCAAGTTAAGGGGGTGATCAGGAGAGCATCCGGAGAGCATCCAGACACGCATGTCATAATTTTTATGTTAGGGTCTGTCGCTTGTGTTCGCCATGCAATCATGCCATACCATACCAGTTTTGCAACATGTCATGTGAACGAAACCACCACAAAAGCTCCAGGATGATGTAATGTAAATCATGACATTCATGACATGCATGTCATGAATTTCATGTTATGACTTGTCAAATATGTTTTCCATACAGTCATGTTATGCCATACCAAGTTTGGTATCGATACCATTATCGAAATGGCCAGGAGAGGTAAATGTCATAGGCGGCTAGATAGATAGATAGATAGATAGATAGATAGATAGATAGATAGATAGATAGATAGATAGATAGATAGATAGATAACATAACATGTCATGAATTTCATGTTATGACTTGTCAAATATGTTTTCCATACAGTCATGTTATGCCATACCAAGTTTGGTATCGATACCATTATCGAAACGGCCAGGAGAGGTAAATGTCGTAGGCGGCTAGATAGATAGATAGATAAATAGATAGATAGATAGATAGATAGATAGATAGATAGATAGATAGATAGATAGATAGATAGACCTACAGACAGACAGACAGACAGACAGACACACAAACAGACAGACAGACAGACAGACAGACAGACAGACAGACAGACAGACAGACAGGCAGGCAGGCAGGCAGGCAGGCAGGCAGGCAGGCAGGCGCCGAAAGTACTTGCGGTACGCAAAGAAATGCTCCGCATTTAAAACTACAAGCGCACTTTCGGTCAAGTGCTCATCAGGTGCAACACTGCGAAGGCTATGAAAGAAGTTCGGTCAGCAAGGTGTGTGACTACGCGCGTCTCGTGCTTGGCTTTCATCGTTGTAAACGCTCGTGTGAGACAAGCGCAAACGCGCTCGTACAACGTCGCGAAAGGCGACAAATAAAACACCAAGAGGTGAGAACAAAAAGACGCTGTTATCCAGAACAACTTATAGACGGCCGTATCACGGGGCGTCTTTATCTTCGACTACCGAAGCATGTTTATTTATTAGTAAGACCAAAGATGACATAAAACCATGCCTCAGGTGGAAAAATCATCCAACTATTTTTTAGTGCGAACGCATTCATTCCAAGAAGTCTCGCTAGCCTCCAGAGCGTTGCACCTAATGTATGAAATGGACCATAGTCGTAAAGGAGGGCACTGATTCTATAAAAAAATGCTGTCATTTAACTAGCTTGATCTAACCCACCTTTTGCTTAGCTTATGAAATAGTAGCAGACCTTAAAACGGCCCTACTTTAAGTATTTTATTTATGTTATAGCCGTCTAATTAAAGGATTAAACCTATAGTTGATTTCTATTCTGCATTACTTTTTATTATACAGGCTCATAAGAAAGCTTTTTTGAGAGGCAATGAAAAACTACAATCTAACCAGATCGAGCACATATGCTTCTCAGGGTGAGTTTAACTAAGTGTGTTGTGGCGTATTTCGGCTTTTCGACAAGTGGTCAGTGCGAATTGAACAAACTTCGCCGTATCGTAATTATTGATTTTCGCGCCTTCTACGATGTAATTTTTGTCAATGCGGCCTCATAAGGTGTGAGGCTCACGGAATTGCTTTATGCTCTCCCATAGTAGAGCACACAGTACTCGAAGTCGTTAACAGCTTTTTCTAAAGACAGACATTGTAACACTATTTTCGACTTCATGCAGTGTTCGCGGATGGGATCATTCACCAGCTGCAGTCCATTACCGGGACAGCCTTTGGATCCCCCGTATTAAGGTGCGTATAGTGTTCAAGAGCATTCGAATTTTTTTCTAGACTGACGGATAGAAAGTATAATTGACGATTGAAGAGCGGCGCACGACGGGAAATGTACTGAAGGTGCATCAATTTCAAGCGAAATAGCTAAACAAGCGAATTAAGACAGAACTTAGGAAGGAATACAACATACATACTTACTTTTCTGCCTCTATAGTGCAAATTCAATGTCAGGAGACATCGCAGCCGAAAGTGATCCACCGCTTCTTGCGGGCTTAAGTTGTCGCAAAAGATGAGCCTATAAATATTCTTACTGGTTCTCTGCCAATTCCCAAACAACGTCTAACAAGCAGCCCGCCCGATCGCAGCGTTAAAGAGAAAGGAAACATGCCATCTCCTTTCCACGTGTGCCTCGCGGGAATCGGATAATTGTGTACCTAAATTTGGAACCTCCCCGCACTGCCACAATTCCTTTCCCGGGGCCGATCCACGTACGACAATGCCATTAACGAAACCACCATCCAAATTAACAAGAAAGTGTTCATCGGGTGACAGTGAGAACAATCGGCGAGTTAAGTCGAAACGTCATCGAGCCGGACGTGCCCGGGAAGCGATGCGACTTCGATCGGAAGGATCCCAGCGTGGGCCCGATTGGAGAAAGAACAAGCAGAGGGGGGGGGGGGGTGTCGCGCCGAAATCGGCGTCTCGCGGCAGGAACCACGGTGGCGACGGGACGCCGCCGCCGGCCGCGTGAAGGCCGCCCCGCGAAGCGCGAGCAGCATCATCTCATCCTTCTCTACATCCTCCTCCTCTTCCTCGCGCGTCACCTGCGCGGCAGAAGAAGAGAAAAGCGCGGCGGAGAAGGAAAGCGGGGCATAGGGTCACCGCGCGTGCGGGGCCCCATTGGTCCCCCGGTAACCCTTGCCTTCCTCCGCGCTCGTGGAAATATATAAGGAAGATCCGGCCTTGCAAATGGAGGTTCCTGTGCGTGTTCACTTTCCACAGCTCCGTGTTCTTCTTCAGCTCCGTGTTGCCGGTTGTGCTTCTTCCTCCCCCTTCACCGCCGCCACCGTTACAACCGCTTGTGGCCCACTTCGCAACGCCAAAGGACTTTCTCCTCAGAACCTGCCCGGACGCAGCTCGGAGAAGGCTGTTACGCTGCCGTTGCCATCTCGACGCACGTAGACACTCTTCGCGCACCTCTCAAGCACCATCCGTGAGGATCCTCTTCGTAGCTGCCCCGCCACCACAAGGTGAGGCCCCCTCGCGCGCTGAAACCCAACGTTTTCCAACTCCGACCAGCCGGGAGGCTCATCGTTCAACCCATACCCGTACACGTCTACTCCAACCCTTCCGAACCACCCATCCCCTTCCCTCAAACACCCTACGTGCGACATGGATGCTCGACCACTTCGCTACGTGTTTCGTGTGTGTGCTGGATGGTGAGCGGCCCAGCTTCGTCCCGCGCGAAATCAAATCCTCGTGTAGACTCCCGATAGGCCCGCCTGTTTTGCGTAGCAGTGGACAACGCTTCCGTCTTCCGTCCGTGGCCTTTGCCACTAGAAGACAGGTAGTCGGTTGTGTCACTCTTCGTTTGCCGCTGACGCCGGCTGTTGTTCCGCGCGCGACAGTGGGCTGCGTTGGAGAGGAACCTAATGTAACGCAATGCTCGAGCGTGGTGAGCAGGCCACGACACCCGCCGTTTAGCTGAGGTACAAGATAGTACCCAGGAAGTCCACTCCTGAATAATGAAATGGCGCACTCTAACCTATGGCTGAGTAAACAATAAACTTATGGAATTTCGTTCATAATGCTCTGACTGGGCTACAATTTCTAGCTTTTATCATTCGCCTGCAATTTATCTATATGCCGAGTTGCGGAACAGCCATAGTAGCCTTGTTCCTCGTGCCTCTAATAGTATCGATAGCCCGTGCCATAATTTTGCACATACTGGACTTCATTCAGGAGAGCCTATAACGTGTCAGTCTGCATAGCAGAGAACAAAAGCAATCTTGAGTCGGAAGTTCATTGTTTCCGACATGAATAGATATACATAATTAGGACTACGTCAAGAAGTATATAGAGCGGATTGTAGATGGATCGTCGTACTGACTAAGCATCCAGTACTTGTGACGGTGTCAGAGCACTAAAAAGTATATTTCCTGCGTTAAACATTGAAAGTTCGGGTAATTATAACTACACTGTAACCGCTGTTCATGTCTCGGGAGTCTTGTCCATAGATGCGGTGCTTTTGTGATTCGCAAACATTGCGTTTCGTGTGAGGAGGTGTTTGTAAGATCGCCTTCGATGGAGATACGAAAGATCCCACTGAGCGAGCGGCCTGTTTGTCGGATATCGCTCTGAAATATAAAATTCACTGAATTGAAGCCGTTTTTCGATTTTAGACAAGGGTTGTCTTCGTCTAATTAAATCACCAACAACATTGCTCACTGCGATGCCGACCAATGGCCGCGCGTTGAACAAGTTGTTCCACTTAATCACTTGATCTGCCAGGGAGACTCTTGGTTACCACACAATTAACTCGTGTTTATTATGTCGTATTCCAAGGAAATAACGATGAATTAATATCCTAATAGACCAGAATATTTTGTGTAGAAGTAAATGAAGTTCTCCCCCTCTCGGAGACGAGGTGTCTGAGTGTCGGCATTGTCTCTTTGGTCCGGAGCAGAAGCCGTATCATTTTACAGCACATATATTAATAATCGACAGGGATTTTTGTATATTCATTAGTGCCACTTTCAGCAACTCTTAGAGCTAACATACGCCGTTTTGATTACGGACTGCGTGCCTGAACTTTATTGCTTCTTCTTTCACATGTTTGCAAAAAGTTCACTCTCGTGTTAGTTGACCTTGACGAGCTAGTAACGCGGCCATTTCGCCCGAATTGTCCATATTTCGCCAGACACTGTAATAATATAGCATACAGGACCGTGGCAGCCTTTTAACCACCAACACGTTAAAAGCACTTCCAACGGGGATCGCCAGTAAGTGCCTCCTTTAGTTGCAGTGCTTTGAGCAACACGACGGGAGTAAGCAATGCTGATAATAGTCTGGTGTTCTACAGTGTCGCCAGTCACAATGACAGAGTCATTTTTTTTCTTTCGATTGAGACACGAGGTTTGTATGCCCTCTCGACTTCTTTATCACCGATTCAACTTGGACTCCTCTGTGTCATTGTTAAGAAAACAACTCGCGCGTGCTCGAAAGAGAAGCGTATATTCCAGTGTCCTTCCCGCGAGCAAACTGCAAACGGTCGCGACAGACGAGCTCGCATTACTGGTTCCTCGGCATCATTGCATAGCCTGGGAGATGAGCGAAAAACAAAACAAAAAAACAACGTAAAACTGGTTCTTCCTGCCTTACGTCTCCCGGCGCTGTGACAGCGACGGCGCGCTATACACATCGGGCCGTCCCTTTACAAGATGCGCCCCTACAAGCGCGAGCAGCTGGAGGTCTCTCCGCAGACACAGCGAGACATCTTCGCGTTCGGGTCAAAAGTGAACTAAACTTGGTTTTCGCTACGCAGTGCTCGCTGACGTAATCCCTACCCAAGACTCCCCATTCCTCATTCTGTCTTCAGTCCACTGTTTTGTATCTTTTTTTATTTATTACTGTTTTTTCAAAGAGAGTGACGTTCTTGGCACCCCGTCTCTCCTGCTATCACCTCGGTTTACCTGGCTGATTGACGAATGCGGAAAAAAAATGGGGGGGGGGGGAGGTGCCGCAATCGCCTGACTGCATCGTAAGCGGCTGTTGTCCGTCATATTATACCCGAGAGGCAGCCTGTGAAGCCTGTCCGCGTCTTCGACGAAGCACAAAGAATCACGATGGACGAGAAGCGCAAACATGCGTAGGCTGAGCAGCCTGGCCAGCCCTTTCTCACCCTCAGTGCCCACACCCCCGAAAAAGTCTCTAGTAAAGCGTCGTGGTTGGGCTCATAGAATTCCGGAGGAAGATTGACGTGAGAAAAAGAGAGCCGAGCAGGCAGGAAGCGCCGGTATCAAAAGGCGTGCGGGAACGAGACGGCAGCCGCTGCATACTCGTATAAGGCGCACCCGGTGTGCTGGGAGTGGCCCCACTTACTTACGCGAAATCGCGCCACGCCAGGTACTCGACGGAATGCTATTGAATGTCCCGTAATTGGCCCAGACCCCCCAGGACGGTTTGCGCCGAAGCATCAACACCGGTGCGCGCATGGCAGCATGGATGGCATGCATACAGATGCCCCCTGTACCTCACCGCCCCTAACGCCTATATGCCCATACCTCCCAACTGAATGTTAATATCGTTGTCCACTAATTGGTAATAATTCCTACGTGAGTGAATTCCCCGTGCATATCACCCAATTTTCACCGACTATATTTACGAGTTGTCGCCTTACTTTGTAGTCGAGGAAGGTATTATAAAAACGGAGAGCCTATGTGTACGAAACAGCGACTGTGCTTCGCCATCACAGATCCACAACAATGCGACGGAATGAATCAGTATGCATAGCCGTATGCATAACCCAAACAAATTCGTAAGGACTTTTTTTGTGGCTTTGTGCTAGAAACATATGCTTTAAAATTATTTTTCTCATGCAGAACCCATTTGAATTATTTTCATCCAGATTGATTGAGGTGAAAGTGGGCGCAAAACTTGAAGATGGTGCAGATGAATGGGTGAATTTTATTTGGTCCTTCGGAAATCGCTTTAGCACGTTGCAGGCTGCTCCCACGTCGGAACAGAAGGACTATAAGTCTCTCTGCTGCGTCGCAGAATGCGGCATTTATTTACATCGCGTTCTACAGATATGCAGGTGTTCGTGCCTTTTTTCTACTCTTGAATTGTTCTGACTATGCTTGTGAACCCTGACCCCAAGGCTCATTCGTTTGGTCCATTCGCACATGTTTGGCGCAAGAGGATTCGCGCAAGTATAGCAAGTCGATATTTCCTATATTTGAGGCTCATTTACCGATATGAAGACGTGACTATTTGTGAAAACAAAAGCGCGCGGCAACTTGCAGCGGAGAACAACAACTTCTCAGCAACTGTCGGGCATTGATTGACATGAACAAACGAGACACGACAACGCCATTTGCAAGCTACAGCGCAACGCTTCCGTACTATTTCTCCAGGAAGGATGACGTCATTTGGGGAAGTCCTTCCGAGTGCGCAAAATTTTGATGAGAATAACTCTTTCAAGGAATTTCAACTGAGATGCTCTCGCACGACATAATGTGGCCCATCCAACAATACACAAACAAAAGCTGTGGGCTCTGGATGTCTCGTGCTCCTTTACAGTCGTCAGCAAGCTTGGCACTAATGCTCCGACTTGTGACCTGCACAATACTTTGACTGGTGCCAGCCACGAAGCACCGGTTACTGTTGCCGAGTTAATAGAGAGGTTTATAATAACGTTTGCAGGCACTTCGGGCATTGCGGCGATACCGACCATCATATAAGATTTAGAATAACGTTTACCCCTCCTAGGGAACAATCTAGAGACTTTAGCTGCCCCGCAAACTCAAATGCACGGAAACTACACATAATATCAACACCAGCGTTTGTAGGCCGCATGCGGGCCGCACACGTCGCCCGCTATTTCGGATTTTTTGCGGGCGGGCCGCGAACGCCAACGGCGGCACGCGTTACGACGCATGCGCAGTAGCAGCGACGACACCACAAGGGCTTGCGGGGCGCTATTCTAAAACTCCCTAATACGTTGGAAGGCTCATATAATACATTGGCATGCATGTGTAACGCCTCGGCAACAGAACCCAAATCTACGATGCGCTAAGGTCAATCGAACTGTTTGGGCACGCTGTGGAGCGGTCGCGGTAAGCTTGAGCACTACTGTACACAAAGAGGCATGGGGATCTGCGCAATAAAAAAAAATACTCGTACATTTAGCGTTGACAAACAGTGCAGAAAACGAAAGTGATCACGTATCTGCTCGGCGATACAATTGGTACGTGTGAACGAGCTCCTTACGCGGAGACAATGTAGATTAGAGCAGCATGTTCGTGCCGAGCCTTTGCACGCGCATTTGCCGGCCACGCGAGCAATAGGAATGAGCCGTTCGTGTCGTGTTACGAGAGGATCGGATCGCACCTAGGGCTCCCGCGCTTACGCCCAGCGCGCAAGGTCGACGTGACGGAAATCCTTAGCGTCCTTATCGCGTGCACGGGGAGTCTCCGCCGATCGCCATTCGTACGCTCCGTATCTGGCTCACCACCGGGAATCGCAGCCCGCGCCGTGTTTGCTCTATACGCAACGACACCGACGGGGCTCGTTCCTCGACACGTATGGAATTAAATTGACCGAGTAGCTTCTTCGTTGCCCGCAGCAAAACGGTTCGTACACCACGGACGGCGCGTTCAGAACGGGTTAATCACGAAGCACCGGCGTTGAGAAAGCGTCCTCCGGCGGCGTGCGAGCAGTTACGAGGACGAGTTTCCCCGACGCATACTAAAGCGCCCGACCGAGACGATTAAGGAGGCGAGGATTCATCGTGAGAGGTCCTTGAGGTCTTTCACTTTAGACGGAAGCGGAGGTCCACCGAGAGTGGCGTGGGGGCGAAGCTCGGCGTCGACCAAGAAAACGCTCACCTCTTCATGAAATCACGCCAGGTTTATCTCATAGAAGTCATGAGGTAGTCATCGTAGACGACGCATTTGTAGGAGGTATGCGAGGAGGTCGATAATATTTTTATCAGCTGGAGTTTCCTTAAGTTACAATAAAACATTTTAATAAAGATCGATATGTCGGGTTTCACGTCCCAAAACAACCATATCATTATCAGAGACCCCGTAGTGGAGGGCTCCGGAAATTTCGACCACTTGGGGCTCTTTAACGTGCACCGAAATCTGAGCACACGGGCCTACAACATTTCCGTTTCTATTGGGAATGCAGCCGCCACAGCGGTGATTTGATCCCGTGACCTGTGGGTCAGCAGCCGAGTGCCTTAGCCCCTAGACCACCGCGGCGGGGCTAAAGTATTTCAGTGAAGAACGCACTGAATTCAGTTGGTGCCTCAGAATGTCAAGCTGGTGATCTCGTGCTAAGGACTGCATGCATTGCCACAGTGTCATATGGTCACTGAGCCACAGAACATGGCAGGCCCGTCTAAAACGGCAGTAGCTCACTACTAAGGTATTCGTCTGACATATCTAGAGAAAAGGACCTATTGAATGAAGAAAAGACACACCTTTTTGTGTCAAGAGAGACATCTAATTGAAGTATTCAACTAGAATGCACTGAACACAGACGCGATCGGTCTGCGCAAATTTCACTTCTTTCTGGTACTCAAATTCTGAAAGTATGTCGCTACGTCTCGCCGCGGTGGTCTTGTGGCCAAGGTACTCGTCTGCTGACCCGCAGGTTGCGAGATCTAATCTCGGCGACGGCGGCTGCATTTTCGATGGAGTGGAAAATGCTGTAGCTCCGTGTGCTTAGATTTCAGTGCACGTTGAAGAATCCCAGCTAGTGGAAATTTCCGGAGCCCTCCACTACGGCATCTCTTATAATCATACGGTGGTTTTGCGACATTAATCCCCACATCAAGAATGTCTTGATGTGGGGATTGTGGGACTTGAGCAACGCGATATACGGGAAAGAACAACATCGCACGTGCCTTCACGAACCAGAATTTCGTTTTCCAAAACAAACAAGCTTTTACTTGCTAACACTTTCTCGCGATCAGACGTAAAACTTTTAGGTAATACAAACACGAGTGCTTACAGAAGCTTACAAAACAGAACCTTTACAAAATCCTATTTAAATACTAAACAGCGCGGTTTCAACCTAAGGCATACCAAAAAGTACAGGACATGCACTTATAAACCCAGATTATCAACCATCTATTCTAGTGATGAATTTCGGTAAAATTTGGTTTACTAGTTTAGCTGAAGGCCCTCTACACGCCAGAACACTGCTACTACTTTCACATGCACTCGATGCCGGGTCCTCCCAGTTTGAGCAGCGTTTCCTGGGACGGCAAGGCGTAAGCTTCAAAGTTTACGTCAGCACAAAAAGCTCAAAACACCCAGAAAAATAAAAGAACACACAGCGATGAGAAGGTCACGATAGGTTTCTCTTCCGACGTGAAAGGGCGAGGCGATTGTTTATACACATTGGCTTCGATGAAAAAAAAAAACACGCAAGTGTTTGTTTCACTGGGAGCAAGTTCTAGGCCAGACACAATCGACACGCAATGTCACCCTTGAAAGACTCCCGCTACACGGTCGCACCCGCAAACTTCGATGCTTATCGGTTACGGAAGAACACACACACTCGCGCCTTTGCCCCGCGGCACAGTCAGCAAAGAAAGGAGCCGACGCCTTAATGTCTTCTTTTTTTTTCCTTCTTATCTGTTCGCGTAAGAGAGACCGCGATCCCTCCACGCTGCGGTAGGCACGTCGTCTCTCACGTTTTCTTCATTCATGCGGAAGGAGGCTCTTACCGACGTTCCGATCTGCAAATAGCGTGCGCTTCCTTTTAAAACATCACGACGTGTGTGCCGAGTGCAGCGAAGTCAAGTGTTTCGTGGCTGAGCAAGGAATGCAACAGAGAAATGTTTTTGTACAAGTGCGGGACTAATGTGTTTCTTTTTTAGACGCGAAACAGTTTATGGCGTACTCGAACCCGGTGTGCGGCGTGACCATCCTTACTGCGCATGTGCAACAGCTGGTCCGAGCACTGCCAGAACGCGCTATCGTGTCCGGGCCTGCGTACGTTGCTGTGTAAGAGGCTGTGCGCTCTCCCCTTTGCACTCTCTCAGGAATCACGTGATGACGTCGTTGAACGAGGTTCTGCAGACGCGCGCTGAACGCACGTGCTCCTATGTCGGTGGCGATGAAACCTCGTGGCGTGCTTCAACAAGAGTTCGGGACGAGTAACTACAGTGAGTTTATGGTAGACTCCACTTGCAAAGCGTTAACATCGAGTAAGGTGCCCGTGATCACCGTGACCGCCCGTGATGAGTCGACGCATGCGCTGTTTCGCGTGCTACCCGTGGCTCCGTTTGGGAGATGGTGCAATTTTTTATTTGCTTTGAATATGAGGGGAATCACGAGCTTTTATTTTTTTTATTCAGGCGTAATAAATATAAGGAAGTACCCGCCCAGTATGCTGATATAATCGCATACACTCACACACAGGCTCTGGAATGCCCTAAAAACGCAATAAACTATTTTATCGAGTCGACATAAAACCGGTTTCAAGGTAAAACAGGTGAGAGGAAAATCTGCACGGTAACACGTGAATTAAAGTATTTAGAGCGTCGGCATTGAGGAAGAGATGAGACACCAGGCAATTTCAACGTTCTGGCCGAGGATCACTATATAATAGTAAAACCATTACTGATGTCAACATTGACATCCGAACGAGATTGTAGCAGGAATATGCAAATAAAACACGAATTACTCGGAAGCATCACTTTGCTGTTGAATGAAGTTTTCTTGTGATGCGGGCATCAAACTCGAAGCCGCTATCTCTCTGTGACGATACAGATTAGATATACGACAACGTAAGAAAAAACTTAGGGACTCGTTAATTACCCCACGAGGTCAAAAGTAACTTCAAATCAACCTCAGCCGCTTGCGCAATAATAATGCTGGCATCGCCGTTTTGGCACTTAGATCCCCGGCTATGATTATATTGTTAGGCTCGATGGGTAAGGTTTTAGGCGCTTCGTGCTTGTCAGTTTACGAAGTACGAAAATGATGCCGAGTACAAGAAATTTTCACAAATACGACACCACTTGCTCACGATGATGATGATGATATATGGGGTTTAACGTCCCAAAACCACAGTATATGATTATGAGAAGCACCTCTTTCTCAACGCGCCTGAAGCGGCAAGGAGCAGGATATTGCGCCCCCTTTGAGATCCCGCATAATGAATTAAAAAAAAACGTCGCTGCAAACTCTCGCTGTTCGCGCGCGGGCGCCAGCATGCACGCAGTGAAAGAGCGTCACCGTTGTGAGGAAGTATGAGCAAACGAAACAAGAACAAAGAATTAAAAAAAACGCCCAGGAACCACGTGGTTCTGCGCTCCTGAGGTCGCTCGTTCGCGGGTTGCGCAATCCTTTGCGCTTCTCCTCCACAACGGCAAAATAACGGCGTTAGTTGTCGCGAATGCGATGACACACGGTGTACCAGGGTGCGCGCGGGTGGGCCCGCATCTCTAATGACAGGGTCATACGTACAAACAAACCGTCCCATGTTTGCGTGCTTCGAGCAGGGGATATCATTGTGACGACGCCCCATGGGCAACGTCACGTCCGCTCAACTTGGACACGTCCACTCAATGCGTGTGCGTTCATCGCGCGCGCGTCATTTCCGGGTATCTGATTCACGAGGCGTTCCCTGAGGACGCCGCTCGTGAGTCCATTCCAGCTGACCGATCAGGTGCGGAAGGCAGCATCTCTCACCTTTGTTGTCGATCCACAAGGCGCTGGGCAAAGCACTTGGACACCTTCTTTCTTTGTTTCCGGCGAGCGTGGGAGTGTTTTCACTCTTCGCTAAACAAAGCTTACACCTTGACACTCGGCATTGGTGGAAGGGGATTCTCGATGAAAAGAAGGAAACTGAGTATTGTGCAGTACAATGACTCTCTCTTCCGTGAAAACAGCGTTATGCTCCAGAAAGGCATGCGGTGGTTGGAAGTGTAAAATCGAACGTGGTTCCGACGACGTCATTTCGTTGTGGAGGCAGCGGTCTATCATGAACACTGAGACATAATAGCGCAAGGAAAAACGACGAACACAAGAAAGAAAGCAATGAGTCTTCACATCGTTTCATTTCTCGTCATTTTCCTTGAGCTAAGATGTCCAGTCAATTATGCGTGGCCAACTATAGCCCAGCTATTAAATGTATTAGGCGTTAATGAAGTTGGGAAATGGCACAATTACCCCGTTGTAATTTTTTTCACAATGAAGGTGTGTAATATAGACTGGTGAAGAGCGGAGAAGTAAGTGGTGCTTGGTGCACGCGAACCTTGCCTTACGAAAAATGTCGACAACTGCTATACATGCACTTGTTCACTGTATTTCGTGCCGATCGCTTGTGCACCCGCGACCTCTGACGACAGCGCAGCTCTGGCCGACTGGCTCGCCCCACGCAATCTCCTGACGCAGGCAAAATCTCTCGCCGAGTGGTGCCCCGTCCTCGGACTCCTGCGACCGTGTCCATCTTTCCTATCTTCTCCTTACTTCTGTATGTGGCTGTCCCTGCGCCTCGCTCTCTCCTCCCGCTCCCTCTATCTCTATACATTTTAATCCTATACTTTTAATCCTTCCTTACCCCCACCCCTCGTGAGCTACTGTTGAGGTGTCCTTCCCTTTAGAGACAGTTACGGGGCTTACTTTTATCTTCGTTTCATTTAAGAATCACTTACTACTACTACTTAACATGGAGGAAGAAACAAAAGAAAGAAGGCAACATTACGCCACACAAGTAAACCCCAACGTGTCTGTCCAACACGTGATCAAAAGGTCAGAGCGTGCGGTGCATTTTAGTAGTCTCGGGGGTGATTTGTTTTTGAACCTTCTGCGTGAGTCAGCTGGTCTGCGCACTGAGTCGCTACAATTCGATTAACTGCTATACCAGGAGCCATACCCCGACGTCTCGGCAAATGTCGATGCTTGCGTGATCTTGATGTAAAAGGTCACGTGTTGTGCCGATATTGCTGGCTTAAAAACGAATTGCCTTGTAAAGGCTAGTGGCGTGACGTCAAGCTCCCTCCTTTCTTTTTCGTCCTCCATGCTGCTGCATATCAAACGCACCATATTATGACTGAACGCGAAGTCAATCGGAAGGCATATATGAAGTCGTATGTTAGCCGGGGAAATGCAGCGTGCCTTAGACGGAGACAGGAGTATCCCAGAAAACGACTGCCTGCTTACCTCGAAAACGCGTTCACGCTGCTTCTGTAATGCTGTATACTTTCGTATATATGTTCGCTGGAACGACGTAGGCAGCAAGGCTTGCACGTTGCTGTAAAAAGCAGCAGCGTAACAGCGGATGCTGTTAACGTGGAAGTATTGGCCACTGAGTCATCCTGTGCATGCAGCTCGACGGTTTGTTTTGCTCGTACCTTTTGTAGCTAGCGTTCTTAGTCGAACAAGCGCGGCCACGGCTGCCCCCGCGGGGTCACTTTGCCATACCGTTCATTTTTCACTGAAATAGAGATGCGAAAGGAGACTTTCGAGGCTGCTACCGAAGAAGGTCTATTAACCGAAGGCTGGCGCTACACGAATAAGTATTACAGCCACGTCTCGTTAAACCGATGCCCAAGTTGCGGATCGTGTTCTCTTTTTTTTTCTTCCTTATTTTTCTCATTTTGCTATGCTAACGTGTTTTCTAACCATTTTCCGTAGCAGCACTCGTTATCAACGCCAGCGCAATATCGCACCCGAACATCACGTTGCCGAGTACCTTCACATCAAGTCACTTTTTCCAGCGAGAGCTGTTATCAGATCAACAAGGATCGCGTGCGCCGCAGTTGTCCGCCGCCGCCGGTGTCCGTAACTACTATCGCACGAACTAAGAAAAAAATGGAGTAAATAAGAACCATTATAAACACAATGAGATACGAACCCTGGTCCTCTCTGTGCCAGCCCAGTGTTCTACCCCAGAGCCACGTCGGTGCTTCCACACTCGGTTGCAAACTGGCCATAAGTAGGTTTGATGTCAGGAAATTAATCATGTTAATATGAGTAATAAAGCGTTTCAGAACAGCAAAGTAATAATCTGGTTCGCTTAACAAAGCCACCGGAGCGTTCCATAACACCGCAATGAAGATATACTTGCTCTCTGTACACACCTGACTCCGGAAATCTAGCTCACGTTTCTGTATCTGTGGAGAGGAAAAACCGCTATTCACAGTCCGACGTCACCAGACCCTAGCACGGCTGCTGGACAGTGACCGAGGGGTCGGTGCGAACTTGAGCTGCCTCGTCAAGCAGGCGCCGCAGCTGATTAAAATTCTGCTCGGGACCGCAGCAGCCGCTTCTCCATTTTGTACACGGCACACGTGCGTAGAGTGAAACCGTTGGTACACAGTAAGACAGGGACATAGGTCCTATATTTGCATTACGCAAATTTTGTTGTAGTCTGCAAAGACAACTAAACAAGGCTGCAAGCAGAGAAGCTGTATTTGGCATCAAATGCCAGGGTCACACGCCATGGCATGCATGTGACGGGTATTTCCAATAGCCAAGTTTATTTTTAAAACAAAACAAAACAATCATGACATCAGTTTGGTGTCAATCTTGGAGTTGTTGCTCCTGCTTTGTGGTAGCGATGTGGTGAAATCGGGGGTGGAGGGTTAGTTAAAAAGGGTCCGTTGTCTTGTTAGAGACAACCAAAGAGACAATTTAAGGAAAGTGTAGGTTTTAAGCTACACTGCACAGTACTCACTGTGTGTTTTAGCTATAGCATATAGTAACTTCTTACATAAATGAAAAGGAATTGAATTGGATGAAAAACCACCTTGCCGCAGGGAAGGCCCAAACCCTGCGTGGTAACGTGTCCGATCTCTACCTGTTGAGCTTCAGACGCGTTATCCCTTGCACCTACAAGCTGCGATAGCACGTTTCTCTTTTCGTCTGTGTGGTAAAAAAACGTGCTCGTTAAGCGATAGAATGAATGAACACATGAACTTTATTAGGTCCCTCAGAACGCCGTTCAGCACGTTGCGGGCGGCTTCCACGTCGGAACAGAAAGACGAAGTCTCTCTGCTGTGTCGCGGGCCCATTGGACTGCCCGTAACTGTTGTTCGAGTCCACAGCTGGTAATAGCACATTCCCATGTTGATAAATATTTACATGAAATGACATCACCCTCAACTTTCTTGAACTAACTCACTCACACATTAAAAAAAAAAGATTTTGATGGCATTTACTGCAGCCTTAGATTTCTTACTCACAAAAACTATACGAATCAGCGTTCTGAGATATCAAAAGACATAAATTAGCTGTGGTAGTAGTAAAAGCATAATAATTTACTTAAGGTGGTTCAGTGGCTGTATTTCGTCCAGGGACGTCGCATTCACTTTCAGCGATGACGTCTCTGTGCGGGACGAAGATCCTTGCGTGTCCAATGAACGAGGCGACTTTGCTTAACCAGCCAAACAGTGCTCATTTAAAGCGATATTATAGCGATATTTTCAAAGAATATTGTGTGACAATCATAAGTCGGCAGACTTGCTCACAAGTCGACTCACTGAGCCTGAACGCAACTCAGATTGGCATGTGAGTCTGATTTAGTCAGGGCGAAAAATATTTTGATGAGCTTGAGTCGAAGTGAGTCCGACAGAGGAAAATTTTAGTGAGTCCGTGTCCGAGTGAGTCTGGTTGAGGAAAATACTTGCAAATCTGAGTCTGAGTGAGGCCTAAGTCTAAGTGAGCCTGATTCTGAGTGAGGTCCTTAGTTTAGCGCAAACTTCGCTTTGCACCTCCAAATAACCTCAGCTGGTTGAAAGTTGCGGAGCGCTCCACTATACGGCATCTCTCATAATCATACCGTGGTTCCGGGACGTTAAACCTGAACAATTATTACCATCGTACGAAGACTTGATGCTTACCATTCCCAAAAATTATTCTTCTTATTATATACTTCCTAGGTGTTTCACTTTCCTTTGCCTTTAAATTATGCAGCCGCGAGCCTGCCAGGTACGCTAAGTTTTTCGGAAACCCAGATCACGCCATGTAATCGCGAGGCAACTCGATGACACGCAATCTCGCCTCGAGATATGTGGACGCGCCCGCGACCTCGGTGGGTGCGATTCAAGGCGGCCTCCTCGCGGCAAAAGCGACCCTCTTCTTCGTAACAACGAGAGGCCTTGGCGAACAAAGAACGTAACGGGTAAATGCGCTTGCAATGCGTCGCCCAACACGGGATGGGCGTCCGGATGCCAAGCGGTGCGCCCACGCTTCGTCGTCGCGGGTTCGTGGGGGCGCTGCACTATAGGGGGCCTTGAACGAGTTGCTGCTTCGTTTGGTGTCACAGAGGGTAGCTCGCAGTTTACACTACGGCATCATCGACAGTTCCCACGTGATTCCCGATACGGAGTGCGAGTATGCTGTGAGAGGAGTGTGTCGATAAGGTTACGGTCTTTGACTAGGTCGAAGTGAAGTATCATTCCATCCGCTCTTAGGAGTCGATGCAGTGCTTAAGACTTTATGATAATCAGGAGAATAAATAATGTTTCTAAGTCATACATCGGAACCTTTCGTGTCATACGTAATATTTTGAAGAGCTTTTCAAGGACCTATAGTCGTATGCAGCTCTGGAAGTCCGTGGCATTTCCTCTTCAAAGACAGATGCACACAAGCCAGCGCCAATAAGCACGCACTCCAAACTGACTTCATGAGCCAGATGGGCGGTGACCTTGCCTTCGAAAAACATTGCAGAGTCTAAGATTGATTGATTTATTGTAAACTTCATTTGACTATATACAATGTGCTCTCACCTGTCGGCTTCCACAGCATGGTTAAAGAAACAGAATAAAAAAGCAGTAAAAACAAAACAGGTGATCTCAAACTGGTGAGCCTGTTTTTGCGAGGCAGGGAATGCCCGTCGTGCGCTAGGCATCGCCCACATATTCACCTTGACTTGGATGAGAGGATCTTCGAGATTCCAGGGGTACTTTCCTCCATGTCTTATTGTAAGGTAGGCAGAATGCGTTGGGCTTTTTTTATGAAAGTAGCTCAGCTTGATCCGTGAATTTGGTATTGCCAGAGGATATGATCCGTCGTTGCTGACCCTTGGCAGTAGTTGCAGTAGAGGTTAGAGTACTTTGTCGGGTACATCTTGTGAACACAAATCTTCACAACAATCCCGGTGCCGAGTGGGACTATTTCTTATCGTACTCCGACAGTCTTGGCTGGGCCTCTCCGGACTTCGTATGTATCATAAAACTGACTACAGCTGGAACATTTTAGTGGAATAGGCAGCGCTGCGAAGTGTAAAACAAGACGGCACACGTTATGTTTCCGTGTGGGTCTACCATCTTGCAAAGTTTGTAGCGCTGCTAATTTCACTAATAGTATTTTAAACCCTGCTATTTATACTGCAAACCCCCTTCTTATTATCGAACTATAATTCGTGGCATTGTGAAACTGAAGAACAACGTGGGTCATCCGATAACAATGCAACAATCACATGATCGTGAGAAACAAAGCATTAGTGATTGTAGGTATTGTGACAGAGCTAGGTAAAAGTGTCGGTTGACTACTTTGCATGCGTGGTTGCTACCAACGCTTCCCAATGCGTGTGGTGCACCTACTGTCGCATGTGGCATGCCAAGACAACACCCACTGAAACGCATTCCTGTGTGGCACCGTATCTAAACAAAGACGTGAACGTGAGCGGACTCTTGAGCAAATCGCTATATAGCAAGACATGCATATAACGCGTAGGGTGCTTGGCACAAACGCAAATTCCCACGATGAAAGCCTTGCAGACAAAACAAGTACGTCACCCAATATTTCCCAGCTCTGTACAAATAGGTAGCTAAACCCAAAGTGGACCTGTGGTAATTAACTAATACGCCAGTTAAACTAATCTATTTCTGGTTTTTGCAGTTGCTTCATGTCACGGAGGCACATATACTTGCTAAATCGGAGCTGTATGCTTCAGCTTCCTGCAGGCCTAGCTAGAACCATTAAAACACATTTCTACTGGCTTAACTTCCTCAAACGCAGGTTTTAAGGCTAAGGTGCACCGAATACTTCAAAAGCAATGCCTATGAGACTGCTATTTTGGGGGATTCACTAGTCAGAATTTTCAAGCACTGCAAGCATAAAAAAGAAAGAAAAAATGGGGGGGGGGTGGCTTAAGACATGTCCAGTGTTAAGCCTGGCGAAAACTGCAACGCGCATACGGTATAAGGAAAAGCAGGCTAATAAGGAAACAAAATTCGCCAAAGTAGTAGGTCCAAGAGAGAAGGACAAAGTGAGGGGTGGGTTAAACGAAAGGCAGGGATGTTAACCGGACGATGAATATCCAGTTTGCTTCACTGTACTGTCGAAAGGGCAAGATCAAACAGAAGATAAGAAAGAAAAGAATACTGAGTAGCTGTATTTACTAAGTATGCGGAAGCCATCGAACTTCGGCATCCATTGCCATATTAGTAATCACGTCGCTCGACTGCTAAGCCGAGCCGGTTGGCATATGTTTGTACACGCAACTTGTTTCAATAAGGAAGTGCGACGTGTGATCTGCTTATAACACAGATGGCAAAGTAGATTCGTTTCAATAGTACAACGCTGCGTTCAGGTGCTCTGTTTCCTATATCAACTTGATCGAATCGCGAACTGTCTGAAATAACAGAACAATTCGGTTAAACGAAACTGCGCGTAAGCGCGCCTTCATGACTCTCATCTTGTAGCTGGTGATGCGTGACAAGCGTGCCCAAGTATGCACGTCTGATCTGCTGTATTACAGCAAGTCGTCAACCTTTGACTGGCGGACGAGTGATGGCGAGCAGGGAACCAGAACTGACTCGCTAACCATTTTTTTTTATTTCTAAGAAGTTGCTTGCTTGGCGTCGTCAAATAAATTCAGGCGACACACGCATAGGTCTATAGGTGGAACTGTTTCATATTCTTTCGGGCGTGTTCTACTCTGCTTGCAGGGACGCTTAGTTTATTCTTAACGTGCGTGATAATCAAGTTTCCATGCCTGAAACTGAAGCAGTTATTTTTACCAGCTCAGCGTCCAACTAGCGTGAGAGGATTGTAATGACACGATTGCAGAGAGGCGAAAATGAGCAACAAATTCAGTTCTGAGAAAGGGTTTTTTCTGTCACTGTGTGACAAAACATGAAGAATTGAGCGACTTCCATGTGAACAAGAATGGTCCCTTTCATCATTATATGTTACTTGTTATAAGGAGCACAAGTGAGCTGGGCGTAAGAATGCCAACTCTATAAACTTCCGAATCTGCCTGCAAGTTACATGTGGCTGATGGCGCTGAATCTAGCTACTGCTTCTGCTTAATGCATCGAGAGCAATTCCGCAAGCCCAAACAGCCGTATTATTCGCAATATGTGACAAGATCAGTTGGTGTCCCCTATACCAAATGTACCGTATTTACACGACTGCAAGTCCACCTATGTTATTAAAATTTGAAATCCATAACCGAAACCAAAACGACCAAAAAATGAGGCACTCTCTGGCATAATTACAACATCAAGTTTATGTTGCTGCTCTACCTATGACGTATACCGTATTTTCTCATGTACAACCCATCTCCTTTTTTTTTTTCTATGACCCCTGCCCAGTACCACGAAGCTGGATTTTCTGCATAGCGTTAAAGCTCTGCCGCAAAGCCGCCTTTGCACACCAGCATTCGAGGTTGTATTTTTCAGGTACATCACAAATAAATTTTCTTTACGAAATAAACCTGTTATTTCTTTTTGGCCGTGCAATTTAAGATGGTAGACTTACGTTTGAGTCGAGTTGCAGTCGTGTAAGTACGGCATTTGCCTCAACGTTGTCCGGAGTCTTCATTTCAAGGTTTACTCGATAAAAAACGAATGTAGTCGTGTATATAGAACCAGCATATATGGGGTAAGTGAAATTCAGTAAATATAACGCGCATCAGTTAGAGCCGTCAGGAGCCCAATTGTAGTTCGGCGTCATTCAGCGCTTTAAACACCCTTTTAACGTCTACTCTATGAAGCGGTCTAGCACTAAGAGCAGGATTTAACGGCTGATTGTGAGTTAGTATATGCCTCGAAGAGTCATCTTGCGCCTTTTTCCTAATATATGCTTGTTCTTAAACTTTGCGGTGTTATTCGCGCGATTTTTGAGTGACATAAACTAGTAAAGTAGAGGGGAATTAAAGACGTGACTTATCACCTCGATCTTTAGGGGATGTTTTCTTAACATTCGGTATCCACTGTTGCAAGCCACGTTGTGAATAAGTAGGGAACCTCTTAGAGGTGAAAACACATGACGCATGCGCAATCACAAAGGTTATGCAACGCGCTTTATAATGTACAGAACAGTTAACTTTCGGCTTCGTTGCGCAGTGTTGCCCAAGAGAAGGGAAGCAGCACTGGAGATTGACGATATATAGTTAGTCGGTTTGATGAAACGAGAATTTTCGGAGGCATAAGTCAGAACCGGCTGGCACAAGACCAGTGTAGACATAGGGGTCACAGCAGTGAGAGGCCTGAATCATCAAGAGTGATTCTTGCATCATAAGAGCGGGGAAATTTATGGCCCAGCCACATAACAGAAACACCGTACGATGTCAGCTTGAAACCTTCGTGGCTGTCAAAACCTCTGCCAGCAGTCTCATCAGCGCGACATCGTAGAGACAGACCCCCTCCTCCTGCACCCCGCCCATCTGTGTGTCTCGAGACGGACAGGCGCTGGTAAAGGACCAGGACAGCGCGTGCCGGGAAACCTGCCGTCGTCGGAGGTTACCGAACGGGGACAGCGAGCGATCGGAAGATTGGCAGAACGGCAAAATGAGGAACGATTCTGGTCTTTCGCGGCGCAGCGGGACGCACTTCCTGTGCGAAAGAAAAATGACCACCGCCGTCAGAAAAGCGGGGTGGAGGTCCGGCTGGCGGGAAGAGGGGTTAGATGATCACGCCGGTGTCTTTCGCCGACGCGGCCTTGCGTATCGCTACCTGATCGCAGACCATGCAAGCCTGTAAGTTCGCGCAGCGCCTGACGTTGTAGACTGCCGCGCTACGTCGGCCCCCGGGCGGTTCTCGTGGCCGACGCCACGGCGTCGCCGGAACGGCCCTAAACGACGGCGGACGCCTCTTCGGCGCTTCCGAAGGGGTCGCGGCGGGGTCACGGCGGCTACCGCGTCGCCTCCTTTTTGCCGCGGACAGGCGCACGGGACGTCGCGCTTCACTCGGAGATAATGTGGCACTCCACTGAGCGCCACGCGCTGCCACGCGCAGTTACCGGGACCCCCTTCCTTCCCTCGTCGTCATAAACCCACTGGGTTGTGGGAGGATTCGGCCCCGTTCCTGTGGCCCGCTCTGCGCAGGCGTCGTGTAGTACGAAGTGAGTCAGATTGCGGTGCTGTGATGGAGGCCAAGAGAGTGAGAGAACTGTAATCAGCTATCAGCCATGACGGATGGATCAGTGCGTATTCGCGTTCACGACGTCTCCTGCTAGGGCATAAAGAGGGACTGCTTCTGACCTGGGGTGGAAACGAAAGAGATGGAGAAAGAGGCACCGCTCTCAAGCACGGCAGGCTTCCGATAAGCTTTCAGCATGCAGGTGAGGCTACGTAAATTGCTTGACAGCGAGGCTAAACGAACTCTTATTTGACAGTCAAGAGATGCATTGCGTGGGCAAGACACGTTGCCGGGAATAGGCGCCCACCCTTCCGTTGTTTGTCAACGGAATGCGTACAGTCATCAGCCATCTTAACACAGACGCTACGCAGCGTGTCCTGAAACAGTTTGATTTACGCTGGCGCCACGTGACTTTGGGTTCTATTATCGAGATTTTACCCATGCATGCCAACATACTATCCAAACATACCAAAGTATTATCTCGGCAACACCGCCCAGCGCTTCGCGGCTGGCATGAGTCAATCTATCAGGTCATGCGTCGGAGCATTCGCGTTAAGCTTACTAAACTACTCTACATAAAGGATTGCTTTGGCATTATATTGTGCGTCGCACGTGGTTACTTTGGCTATTCTGGTCGACAAATGCGATGTCATTGGGTAGTCATTATATTGTGCGTCGCACGTGGTGACTTTGGCTATTCTGGTCGACAAATGCGATGTCATTGGGTAGTCAACATGCGTGTGACGAGCTTTTAAAGTGATTCTGAACAAGCGGCTATTCTCGACGTTTCATTGGTCAGAATCATTTACCGCCACACACTTGTCGTGTTCAAATGAACGAGCACTATACACCATTTATTAGCATACGATGCACTCGATGGCCTTGCAGAAGTACAAAAAGCATTTGCGCATGCGATGAGCTGTAAAGATGGCAATACTGGAAGTCTACTCTTTCGATACACTCACTCCTTGTGTTACCAACTATAATAAGTGTGAATTAAAGATACGATATCATGGGTCGTAATTTAATATAGTGTTCGCCCTTCATATCACCTGGTGAAAGCGGCAACCAAATAAAAGGTAGAAGAAAAAATGCTAGTACTAACGGTTCGATTTGCGATTACTGCCTCGGAATGTTACATTTTTGTTTGCAGAATTTTCCATGCCGGAGAGCGAAAAAAAAGAGAGAATCAGAAATATATCTCGCGAGATATAGGAACATCAAAATCGATCCCGTAAAACTTACTGAACTCACTTTGAAACTGTAATGGACATACATCCCAAAATAGCTGCTTATTTACGCGTGTCTCGGCAACGAACAACTCTGAACGGCCGTACGAAGTGTACGGTCAACTTATGCAAGTCTCGAAAACGGCGGGTGTTTGCAGAGAAGGCGACTTAAATGTGTGTACTTGTAAATGAATGCCGCAAAACGAGCTCATTCGGGTGCTCACATTCATTCCAGAAAACATTCTTTGCGAAATACGAAATATCAA
Organism: Rhipicephalus annulatus; assembly: GCA_013436015.1. Taxonomy (NCBI): domain Eukaryota; kingdom Metazoa; phylum Arthropoda; class Arachnida; order Ixodida; family Ixodidae; genus Rhipicephalus; species Rhipicephalus annulatus. Next base: position 121,850 of record WOVY01013132.1, on the reverse strand, counting down.
CAAGACGTCGTTTCCCTTTTTCTTCGGTGACCACAAGGGACATCAAACACTGCATTTGTCTCGCTGAAGTGCCGCGTTTTGGTATCACTGGTCTGCTTTCGTTGCGACAAAATTTTAACAGGCTATAAGTTCAGTGTAAAGTGCCTGCCGCCTCGCTCCACTGGCTATCCACACCGCTTTTTCTTTGAGTTGAATGGGAAAAAAAGAAATCAGAGATAGAAAAAAAACGAAAAAAGGAAGAAAGAGATCGCAACGAAGAGAAACGTAAGCACGTTGGCGATATGTCACATTTTGTAGCCCGAGTGCTGCTTTAATGTGAGACACGAGCTTTAATTGTGAGACACGAGAGACACGCCTTCCATCGAGCTTTCATATGGCCAACGGAAAACGTCGCTTAAGAATCAAATGATTGCTCGCAAGCTTGATATTACACAAAAAAAAAAGAAGAAGAAAAGAAGCAGAAGACGAAAGCGCCATTAGGCAGCTTTCCGTACAGCCTCTTGACAAAGTCGGGTCCGCACGTGCGCATACCTCGGCTTCAGTTATGTAATCCTATCTGCAAGAAACAGCAAAATAAAGAAACAAAATGACACGCGCCATAAGCTCATTACTTTCCGATAATGGCGAGAGAGAGCCTCCTCGAAGTGAATCTACTTCACCCGGGAATTTTCGCAGGATCGTTGGTGATCGCCGCCAACAAGCTATAGCGTACTCGCCGCCTTTTCCTGAACCTTCACGGCGCCGTGCACGGCGATTCGCATTGACCCACTTTCTGGCGATTACCGCGAAAAAAGAAAATAATCAACATGTAACGAACGTAGAACGGACCAACGCAGACCAACGAGAAAAGAGAAAGTGAGCGTCAAAAATTGAAGGAAGGCTTTCGCGTCTCAGATGCATTCTCTCGATTCCCTCACTGTAAGTGAAGTCGTGATTAGAGCGTGAGTTTTCCTATTAACCCATGAAAAAAACCAAGAAAGAAACAAACGCACGCATTCGTCACAATTCGGGCTCACATGCAATCACGCACGCAGATTGGAAGAGGGGGGAGGAAGGCGACACGACGGCGAGGCGTAATCAGCGAGATCGCCAGACACCGATGCGCATTCGGTTCCGAGGACGCGGCTCGAGGGCCCAACTCACTCGTGAGGACGGCAAGGCTGGACGGCGCCGCTCGGGGCGCAGGGAGACTCTTGTACAAAATAGGGCCATCGGAATCACGTTTCTTCTTCTTCGCCGGCCGGCCGTCCAGGGTCAGCGAGCTTCTTCTTCCTCGCCGGTCGATTTGGCCGATAGCGCATCGCCCCGGGCCGAACGGCGCTAACGGTGTACCTCCGCGCGCATAGTCGTGAGCACCTTTGTTAGCGGCTCGGCAAGGCCTTCCTCGGCGGCGGGTTCTGATTAAGCGCGCCTGCGCGGACGGAGAGAAAGCGCATACCACAGTGGCGCACCGCGGTGGGAGATGTTTCGAAGCTGAGGACAGACCATGGCATTAGCGACGCCAGGACAAACCACGCATCAGTGGAAGGAAGAGGGTATGTCGCCAACTGTCGTGAGATTGGAGGTCGCAGACGCGTTGCGGAAGTCTTAACCTTGACATAACAACTGCGAGGGAAACCACGTGGGGTCCCGGAAACAGTGTGTGCGTGGAAGACGTGACCCGTCGACGCCTCGCTTGTTGGCGAGCACGATGTCCATTGTGTAGCCGTGTTCCGACGTCCATTGATTGTTGGCGCCGACAGCAGCGCGTGAGTTTCCTGATGCGCTTGGGAAGACAGAAATGAAGACCATATCGTTAAGAGTAAAGGGGAATGTTCCATGGCATGTGCTGGAAATTCTTTGCATCGTTCTACTTCTCGAATGCACACTCCGGATGAGATAGGTGATGCTCGAAGTTGCTCAGCTACATGTACACACAACTGCCTTGCGCAAAGCATGAGCAGATAGCTAACCTGAAGATAGGGCACCAAGAATCTTTAGCATCCTAAGCAATGTCTCAAAGATAAACCGAACACGCCGTCGCTACACTCGCTGAAGTAGGAGCATTTCTTCAACAAGGCCTGAGGAGGGGTGACCGAACAAATCAGATGCTTGGTATAGAGTGGTCTATAGGAGTTCGACAAAAATAGACAATGCATACAAAACGGTGCCAATACACGTTAACTTCTTACTGTGATACAGACTGAGAGAATATGAACTACACGAACCTTGCGCGTTTGGTACCTTTGGTAACCGCGGCCAAGGCAGCACTTGTCCAGTCAACTATCTTGCCTTTCGTCCTTCTATTCCTGTCACACGCTGATTTCTTACCGATTATCGCATGCCAGTTCGTCCAACTTTCTCTATTTATTTTGTCAACGCTTATAGTTAAGGTGCAATGCACCTCCTTAAGGTCACATCTCTATATGCATGCAAACTTATTAGCACTAAAGATTTATTTTTGAAGTACAAATGTAAAAAATGTTGGTCAAACGAGACACGTGCATCTATTCGAATTTATTGAATTTATCTACCTCTGTGATGTTCAGGTTAGCAACATTAGATAGTAGCAATTCAAATTTTAATGCATTCCTGTAACAATATATTGTACTTGCTGCCGTGACCGCACTTCAGGGCTGTCAAGATGCAGTGTCCTTTAAAGTTCGAGCTCCATACTGCACTAACACTTCCTTTCTGCCCGAAGAGACGACTTTTTCTTGTATGTAGGCAATATCATGAAACCTTGCTCTAAGCGGAACACTGCGCATGGTTAGTTACAGATTGTTAGCTGTGGGTCTAAAAGCACCATAAACAAGTGCAGCAACTCGAACCCCGCGTTTCTGCAGAATCTGAAAACGCACCATTTTATTCTACGCAGGTTCCACCACAATGCATCGTAACCTGATCGTCCTGGCTCTCAGCGCCACAGGTAAGCAACTCTTACTCAGTGCATACGTAGCACGCTCTGTAATGTTCATAAACTTACATGCATAATGGTGCTCATTTTTTAGTACAAGTATGCACAATTGCGTGTCGTGTGACAGAACAACCTGTTCTTTGCCAATTCATCACTGTAAAAAAAATTGTGCCTTGTAAACGTGACCGTTCGCAATGGTTAGGCATGCCTACACACAGATCCCTACAACCTCTTGCATTTAGTAGAACTTGGCTTCATAACAAATGCGAATAGAACGAATACAACATGTACAGTGGGGACGGCTGCGGCTCAAAGCATGAATATTAGTTCTGTGCAAATATTGTAATTATAATTATCAGTGCAACTCAACAGTCAAAGTAACACAGTTTCCTCTAGTAACCTTTGAGGGCAACTTTTTGGTACTGGTGGTACAAGAAAGCATCCGATAACTTCTTTAAAAAAATGAAGCTTTGAAGAAGAAAATATAACAGACACGTCGTCAAACAAGTGTATGTGCTGTTGATGCGATCAGATACGAAAAGCACAACGACTGCGTCGACGTGGCGCCCATGGCTTTCCTCTGTAGTCCGGTATGAAATTTCATTTTTGTACGTTTTCACTCTCCCTCACAATCGATGTTAGATGCACGGTATACTGCACAAGTGCATGCCGTGACAACCATGCACTCTCTTGGTGTGCAGCAATAGACTGCTCCAGAGAGGTGTGTGTGTCTAGATACGGAGTGCATGCATGTTAGCCATGTATATGCACTAGACTGCTGTTGGTATCGCGTCATTATAAATTAGCATTGCCCCAGGTTGGAGAACTCAAGTCTCAGGTGTTAACTCGTTCACACTTGCGACTAGCGACGGTCGCGCGACCATGTGTGATTGGCAACCAAGCTTCGATTATATGCGACAGACGTTCCCTGCGCGCGGCTTATACTCCCCGTCTACACAGAGAGTTAGTGTCTGCCCGTAAAGTAAGCCTAACATCAAATTCATGCGTATCTAATTGGTTTAGAGGTTTGCAACTGCTGTCGCGCGACTGGAAAATTCAGCATCCGAGCGACTGAACCAAACTAGTCGTTTTGCGACCGTCGCAGCCCTCTGAGACTAAATGCAACCAGTCGCTTTGCGGCTATCTTGGACGAGCTATATAGTCGCATATGTGAACAATATTTCAGACCATTTCGCCTTCGACATGTTTTATTGTATTGTCTTGCTGCTTGTATGTGACAAACCTTGCAATCCCGATAGACTAAATATACGACGAAACAAAGAGAATAGTTTGTTTCATTTAGACCTGCCTTGATACCGAGAGCATACGTATTCAATCCGAATACACTTGATCACCTTAAATGCGACGGGTTTGGTCTGCAGCGACAAGAATAATGGCTCAGTGAATCTTCTTTAATTCCGACGCGTTACTTACGCATGAAAAAAGGTTGCGCAATTGCGTGCAGCATACATCACCGAACAATGAATAGTGTGATGCGGACGCCTGAATGCCAACCTCTTTAGTGGCTCGTTGCCTTGGCTGACATTAATTTCCTCTGAGCCAGCCCCGCGCCGCACAATGAACTACAACCTAAGACATTAGCAAGCGTTTGGGCTCCAGGAAAACATGGTGGATCCATTGTGCGCGCGTTTTGTTATTTGCTAGCCCATTAACTGACGCTTTGTTAGCAATCCATCTTTCTCCATGCTTATTAGGACAGATAATGAACTCGGCTGATCTCCTTTACAAGGGGAAGGGTAACTAACAGCATACTGCGGCTGTACTACGTACAATACACTTGGGATTCGCTCATCTGAAGGCTCCTAGGAGCAAATATTGGCGCCGTTGACGTGTCTCTATTGTATGCACGGTGTTGTTCAACGCAGGGAGCATTAGCTCATTGTCTGCTCTGCTATCATCAATCTGGATAACCCTTTGTCCTTTGCTTCGAGTGTAGTGAAGAAAGTTGAGTGCCAAACTGGTTAACCTGCGTGCCCTGGATTATTCCTTGATCAATCGTTCAGAACACAATCTAAGAAAGCATCCCTCACTCTGCTATGTAAATTTCGTGAGCGAACGCGATGCTCCGAACAGAACAATCTCGCAGCAGTGTGACGCCTTCCGTGATTACGTGAAGGTAACCTGGTTGGTTTCAAGAAGGCAAACCATGAGTTGGTGATGTCGGGCTCCGTGAGAAAGCGCTAAGTGTACTTCATGTAGTGCGGTGAATGAAAGAATACAAGACGGACAGACAATGAACTTTATTATGTAAGGTCCTGAGGGACGACTTGGAAAGCACCCTTGAAATAAAATTCTGTGGCAAAGTCTACAATAACTCAACGCATTACGAAATGTCCCCAAGAAGAAATACAGCGGAAGTACATAATCAACGTCATGCAACCACTGTGATAGCCTCGTTGATGTATAATAGAACGAAATCAAGTGAATCTAACGATACCGTTTAATTCTGGCCGTTCAATGTACTAGGGACATTTAGAACAGTTTCTTCCGACCCACTTGTGTGAAAATAAGCAGTTGACAAAATAGAATGCGCAAACGCGGTATTGTTTTTTGCTATTATCATACTGCTTCTTATACGACATGGTACCACGTGGTATTACGCGTTTCACTCGTAGTTAACTGATGATAAATCAGGCTTTACTGCTTTTTTTCTATTTCTCCGCACACCATCAGACAACTATACCAACCTATTTCCAACCACGTCAATTTTTTTCATATTTATGTTTTATACGTTCCTTAGAATACAGTTCGAGAGGAACTTACGACTGAAAAGAAGTTTGCAGTCGCATACAGTGCAGGCCCCTTTAGAGGCTTATTCACTTTTTTTCTTATTTAGTTGTCGTCCGCTACAGGGTCGTGCTCTCAACCTTCACCTCGTTACATTGAAGTAACGTTTGCAGAATGGTTACAAAACCAGCCGGCCACTTTTTCATTTTGATTCCAGCTTCCTGCTTTTGTCATCCGAGCACGCAAACCATCAGCGCATTCACTTTCACTTGCATCGCTTTAACGTCGAGAAGAAGAGAGCGTCCCGAGGGAGACCGCTTGCGAGATCGGCTCCCACGATTTGTTCAGACTGCACATTACGCCGCTCCTGCAGAAAGAGGCTATACCGCGCGTGGTGGCGGAGCAACGCCAATGCACCTGCCCCAACGTTACATGCACGTGACCTCACGCACGTTCTGCTGCCCCGGCGGGTGTCGAAGCACCCTCCCAAACGGTGCACTTACGTGCACCCGGCTGTTAAAGCGACGGGAATCTCAAAGGTGCAGCTGGCCCGCAGTGCTGCACCACCGCGACCACTTCTGCACGAGCAGGCGGCCAAGGCGCAATGCATGACGTGCAGCCGGCAATGCAAAGCAGCTCGCATGCAAGACGATCGGTCGTTGCAAAACCAAGCGCTGTCAAGGACGCACGGATGCTCTGCTTCATCGCTGCCTATGCACATGCCATCCCCAACCTTTTCCTTTCTGTCTGCCTCGCAGTATGGACAGCGGTAAATCTTCACGGCTCGAGAAACGCCTTCGTGCGGCCGAATGCTGCAGAAACAGGTTGCAGAAGCGTGCGCTCTGTTAGGCGCTTTTGATACATCGGTCGATCGGCCGTATGTGGGTCGTTTGGTGAGGTTGGCAGCGTTCGATGAAGGTTCGTAGGTGCGCGGCGTGTCCAGTTAGGTGCATGTAACGTGGTTGCATAGTGTTTGCGTTTGCAGGTGCTACGCCGCGAAAGGATCGCTCCGTGTTGTCGGAGAATGGTATGCGAGCCGGGCGCTAATGGCTTCTTGTCGTCGCCTTAACATGAGGTGATGTTCGTACCGCACTGATGAGTATGGCCTTATGCCGTACACAGAAAGCTGCCTAATGATCGCGTCCAGATTCTTGCATCGATGCAATCGTCACGATAATGTCATTATCTACCATTTATTCATGTGCTGTTCAAATATCCGTCCATCATATATCGCGTTTAAGTAAGGAAAATGTATAATAAAGCATAAGACATGGTTTAATTTTTTTTTCGTTGGCATGTCAGAATGAGGGAAGGCAATCAGCTGTTGAAAGGGTTGTTTTTGTTGGTCCACATTCTGGACTGAAGCGGATCGGCCATATTAGCCAAAAAGCTTTCATATGAGAGTGGCATATTTGTTGAAGGACTTAAGCTCGAGGACGCGTATTGACAAAACGCCTTGTGCAAAATATTGTAGTTACATTATATTTAAGCAATCACCATGTTTGTGTGGAAGCCTCTTGCCTTAAAAAAATATATAATGTCTTTAGGGACATGACAGCTCTTTGCAGATGTGCCACGGCTACTCCCCTGTTCTTACGCATAACACAAAGAGGAACACTCCAGCGAGTACAAGCTCCTTCGAGCAGTTGGTAGGTCGTCGTGCAGACTATAGGTTGTACAATTCTATCTCGCTAGCCATGAACCAAATTCAGGGCAGTCCATCGAAACAAATGTAACGAAACAAATAAACACAGCGCCTGATCATTGGCCGGTTGTTCTTTTCTCGGACTTCACTCTCCTCGCCTTCCCAGTTTAGCCTAGCACGCGCCTGCGAACCAGCGGCGCTGTCATCGCTCACGCTCGGTCATGACTGTGGCATAGTATGAAGAACGTCCGGAATGTCTCGGGTGGGCGGTAACAGCTGTGCCTGGGTGGTCGTTCTTTCGCACTAACGACATATTTATCAAGATCATCTGAAAATGTTAAACGCTAGAATAAAAGAACACATAATGCACGTATACAAGAACACACATTGAAGGAAGCATGCGAAAGAGGAAGGCCGGGACTTCAACCCTTTCACAATGACCTTCACGCCCCCAACGTTCTGGAGAGGAGTGGGTGAGTTAGGATTTAAGACAAAGAGAAAGAAAGAGAGAGAAAGGAAGTGGAGAACCCCAGTGTTAATGTTGTGATAACCACATTATGAAAACAATGTCACATTAGTGTTGGTAAAATGCTTGTGTGGAGCTCAATAATTTCATATTTTCGTAACTTACGGGAGATTTCAAAGGCTTTCTACACTACACATGATCTCAAATACGCAAGACTTGCGCCAGATTGCAAAGAATTTCTACATTGAAGTGTATTAAAGCGCGTACTGCTTTAATATCGCTGTTTTGCTCGGTGACGTACCTAAAGATTCCTTTTGGTTTGTGTTATTTCGTACTACTCTACTTCAAGCAACAGTGAGGGATTAATCAGCGCTGTCGCTGACGACAAGTCAATCGGCAACAACGTCAAAGGCACAGTGAAACCCACCAACGTCATTCACTTTTCCATCCGCAAGGATGAATCCACGGAAGTTGCTACATCCATAATACTCTTCCTGATCAACAACTGCGGTTCAAGCAACGTATTTTCAATATATGGCGCTCGTCAGCAGCCGAGCTGCCATTATTACATCTTGACAGCGTAATCACGCGGTAATGCGTCAGTAGCCGAAAGCCGCGTGGTTCTTCGAGCGAACGGAAAGTTCCAGGCGGAAGGATAAGAGGGTAACTACGTACGCGTTACAGTTTTCCTACCGGAACAAGGAGTCTGCTTCTCATGACTGTTTTTTTTTTCCGAGCCCAACCCTCGTTGTGTCAGTGAGTGCTAGCGAGGGTTTCGAAATATCGTCCTGTGCAATACGTAATACAACGCGTCTCGACGCCTCGCAAAGTGAACGTGCCACGCTGGACAGACAGACGGACAGGTGCTTCGGACAAAAAAACACGATAGACGATATCCGACTTACGCTCCGTGCACCATTCGTGCGGTGCTGCTATTGACTCGGCCGGGACGATCCGCCGGAAAGAAGCTCGCTGGGGGTCAAGCCGCAGTCGGCGCGTTAGCCCGGCCAGCCAATGAGATGCGTCGGCCTCGTTGGGCGCTGCGAGGCATCGCGCGAACTCGACGTCGAAAGTGCAAAGGGCACGGCTTCCTCGTGACGCCCTCTTGAATACGCGCTACGACGAACGCCTTTTCGCTCGGCGTGGATGAAATCGGCCGGCGCACGTGCCTGGCCCGAAATCAGCGTGGACTGTGCAGAGACCGGTGAATAATAATGGTAATTGGTGAGGGTGCTATACGTCCCAAATTTATAGGTATGGATATAAGGAATGTCTTAGTGAAGGGCTTTATAAGTTTTGACTATGTGGTGCTCTTCAATGCGCACCTAAACTTAAGTGCACGGCACTGTAGTATTTCGCCTCCACCAAGATGCGGCCGCCCTGGCCAAGGTTTGGTCTCGCGACCTTTGGGCCAGCGGTCGAGCGACCTAACCTCTATACCCCCGTGGCATGTGGAGACCCGTGAATGGCGGAAGTTTCTCGACTCACGTATTCAAAGCAGAGAGAGAGAGAGTAAAAGAGAGAGTAAAAGAGAGAGAAATGGCATCTTGGGCCTTATCATGCGCTCTAATAAGATATGCGCCAAGGTGGTGTGAGAACCATTCGGGAAAAAGTGTATGTTTCTGGTGCGCCCGAGTTGCAGGGCCGGAAGAAAGAGAAGGTACCCGAGGATCGGTGTTACCCTTTCTGCTGACTCTTTATGAGTCCGCTTTACACGGTTCAGTTTCTTCTGTCCGAACGAAATGCGAACGCGTTAAATATCCGATTGCACCTGTGGAAGAAGCCTGGTCATTGCGTTAACAAGTGGTTAACCTCCTGCCAGGTGTGAGCCGCAAAACTGAGCGGGGGCGTGTTAGAAATACTTTCTCAAACTAAAATAGAGACGTTTTTGGGGCTATCGCTGTCATCAGCGCATTTTTCACCCAACAGATAACCGCGTCTTACTGCACATCGGTTTCCAGCAAAATAAGAGTAAGATAAATGGTGAATATGCAAGCTGTTTAACTTGCAATCATAATTTTTAATGCTGAAATAAATGCATCGTTGCAATCATCATTTGCGGAAAATGTGTGATGATTCTACTTCATAGGACAGGTGAGAATTTCTCTCCAACAATGTCTGCGGCGCGCAAGGCGTGGTACCCGTATCCACAATGCAGGGGAATTGTAGATACGCACACACTGCAGAAAGAATAGAATTTGCAGCAACATATGGAGAAAGAAAGTGTTACTTTTGGCGAAGGAACAAGCTGCTTTTGAAACGGACAAATCGAAGTTCGTAAAACGTTACCAGATCAACTGCAATGTACACTTCTTGTATTCATTTACCAGTGCTAATTTATATATTTCTTTTTATATTTACTTTGAATTTATCCCCTAACTCAATTCCCTATTGGGCGGTTAGGTGGTGAGGCTCGCGGAAGAAAAACTGCCGAACATTTTTGTGCATTGTGTCTCAGGGCTATGGAAGCGTCATAGAGCGCTCTGAATGATTAAACTTGTAGACGTCAGCGATCATTCTAATATTCGTAATTATAAGACACGTGTACGCGCGTGGAATTAGGGAAAAAGATGTGCGGCGTCCCACTGGACTGATTTGGGAAAGCTTCTTCATAGTTATAGAAAGGCACAACACGACTAAGATCAACGGACAAAGAAAACACACGACACACGATCGCCGAGGGTGGTGCGCGATTTCAATTTGTGAATCACCCCACTAAGTCTACATCCTGTGTCAGGTGGTACTCGTAGCTCCTTTTATTTATTACTATGCTTTTCAACTGAACAGCAATGTTGTGCGGCAAAACTAACTTTACAAATGATCTGCATATATTTCTGGGTTTGTACAAGCCCAGAAAATTTTAGAACCGCTATCGGGTGGTTTATGGTCATGAACTTGGGAGGATTGCTCGAAGTTCGTCAATATCATGGGCAAATCAACAGATTTGGTTTGTAGGCAAACCAGCCGTCTTTTCTTTTGAATTCGGCAGTGGCACGTTGCCAACACTTCTTACGCGCAGCTTCTGCTTTAACTTTTTGATGACCACGTAGAGTAGCATTACAACCAGTAGAAAAAAATTGAAAAGGCTTGTAGGTGCCTAACACACAGCTCGCCAACGCCTTTCCTGCGCGTCTTGAAAGTCACTGAGTCAACAGGACAGCAGACAAGCAGCCTAACACTTCAGGTACTCGAGATTAAAGCGCAGCGATGCTCCGTAAGTTGAATCCGGGATAGAGAAGGCCCTTTTGTGTAAATGTAGCCACTGTAGTATGCAAAGCGGTAGCTCATAAGTGCGGTTTTTCTTGTTTTAACCGCATACCTCTATCACACCAAGGTTTGAAGTACCGACCTCCTAAGCCCAGCAGACAGTGACTAGACAATACTGTTGCAAATTCCAATGGCGGCAAATGAGCACAATCATTTACTGCCATAAGAAATCGGCAAAGGGTTAAGTTCTGCGATTAGATCTTGAAATTCCCAGGTAATTGATACAGGAGCGTACATAGTGAGTGAACTCAATACAGCGTTGGCTGGAGACATTGCTGCAACTCAACACAACACTCATTTTTCTGCTGCAGATATAGGTTTACTAATCGGCCGATGCAGACCCCCGCAAGAAGATAGATCTGTCACTACAAAAACGGGTCAGAAAGGATACCACAACGGGCAGCACTCGGTTTCGAATACACTCCTTGGCCGACAAAGAAAAAGAGCCGTTTGTCTGCAGCGGGCCACGCACAGGAATACCCTAATCACTCGTACGAGGAAACGTAATCCTTAATTATCATGCCCGACTCCATCGCACTGTTTTCCTCGATGTCATCGCGGAGCTGGCGTGCGCGAGCCAACCATTGTCTGCCACTTGTCGTCCTAGAATGTATTACATGGTCTCTCAAAACGGGCGTACCGCACGATTCTATAAACAACCGAAGCAGCTATAGGCAGGCCTTCCCATAGGCGGTGTCATCCCGCACGCAAGGTCCCGTCTGCGCGCGGCAGAGACACGCGCCGCATGGCAGCCGCCTCTGCTGCGTCCCAAATGGATGCGTGCCCTTTCCGATCGTGGCATTGGCCCTATAGCGCAGGCCTGCACGAGCGCCTTTGCTGCCCTTTTTGCGTTCCGTACACCGTAGTGACGGCCTCCAGCGATATTTCATGCCCAGACGCTCCAGCGAAAGCTGCCGCTATCAGCACCGCTACATCCTCCCAAGCAGTCGTTCATAAGCCCTCTTCATCATCTTCTTCTTACTCGGCCGTGTTCGTACTTTCTTCTGTTTCTCTCGGCTAGAGTCTTGTATTTGCACGTCCTTTGAGGGTCCTTGCTTGTTATTTGCGTTCCTGGTTGCAGTCTCGCCCGCAGACAGAGTGAGAGAGCGTGTGAAAAGGAGGAATGGAATGGAGCCGCTTGGCTATAGGCGTCGCATCAGAGGAGTAGACGGGGCAGCTTTCTCGTCGTCTTTTGAGAGGAAGCCGGTTCCCCTCGTGGCGCAAGAAGTAGTGACCCACATAACCGCGTAGCTACTCTTTATTGCGTATCCAATTAAGCTGCGCCCAGACAACAGCCGCGCACTGTTTGTTTAGGACGTTTGTTGTGGGCGTGACGCTGGCGGTGCATCTTACCTGGCGCAAGCTGTTGGCGTGTGTACGAGCAGCGTCGATACAATCGCCAACTGAAACCGACATACATTGGTGAAACTGTTCTTGTTCACATCTGCCAAGCGGATACATAAACATAATGAAAAAACGAAAGTGAGAGAGTCACGGTAAGATGTAGCCAAACTAGAAGCCATATACTTCCTGATTTCTTGGCAAAAAATGTGCAGAAATAAAAAGCGAACGAAACAAACAAACGAACAAAGAACATGCAAGGATATACCTCCGTGGCAGCCGTGCGAACGGACTCTGCTGTTGTCCCTTGGTATAAGGAGGCGGCACCTGGGTGGACTAACTTCGAGGCTGTGCGAATGCACGTCTTCCTCCTCCTCTTTCTGCATGTTTCCTAAAAGAAACAAACACCTACTAGTGCTCCGCAAGTTGTTTCAAAATATCGTTTCACTCCCAGTTTTTTTTTTATTTTCCCTCTGTTCTCTCTGTTGCTCGGAGCCATGCTCCCTCATTCGCAGGAGGAAATCGTTGAACCTTTATTTTGTGACAATACTAAAATACATACCCCCCTCCCCCTATAACTGTGGAAAAAAGAAATACAGATGCGAAATTCACCACTTTCCTAGTCCACAAGTGGCTTTGTGGCGGCTAGTTGAAATTCCTAACACGCTGCTCGAATAATACATCTCGCCATATCAGAACATGGCACGGCCACTGATGCAAGGCACGTTCTTGAACACGAGTGACTCCACCGTAATGAAAGGCAGAGCAAAAACGTATTTTGCGGTCAACGGGTATGCAAGCATGATAACATCTTCGCTCAACGAGTCCCTTGCTGCTCTGCCCGTAGGCAACTGTGACAAGCGTTCTGGAATGTACTCATGGAGGACGGCCGATGTAGGCATTCTGGCTAATGCGTCGCCTGCCAGGATTGTCTGAACTTTGTTTTTTTTCTTTTTTAGACTGCCATGCTTCTCTTCGCGGCTTACAATGTCCCGTGTTTAATGCCTCAGTTACCAGAAAAGGACCACAGGCGGCTTGGTTATGATAATAACGATGATAAGAACTTTATTTTGGTCCAAACAAGACACAGGGGAGACCCTGCGCCACCCAGCTAGCCACACGTAGGGACCACCAAGCCGAGCTTGGCGGCCCGTTCACGGGCACTCTGGACTGCCAGAATTTGATCACTGAGTTTGGGCTTGCGCAAAGGCGCTGCCCACATGTCCTCGCTGAAGGCAGCCGATGGCTTGATATTCATGCTTAATTTACATAGAGATAAGAAACGGCTCGCTTGCATGCAGAAAGATGGAAAGATATGCAAATTGGGACGTTCTTGAAGTTTTATATCGCAGGCTAAGAGAGAAAAGCAGACGTGCACGGTAACATAGAAGTGAGCTTTCTTCCCCATAGAGGTCTTTTATTTTTACTAGCTTGACATAAGCTTGAGTACATTTTCGTCCATGTCTCTTCTTTCTGAAAAATACTCCGCACTACGAAGTGGTAGTTCGGACTCCATGGCATGCTTTCTCAAGAGGATATAGTGAGCACGAAGTGTGACCGTCTGTGGCTTGTTATGGTTCAAGTGCAAAGTGCGACCGACCAAAAAAAGCTCCAAAAGCTCCCGAATCGCTTTACTTAAGTCGGACTTGCCGAGTGTCGGTTCATGGCACGTGCCATGCAGAACAGACAAGGTACAATGACTACAAGTGATTATTTATGAGTTTACCACGGTAAACTGAAATAAGTTCTAGTCGCATGTTAGTTATCCGATTGTTAACAGCATCCCGTTGGATGGGCTGTAGTGAAAAGAAATGGCCAACGCTACAGCCCCGTCCCCAGCCCTGCGCGAGGCACAAACTGCCTAGTCTGCGTTTACTGCAACGCTTGCTGCGCATGTCGTGCTCTTGCTGCTATGGTTACTGTAGTATATTCTAGTACATGACACTATATATTACGACGCAGCCAAAGCTTCTCGCCCTGTGTTTGCTTTGTATTCTAGTGGAAGTTCTGGGCGTTTCTCTTCCGCACAAAACCTTCAGCTGTGCTGTATATTGTGTTGCCTTATGTCGAACTTCCGCCACATTCTTTAGTGTCTTAGGTGGAGGCTCCGTCGTGTAACCTGTGGCTGTAACTAAAAGGAAATCCATTGCATTGTTCTTTCAGCTCTGTACCTGGTGTGCGGGAAGTCGCTTCACAGGGTGAGTATACTTATTCTGTTTGTTCAGGGCGTTGAGATTCTGTGCGTTGTTTGCCAGTGTAGGTACAACGGTAAGCGAGAAAGTGCGACGTCCTTAAGATGTAATTGTGTAGGACATTTAAAAATAATACTAACCCTAATGACACTCGAGTTTTCTTCCTCTCTGGCCATCCTCCGAATACTGCAGGCACTGAATTTGGATTGTCGTCTGACTTCAATCGTAAAGGTTATCACGTCTACTTCTCGGACATCAAACGTTGGTATTTTCATTGTCGAAGCAGTCGGGGATCTGTTTCGAGTAGTCCGCATTTCGCGCTCGCAAGCATATACGTCCAAGTTAAGAGGATACGCCTACGGAGAAACTATCAAATAAAACAAGAGAGAAAAGAAATATATTTGACAGTTTCAAGCGCTAAGGGAAGAAAATTGAATCCATGTCACAATATTCAAAACGTGCAGACGCAGTAACGCAGTTGATACTTCGCTTCCGATAAGCCGTAAAGCAGCGAGAGACCTTTACGCGGTCGCATGCATACAATTATCACCGGCGCAATTGGAAGCGCAATGGCCTTGGGTGCCACGCACGAGCAAACACATCGGCAGCCTATAGACCTGAGAAGGAAGAGTCCGGTGGCTGACGCGCGCGTACTTGGCAAATATACCACATGCCATGGCACTCACGAACTTACTTCCTCTCTCTTTATTAAGAGACACAGGTAGCCCCCCTCCCCCCACTTTCCAATGATCCCACTGCAAAAAAGTGGCGAGAAACACACGGTTGCCTGCGGGGGCCCGGCGCCTGCCAAGTTGCCTTGATACTGACATTGTGTGCGCGGTTATCTCGGATGTGCGGATTAATGGCGCGTGCCCAGTGGGGGAGCCAGTGCGCAACGCCACGGACGCACGCGCGCAGTGTCTCTGCATCGCACTTGTGTAGCCTTGGCGTTCAATAGATTCGCCAGAGACTGGCGCGAGCGTATAACCCTCGCCATTGTTCGCGGCACAGCGCAGGCGAGCCGCCTTCGCAACTGCGGCGGCCCGGGATTAAAGAATGGCGCCGGGCGACCGATGGGTCAAACGGTCTCTTCTGTGTACACGCGCTGCAGCAGCCGTCGGATATCCTTGCGACGCGCTCCATTGTCGCGCCTGGGGCGAGGAATGCGCGGCGGAGCGAAATTGAATGTTGCCGCTGGGAAACGGCGATTCGATAAGCGTGATGGGAACGGAAGAGTGCGAGAATGCGTTTAGGATTGCCGCAGACAGTGGGAGGCATCCGAGTGGCTTTGCAGACTGGCCAATTGTTTAATGTACGTTGGTGCGATAGGAAAGAGAGCCAGAAACCTCTGGGTTACGAGAGTTTGCGTGGTGGGGTGCCCACAATCGACAACCTATATACGTTTTGTGGAAGACCAGCGTAGCACTTGCCACGTTGCGCATTCGAATGAAAGAGAGGCTTCACAATGAGCGCGAGTGGCACGATTGACAAGTCCTTTATTCTATCATAGCTCTTTTTGTTGGCCATAACTTCTGGGCTTCTGCCATTATCTCGGTTGCCATCATCATTAGTCGGTGTCCGTTTGCATGACAGTACCGTTATTATGTGTATGTGCATGCGCGCATTTTGTGAGTTGGTGTTTTCGCACCAATTACTTACCCTATACTCTCGCATTATCCTCTCCCTGGCGCAGGCGAAGCGATGGGAAGAGTTTCCGGACGTCGAATTCCACTTCGACTGCAGTGACAAGCCGATCGGATTCTACGCCGACATGGAGTTCGACTGCAAGATCTTCCACATGTGCGACGCCTACGGCCGCCGCGTGCCGCACATCTGCGCCAACGACACGGCCTTCAACCAGCGGTACCGGGTCTGCGACTGGGAGTACAACGTCAACTGCGCGGACTCTCCAAACTACTACTACCTCAACGACCTGACCTACGAGACGGAGCCGCCGACCAATGCCAAGGCCTAGTCCGCCAGATAGTTAGATTCGATTGTGCGCACGGTGTGAAGCTCGCCCTTTCCACTGCCACACTTCCATCCCCCCCCCCCTCGAATGGATACACATTCCTTTCTCAGCCCTTTCTCACAGACCCGTTAACTTTCTAACCAGCCCGTCCCATCCCAACTCATTTTTCTGAACGAACCCGTTCCATGAAAATGACACTCAGCACCCCCCCCCCCCTTCCCAACCCCATCTCCATTATCCTCTATAGTTAGGATAGATTTCTACCCTAATCGGTCGTAAGCAGATGTGCCAGCATTGGGTAACTTCGAATCATCGGGGATGACATATTGTTTTGGAGCGGAGATCAAATCCCAGAGCCGTTCCGGCATAGTCGTTGAGAAATCGGAGCTGTGTGACGCGGGCACTTGCAAGGAAGAATCCGGAGCGTAGTCGCAAGAAATGCTACAGATGGTCAGAGGTCGCTTCTTGCCCAGCAAAGTTAAAGAGCCGTGCCACCGTGTTCCGTCAAGTACACGAACCCTGGCTGGGCTCTTTAAGCGTCTGCCTTGCTCCATTGCTTCGTCACGGGTAGGCAATAAGCATTGACGGCAATTTTGAGCGTTTGTCAACATCGCAGTAAGCTAGAACTCATGAGAATACATGATCGTACCCCGCATCTACAAGTAGGAACGTCTCGACAACCTTCCAACTTGCTTTCAGAAGACGTGGCACTGATTCTTTTTCTTATACGACCAACGTTGCAAGCTCAGACAACGACAACCAACGTAGCAGCTGTCGGGGCTGCGGTAACGCGATGACATCCGGTCGTCGTGTGACGTGAGTCTAGGTCAGCGATAATGGACTTACCCGCATGTACCGGCCAACGGGAAACGCGCTTCCGAAGCGAACTCGTTTCCGGTAAATGTCAGTCAGGCCTAATTGCACGACTGACGCCGGTCTTCTGAGCCGACTAACTTCGATCAAAGAGCTGCGTGGGTAGGCCGGGGTCTGGTGATAATGAGTGGCTGCGTTGTTGTTGCTGCAGCTAGGTGGCACTGAGAACCCTGTCGCCTCTCAAGTTATCGTCAATGTGCGTCGCAAGTTATTACTTAGCGATGGGCAGGACAGGCTGTCTCGGACTAGCGTCGTAGCTTCGTCCGCAGGTATAGACCATTAAGAAGAGAGCGCTCTGTCGTTACGTGGAACTCGACGCATGGGGCGCTGCAGTCGCATGTTTGAGTAGCCCGTTCGTTAGCTTGGGAATGAACAGGCGCAGATTGCAGATGTTTGAATGTTGCTAAGGCAACAATAACGCTGAACAAAGACTTTGTAAGTGAGTGTTACTTATCCGGCCATTGGGCATGTAGCAGATCTGACGGTAACCGACAGGAACCTTGCTTATTTAATTATTGTGTAAATCTCATGAAGTGGTGCAAATGCTTCCCAAAGATACAGCTACACCTTATCACTGCACAACGTTTGTCTTGCTCCCAAACTTCTTTCAGCCCCACCATTCCATCCTCCCATGCATTTTTATTAGTTCTTGAGAAAAAAAAAAACGCGAGGCCAGGAGTTGCTGTTTTGCTAAGCCCTTCTGATGTACTTGCAGGAATTATGTCGTTTGAAAAACAGTTAACCGAAGCTTGCGGTGCTGGGTCTAGGCTATAAAACTAGCCTTTCAAAAAATCCGGAAGAAACAAATAATTAAGGATAACGTCTTTAAGCGTGCCTTTCATCTCAATCCATCAAGCGTTTTTATTTGGTAAAGTTTATTTTACACACGCACACACACAGACACTCACGCTCTGTGCTCCACACACACACATGTAAACATTTAAGTTATATGCTTTTAGTTCTGACTATAAAAAACCATAGGGGTTAGTAAATATGAGAAAATGACGGCCGCAGCTCATGACGGTGTACATAAGTGATTCTGTGTGCCCAACGCACGCAATGTTTACATTGTTGCGTACTGTGTTAGACAAAGCATCTATCCGAGGAAGCTCAAAAATAAAAAAAAGATAAGTTTGTGTAGTTTCGTGTTTCACAAAAAAAATGCAAAATAAGATGTCCATTGTGTGTGTTTTATGTAATGTACATAAGACAATAAACCAAATGTTATTTGTACAACCTGATGTGTCACCTCTCACTTTTTTTATTTTCGCATATTCTTAAATCGCGTAGCTCTATACTCATTTATTTATTTATTTATTTATTTGTTTATTTATGACATATTGCTGATCCCAACGGGAATTTTCGCAGGAAGGGCATGCAAAAGATTAACAGATACAAGAGTAAACTGTTTAGAGATAAATATATGTAACAAATATAAACAAGCTCAACATAAACTTCATTTAACGAACGAACATGGAAGTATAAAAATGCACTCATATAGAGATACAAAAATTGTGCCATAGAAAAGGAAGAAAAAATAAGAAAAAATAATAAGAACAAAAGTAGTTTATGCTAAAGGAAACGCTTGTAATATGTGAATACGTTTTTAAAGAATGAAAATGATGTCATTACATAAATCAAAACGGCCAAGTTGGTACTATACAAACTGTTAATGATTGGGAATTCCATAGGTAATTTTCAAGTAGTTACATGAAGTTCTGTTTGTTATTACAAGTAGTTTTATGTGTAGGAAGACTGTTCCATACTCTAATAGACTGTGGAAAAAGAAAGAATTGAAAACAGTCAGTATACTGTGCCAGTTTTCCTGAAGAAATCGAGGGTGCTTATGACTCGAGGGCCTGATTTCTAGCTGAGATATAGATGTTTGTTTGTATCAATACGAAGCTACACGAATCTATAAACACGAATCCCAGCGTAGTGTAATTCCCCGCCGCGGTGGTCTGGTGGCTAAGGTACTCGGCTGCTGACCCGCAGGTCGCGGGTTCGAATCCCAGCTGTGGCGGCTGCATTTCCGATGGAGGCGGAAATGGTGTAGGCCCGTGTGCTCAGATTTGGGAGCACGTTAAAGAACCCCAGGTGGTCGAAATTTCCGGGGCCCTCTATTACAGCGTCTCTCATAATCATATGGTGGTTTTGGGACGTTAAACCCTACATATCAATCAAATCCTCACAGTGGTGTAATTCTTGAGGAGCAGTCACCAATAGCATGAGTTGGAAAAAAAAAATGTCTCGGTTAGGATGTTCTTGAGCGAAAGTAGCAGTACTTGGGAACTACTGATTTTCCCCATGAACGTACTTACCTTTATCAGAGGTCAAATTCGATTGAATAACACATGGAGTTACGTTACTGTACATTCAATGGCCAATTTCGTGCCTGACGATGAGCTGGCTGTCCGGCAACTAGATTATTCCTGCACCGCCCCGCACGTGTACGCGAAAAGAAGGGAACATTTTTTCGGGATATGTTCAAAAACTAAAGTAGCCTGTCCACTCACTACTGATTACACTAGGCACTGTGCCGTGCTCCCTACCGGGCTGCAGAAATTAGGCGCCTTTTCCTCTTCTAACCACCACCACTGATTACATTCTACGTGTTTGCTCCAAGTCATGGTGAAGCAGTGGTTACAATTCTAGGCTGCTGGCTCGAAGGTCGCCGGGGTCACATATCGATGGCGGCGAAATGTTAAAGGCCCGTGTATACGTACTGAGCAATGTCAGTTCGCGTTAAAGAACACCAGGTGGTCGAAATTTCCGTAGACTTCCACTACACCGTTAACCAGATCCCACCAAAAGTACCACATACTGCCAGGAAACCAGAATTTTTCCTCCGATGTCCAGGATATAGAAAGCATTCAACCAGGATCTGAATAAAAGTGTAAGGCGTCCCTCCTAATTCAATTTTCGTTTTGGCATGTTAGACTACACATAGTATTATTATTATTATTATTATTATTATTATTATTATTATTAGCCCATGACAATCTAATGAGAACTATGCTCGATGAAACTTGATTCCACGTGAGTTAAACACGAATCCCACTGTGGCGGAAATCTTGAGGAGCGGTCACCAAAACCATGAGTTGGATAGAATATTATCATTGCACTTCTAGTAAAAGCTCACATTAGAAGACTTAATAATTAATCGTCACATGCTTTGCGAGCAGGGTGTACAATAGCTGTGCAGGTAGCACACGAGAGTAACGCGACAGTTCATATAATCCCCTGCAAATATTTGGCATCATTAGTGAAACAGCTTTTTTTTTACACAGGTGTGAAATTTAGCCTGATTACTTAAAATGAAGCAGTGAATCTATTCTTTTTTTTATGAAGCACCTGTTGAGACACGTTTCGCTATTTTATCTCAAAACGTCTATTGACAATGATCGTTTCTGGTAAACCCCCATTTTCCTCGTCCCTCACCAATAAGCCTACATGTTGATTTCGAAAGTCAAATATGAACTAAGGGTATTGCATAGTAGCAGGCCTTCATACTGAATGTTTCGAGAGCATACATTTATATGCAAAACAGGCCATGCCACAAACATCCTGCAGCTATGAAAGCACTGGGGTGTCGTCAGATGTAAAACAAGGCAGTCTCAATGCCGCCGTGACTATAGCCTAAACTGAAATGACGGGTAGAGAGATATGCAACACTGCATCAAGAGAAGCGGATGCTCGTCGATACGAGACAAGCCATCAACAGCGCGAACACGACATCCAGAGGCGTGCCAAGCGTTCAGGTCAGTGTCATCATGCTCGGCGTGAGTCACGCAACAGCACATGACCCAATGACCCGCAATCGCAGTCTCGTAGCGTCCAATAGAAGCAAGCTGTGCCCCAGATTACTGCGGCTTCGGACTTGTAACACAGATGAGTTCATGCGTACTCATCACAGCCCTCTGCGGTCGGGACGGAAGGTAAGAAGCGCCGATGCACTGACCGCCCACGTAATAACTGAAAAACGAGGAATGAAAAGCGTGCGACTGTGCCATGTGCGCGACCCCGTCTGTCTCCGTAGAACCTAATGAGCGACGTTCAGATCAAATAAATCAAAAACGAAAGAGAAAAGAATTAAATACAAGTAGGTTAACCAGCGCTGCCTGGCTCCCTCGTGTTGCGGTAAGCGTACGAGAAAAAAAAAAACACGAAAGGTAAAAGAATGATGCATAAATGAGCTAAATAAAACACAGAAATGCATTTATTTCATTTATTATTTCGAGGTAATTACGGTTTTTTACAGTTTGATAATTACTCTTAACGTAACTTTAATCTTGCCAACGGACACCGTTTTGGCAACGCGTAGTTGATCAACGCGTAGTGCAGCACGGGGATCTTAATTCACTGCAGTTGTGAGATCAGATGACCTAAATACATACAATCATATAATTTTCTTGACTCGGTTGTCTGTATGCTTCTTAGAAAGAAAAACGACCCCCCCCCCCTTAAGTTCCAAATTCCACTTATTTCGTTCATACAAAGCGAGGGTCTCATTCCGGCAGACTCCCCTTCATGTATAGGAGCTCGTAAAAAGACCACGTGACGCTAGCAGGCGAAAAAAAAAAACAGTCCACACGCGTCGTCACTCGCCTATGATCCTGACTGACTAACACTTCCAGGTTTAAATGCGCATGCACCGATATGCCCTATGAGGTGGACTGGAAGTCTCCTGCCGCAGTGGCTCGGTTGGTACAACATCAAACGCGTAATTCGAAAGTCGCAGGTGAGTACCGGTGGCGAGTTATCTTTTCGTCCACACGATCAAAGTGAAAGCCTTAAATGGCTCGTCAAACAGAAAATTTTCCCAGCCCCAGCGCAGGGTAGCATACCAGATACTATCAGCTGGTTAACCTCCCGGCCTTTCCCTCCTCTTTATCTCTCATCACCGTTGGCGCTGATAATCCCGCGGCGTCGGAGACGAACGATGCGAGAATAATTGCGTGATAACGTCCCCACGTGACGCCATTATGACGTCCCAATTTCTGGCGTGACGTCATGTGACGTAACGCCACACGGTGCCGTTGTAGCGTGTTCTTATGGGTGGCGAACAAAAGCGAAGAGCGCGCGACCTCAAGAGAATGTATATGCCCGTGTGCTCAGATTTGCGTGTACGTTACAGAATCCCCGGATGATCAAAATTTCAGGAGCACTCCACTACAGTGTCTCTCTTAATCATACGGTAGTTTTGGGACGTCAAAGTCTCCATATCAATCAATATCAATCAATAAATCAATCAAGAGAAGAAAGTTGAGACGGCGCCCGGCCGTGGTATGTGAAGCCACAGCTCCTGTTTCCTGCTCCCTTATACAGTGACGGAGAAAAAAAAAAGATGGCGCTGGAGTTGTCTTCTATGAATGTACAAGCGACCTTGCGAATGCCTTTGTTCGCATTCATGTCACAATGGGAACAAATAACGTGCCCCTTATACTTTTCTTGGCTCGGATTGTCTGTTGGTTCACAATAGGGTTGCGCCTAAAGAAGATAAAAAAAATCTTAAATTCCACTCTTTTCGTTCATTCACCGCACGATAATATGGACACGTATTCAATGTCCTACGCTGGTACACCTGCAGTACAAAAACAAGAGCATACGCACAGAACACCATACATGAAGCCAAAGGGACAAAAAAAGGGTGGAGAGAGAGCAGCACCATTTCAAACAAAAAGCGAACGGTCAGCTCCTCTTGGTCTGTGCGCGTTCGCGCGCTTGCGTTATAGAAACCAGGAGGATTTGTACTTTAAAGAAATATGTCTCGGGTCAAGACAACAATACTAAGCAGTTGCTTCGAAATTAAAACGAGAAACATGAGGAATTATGTAACAGCAACAAAGCTCAGACATTTGACGGCTTGAGCTAGTCGGTAGGTCATGATGATTGCTATAGCGCCCACTGATAATTACAGAACTAGCGCTCCTCTTCATGTGCGTCCTTGTCCTGGTCCGGAGTTCGCGCTTAGTAATATTCGTAACCATCTTCAACTAATAAATTAAGAGTATCAGTGCGAACAACTTGGGCATCGTTCAATATTACAAGCGCAGCCTTTCGAGAAAAAGTAATCCAAAAAGCAATGTCGTAAGCTACGTCGGGGCAATGCATTTGGTAAGGATAATGATAGAAGTCAACGTAAATAGGGGATTGCCATGTTGTTCAACCGCGAGTATTATGAAATAACCCACTCGGACACAAAATTTGCACTACGTAGTACATGCATATGCTATTAAAACCATTCAAAGCAATGGTTCTGAAATGGGAGTCCACCGAGCCACATTTAGCGTATCGCTAAACACAGGCTCGAAAGAGTTATCAACAAAAAAAAAAGCGTTTTTGTGTGTGTGTGGGGGGGGGGGGGTAACATTACCATTCTTGACAAAAGCCACTTGTGATTTTTTTTTGCTTTACTGCATAACTTACTCATATTGCGGCGAAGCTAACTTATTATTGGGATGTATTAGTAGGATTTAGTCATGCAAAATTTTCAGGCAATTGTCCCGCGCACTTTCCTCTTTTCTGATCACGTGAAACTAATGTCGTTCTTCAAGCAAATCCTGCATGCGGCCTATAAGCTATTGCACACATAGTGCTATGCCTGACCCGCCTGTCACCACACCACAGCACCCCAACTTGAGTGTCACTCATCAACAGTTACATGTATATGTCTGTAACGGTCAAATACTTTGACAGTAGTCGCGACACCTCTTTCATGAATTTCCAGTGTTCACTCAGAAACAACATGTTATGTAGCCTGTCACATGAAGAGCGTACACGTTGGATGTCTTCGAAGAAACTCCGACAGTCTTTCTTAAGTTCAGGACGCTTAAGCAGAGAACGTGCTATATCACCACAAGTCTTGAAAACCGCGGGCACAATAGCATTGCAGAGAGTTTGCTTAGGTTTGCCCTTTTAGGAGCGAAGCTCCTTAAGGCGTGGGCTGTGCGTCCCCTGTATGTAGCCACCTCTCGTTCAGTTCTTGCAGTGTTCACTAGATGGCGGTACTTGTAGCTGACGGCATTAAGTATTACGCTAGCCACCGCCCGATCTAAAGGGTACAGCCATATCCATCAGTCCATCCGTCCATCCATCCATCCATCCATCCATCCATCCATCCATCCATCCATCCATCCATCCATCCATCCATCCATCCATCCATCCATCCATCCATCCGTCCGTCCGTCCGTCCGTCCGTCCGTCCGTCCGTCCATCCGTCCGTCCGTCCGTCCATCCAAAAGATGCAAGATGTTATAAACTAGACGGCGGTACGTGTAGTTGATTATGAAAGATGCGAGGTGTTATAAAATAGGAATGATGCCACATATGGCGCCTGTCATCGTTCGATATAGTGCGGCGACGTACGCTAGGGGGAGCGTTGCAATAAAATCGAGTGGGCAATATGTACGGAGGATTCATGGTTTACCAGGTTTACCTCCGGAGCTTCGCCCACTCATCATCATATTCACTTCGTGGATGTGGCGGCACTTTTTTGTGATATATATATATATATATATATATATATATATATATATATATATATATATATATATATATATATATATATATATATATATATATATATATAAGTGTGTGTGTGTGTTCAATGTGGCTGCAGACCACACCACTCATTGACAGGTTGTCTATACCGAATTGGCGTGACACTTTCGGTTGACGATTCCTTGCCAGGGAGAGACAAGACAAGCCTGTTTCACACTGCATGTTTAAATTTGTCCATCCCGTGTTCTTTTAACGTCGACTCACATCGCACAGAACACGGGCTTCTACCATTTCGGCTCCATCGAAATGCGAACGCCAGGGTTGAAACCGGGACCATCGGGTCAGCAGCTGAGCAACTGATTCACCATGGCGGGCAACTGTTAAAAAGGGTACTCCAAACTTTCATAGCTGAGAACCACTGATTTAAAACATCTTAGAATCATCTACGAATTCTCTTTGGAGCATCTTAGAATATGCAATCCGCATGAGTAGCTGCACTCATATTTCTGCAGGGCCGGGGTTGACACAATAAATTATTAGGAACGTCAAATGTCACGAGAAGCCGCTGCAAAGGCAAATCGAGAAATAAGCTACCACCCTGAAAGCGTCCATGACATGGTCACCCACAAAACTGTGGTTTTCAGATAAATACAGAAGTGGAGGGTCTATTGTGTATGTACATGTATGAAAAAAAGGGGGCTGTAAAAGTATATTTCGTTGCAAAATGAGCCCCAGATGTCGCCAGTTTTAAACCCCACCCACGGCCAACGACCTCCATTTTGCCGTTGCGAATGTGACGTCATTTGCGCTTCGTGAAGTGGAGACGTCGTCTACCAAAGTTTCAGCCACTGCAAACCTTTCAATGTTTAATGCCGAACTAAAGGAAGCTCTACTAGCTTCACTGCCCGTGTATCTGACCCCGAAGCCATATCGTTAGCCAGAATATAGACGCTTGCAGAACCCTGCGAATGCCTATGGCAAGACTGACGTGCTCACAAGGGATGCAGTGCGAGCTTTGTGGCGACTATAGCCTTCAGTATACAGGCATCTTTGTAGGCACCAAGCGACAGTACAAAAACATGACAGCTGAATTATTTCTCTGCAAGCAAACAGAGGTGCTTGGCGAAACAATATGCCGGCTTTGCATGCAACCATAAAGCATTTGTTCTTTCGGGGGACGTGGAGATGAAACAGAAGCCATTCCACGTCCCGAATGCACGCTGAACTTGCAGGAGGTACGTCCGGCTGCTGATTGCGTTCAACGCGTACAAGCTGCGGTATCAACAGGCACAGCAGCGAGAACGTGTCCATTCTGCGTGCTGTGTGGCGTAGGCAGTCGGTGTCGACAGCCCAATAGTCAGCCCAGATGCTCGAGAGGGTGTTAGTTCGGTAACCAGAAGGACACTCTCATCGTAGGCGTATTCGTGATGCAACTCCGGGCGGCTAACCGGCGTGCAGCTTGGTCAACAATAGGGGCAGTCACTGCCACTGCGACGCTGAACAAAGAACAATCGGGTGAGATGGAAAGAATAAGCCTCCCAGCTGTCATTGTGCGGCAGTCTGCAAGGTCTGCTGCTTTCCCTCCAAGATTCCCAAGCACGTCCAAGTTGGTGGAATCCGATCGTGTGGCTAGGTGTCTACGACCGATTGTTTACGCTGCGCGGGAGCAATACAACCGGCGGGAAGCTGAGGTTGTTCTTTAGGTGTGATGTGTTGTACCATTGTGTGCTATGGCGAAAAGCTTTTGGTGTGTGTATATTACCCTGGCAAATAATTGCCTTTCTATTGTTTCAGAACTTTATGAGTGGTGCAACACCTCTCAAACGTGTAAAGAGGTTTACTGAACACTGGCCTAGAAGTACACAGGTAGCTTGATAACGGCTCACGCCAAGGGACCCTCTGATCATTGCTTCGTCCATGATCAATGCGTGATAGAGACAAACCCACTAGATACCATTGGAAAAGGCGCCCCACAATGGCATTCTTCCTCCTCTCTACAAACATAACAGATATGTTACAGTTAATATCAAGCATAATATTACTGTCTACAATATTTTTTCTTGCACACCGTCTTCCGAAATTGACAATAATGATGTACTAAAGTTGCCTGTTCGCAGATGTAAGACAAAACTCATTTTTATTTATTGGTGATGTGGACGTCACTACATTACGTCTATTAGTGTATTCGAATTGATGCCAATTTTACTACATCAAAAGAATACAAAAGCGTCTCCACAAAAAGAAGGGAAATTTTCATATCTTGAATTGAGAATGTAAATTTAACTGCTATGATGCACGTATTATCGACGTAGTATACCTACGTGCGACAAGCCATATCTTTCAACGGGTAAGCTGTGGAATCGCATTTGGTGAGTTGATGTCGTCACAGTCAGCTCTGCGGAAAATTTTTAACTCCTGGGGACTTATGATTGACGGAACATCGCTGAGTTGTTCTCCATTTCACACAAATAGAAGTTAGAACACGGCAAAAAAATGTAATCGGCAGCTGTGTCATTATTATCGCACCCTCACCTACATTGTCTACCTGGATGAACGGTTTTCTAACTCTTACGAAAGCAACTAGTCATTCTATCCCTACTATTGCTAGTTAAACTGGTCATGTAATATTTTTGGCAGGTTTCAGAATTCCCGCCACTATTCTTCCAGCGCAAGAAATGATACAGTGACTTTGAGTTACCGTTCATCGGAACAATAAAGTAGCGTCAACTATTGAACGATGGCCCGTTGCAACCACTCTAAAATGTTCGCAAACTTCTCAATACCTCCGTAAGGTTACTCCGTAATGCGTATGAAAGTATAAATTGGGTAAAAAAGTCAGACTAGTTTATTGAATAAAACAGCAGTGTGAGGTCTGTGAATGCCACCCCATGGGCGATGAAGAGACCCTGTCTCTTCATCACCGCACATCCCTTGCAGTCACCTTCCTTGGTAGCTGTACGTCCCATAGTTGTTCTTGCAAATGGCCGCCTACCAGAACGGCTTTTCAACGTTTCCAAAGCTGTAAACTCGTGAAGAATTTCCCCTCACATTAATCCCTCCAAGATCTCCAGCTTAGAAAAAGTTTTGTCGTCAAAATTATAGAAGGTGGCGTTAAGTGTTTGCCGTTCAGTGCGATGACCAGGCTTTGCGTGGTTATTTTTTGGTGTCCTTCATGTCTACGAGTCCTGATGTTTTTATGTATCACGAAATAGACCTAAGTGTTCACATATAGAAAAGCTGTATAACACACTCAGTGTAGGGGTGAATGTCACCACTATACTCAGTGTAGTGGTGAAGAAAACGTTGAGCGTGAATAGACGACGCAGGACAAGAAGGGAAGCACACACCACAAGCACTCGGGTGTGCGATTCTTTTATTCGTCCTGCATCTTCTATTTATATGCGCTTAATTTTTTATACGAAAACGCCACACAAGCTAGTGCTCCCAGTTGTCTTGTTACAGTGAATGTCAAGTGTCGGTTACTAATAAAAGTATGATACTGGAGTGTCTTGGTAGTAACGCATTCCAAGCTTTCTGTAGCAAACGTAACATACATTCTCCGATAAAGCTTAAGACATAACTTTATAGGTGAATTCACTTGTGCGAAAGAATTCCAATTCCGCTGGTTTATTTTGTAGCGCATTATATGCGCCCCCATACAGTCCACTTGCGCAGTTCACAACTGAACTCGGAAGAACATCCCTGAGGAAGTGAACAGAAACAAGAAACATTACAAACAATTTGCTTGACCTTCCGGTAACAATTTGCAAAGAACATTGGCAACCATACACATTTTGCTGACCAGAATATGAACACCTGTGAATGAATGCATGGACACAATTCAAGAAAAACGGGCATCATGATGTACATTTACTTTCAAACGTCTCCATTGTCAGTCGCCATCATCAACCATTATGATGGAATTTTCACCATCATGAAAGTGGCTATTTTAGAGGACACGTTGGAGACCAAATGAGTGCTGTTGTATGCTTCATGGAACGTGCAGTTAATCCCTCTTCCAGTCCACTTCATTTAAGGAAATGGGAAACCTATGCGTATGTGTGTATAGTTGACTACCCTGAACGGGTATTTTAACAGAGCAGCAATTCGCAACAACAGCTGCACGTGGTAAGCGTCCTTCCTGGGACAGAGGGAGAGACCTACCACGTGCATGTGTTCATGTGATCAATTGTTGCATTATTTTCATACGTGTTTGAGAGCAGAGGCCAAATATGCTCACTTTCTTGGATGCGACGCAACGTCATACATCACGCTTTCAATATCCACCGTAATCACGGAAGGCATTCCAGTACTATGGCTGATTATAGTTATGAAGTATAGTCCCGCTTGCAGTATAGGTACCTATTCTCTACCCTTCAATATCGCTGCACTTGTTCTTGTTTAAGTGAGAGACAAAAGCGAAAGCTACGTGGAATAGCCATGACAGGCCGATATCCGACTTTACACCATAGATGGGGGGAATATAACTACACGTCAACAACTTGCATGAACGATTAGATTATAACAATGGTGCTGAGGCTTCAAATAATTCTGCCTTTCAGTCCCCACCAAACTACTTCCTTGTTTGTGTAAGCATTGACCAAGCCACAAAGCGAACGTCTTTAAGATGGTGTACGCCTCGGTGGTACAAGTGGTTTCGGTTCTAGGCGGCTAACACGAAGGTCGCGCACTTGATCCTGAACGCAGTAGTCGCATTTGGGCGGGAGGGGGGGGGGGGGTAGGGTCAAAATGCTAGAGGCGATGTACGGTGTGGTGTGAGCGCAAGTTAACACCTGACCATTATCAGAATTCCCGGCTCTGTTCCCCCGCTCAGACTCCAGGTTCCGTGGCTCAGCACAAGAAACGTCAGAGTGAAAAGTGCCTAACATTCCCTTTGTTCTCGAGCACGCCCAGGATTCTTTCCGCTCGCATTTCAACAGCCGGCGGCGCTGAGCGGCTGCCGTTCCTTGTGGAACGCTGCCAAGGCGAGCGAAGACGGAACGGCGCGATGAACCTTCACCCGCGGCACGTCTTCCTCGGTCGTTACTTGCTACATGCTGACCGCGACCGGCGCGCAGGGGTCAGTTGTTTCTATTTCTCGAGGCTAAACCGATTACGACCTCGACACGCTCGCTCGGTTTTCATTACAGACGGGCACACAACAGCGACCGTGCAGCTGCGAACTGCATACGATCGGGCACGCAGTAAACTGTTACACGCGGAAGAAAACACCCGAGCTGAGTTCGCGAAGAGGGGCAGTCAAGCATTAAAGAACGTTTAGTTCTCGTTTGAGTCAGTGCAGGAACGACGAATAAACGCAGCAGAATTTTAAACTGGACGGGTTTCAAGAAAGTCCCGAGATCGCCTGAAAGCCGAGAATATGACAGCCAACGGTGAAGCCCGCTAAGCGTTTGACTTGTACATCCTGGAATGTTTTCGATCCAAACGACATTGTCGTTTCACAGGGCTGGACTATACCTCCCCTTAAACGAAGTTATAGGGCACTAAAATGTTTTTTTTCCCTCCCGGAGAGATATTCACGACCTATTACCGACCATGCATGTTAGCTTCATGACTAAGGTGTCACGATACGAACTTAAAATCACGAGTTCGATTTTCGGTAATAGCAGCCGCTTTTCGACGCGGAAGAAGTGCAAGTACAACCATTAAGATTGATTTAGGAACACTTAATGATAAAAATATTTCTGGCTTTTTTTGCCACTTCGTCCCTCACAATAATACCATTTTTTTGTCACGTAAGACTCTGGAATTTTTAAAGTCGTGGACCAATTACCAGGGAATATATAACGCTTTTACTTGAGTCACATTATTTGTGGTCTAGCGCAAACGACCGCTCAATTTCTTGGCCTGGTATTTTTACCATATCCATCAACGTCCATGATACAGTTTCAAGACTGGGCACAATAAGCAGCTGTGCTGGACTTCTTCTTTCAATATTGGCACGAAAGCATGCTGACATTTTCCTCTCGTTCTCTTTCTATCTCCCTTTTACACCATGTTTCGTGGCTGTTCGCTGA
This sequence comes from Rhipicephalus annulatus, assembly GCA_013436015.1. Taxonomy (NCBI): domain Eukaryota; kingdom Metazoa; phylum Arthropoda; class Arachnida; order Ixodida; family Ixodidae; genus Rhipicephalus; species Rhipicephalus annulatus. The sequence goes on along the minus strand of WOVY01013132.1, from coordinate 90,909 downwards.
CCACAAACGAATGCGACCCCGGCTAACCCAAAAGGCATACCAGTTAAGTGATGCCATTGTTTATCGTCATGCAAGCTTCGCAGTACCTGCACCAGTGACATATTTGCGCAAAAAATAGAAAATGAAACCCGAAAGTATTCTATAGCACTCTTAATTTCCTTGGCACGCATATATATGTAACGTGGTGTGGTTAGCCCTGCCACGATCTCGTGTTTTCTCTCCCAGCCAGTTTCTCTAACCAGTCCTTAAAGTTGCGTGGGCTGCTTTATGCAAAAATATGCCTCAAAGCGTATACTTCGAGCATACGTCTTGCTTGCGGCAGCAGTGACTGCCCTCGGCAAGGACGCAGAGGCTTAGCGGCGCACAGCCAAGGCTTCGTAGAAAAACAAGACGTCTGACTTCGAAATAACCAAAGGATCAGCCACGGTCATCTGCAGCAAGCGTTCAATGGCTGCCGAGAGATGTTACATGTATCAACGCCCAAGTAACAGATGGCAATCTCTTTACATTTGTGAGAGCCGTGGGTGAGCTTGTCAAGCAATGCACGCTACTGTGGCGTTCTTGAATTTTCGCACAACACGAAATCCACTGAAATGCTGGAATGCTCCTTCAGTTCTTGCACAAGTGCTGTATGATGTCCGTTTCTGTGGGTCTTCTTCCTTTAAATATTCTCAGCCCAAACAACACGCGGTTTAGGATGAACTTACAAACTGCACAACAGCATACATTCGCAGCTGCTACGTAGGCAAGGGGAAGGGCAGGGACCTCCCCCCCCCCCTCTGAAATTCACCCAGCCGGCCAATAACGCCACAGTGTGGATGCACAAGTACAAGTAGTGGCGTGCGCATTTGAAAAAAAAATAGGGAACCCTAAAGCTTCGCTTTAAGGGGCTGAACGCGATAGCGTTGTCATGTTCGTAGTGCGTACTTCAAACACTTAGTGCATGAAACCTTTTCTAACTTGCTATGCACCCACTACGGGGCCTTAAGGGCATAGGCGCTGTATATATCGTGTGTGCCTTTTATAGTCGGTGACCGGCTTCAAACGCAAAGCTGTTATAATAATCATGTGTTCTGACGCTCGCTAGCAATGGGCGCTTGTACGACGCAATATTAGAGCAATATTTTGTGTTGCATTGTGAAGTATGTATACAGGACGCATGTGTTTGTAAAGCACGAGTTACTTTCTCTCCTTTTCCAAGCAGAGGAAGTTATTTTCACTGTATTGACAAGTAGACACGTGGCTGTGTAGTAGGACGTCCGTTTACCAAGCAAAATGACCCAGCTTCGATCCCCACTTGGACCCAAACGACTTTGGTTGGCTCCCACTCTTGCCCACAATTTTTTATCATTTATTTAATTTGCATCGGTCTAGATTTTTCGGTCACGCACAAGATGATGATCTCTCACTCAGAACCACCTACGCCAACGCTGACACGGACGCTGGCGCAGGCATTTCCGCGAAACGAGCCCTTCAACACCATCTTGTGAACAAATGAAAAGCAAACGCAATTTAATGAACTAACCAAGAACAGCTACCAAATAAACTATATTCTGAAGCACGGCAACACTCACCGCGAAATTCAGCGTCCGGCCCATGAATCAACACAACAGAAACACCACTCGTATGTTTTGATGCGTCAGCCGAACCACTGCCAGTACGGGAAAGGAGACATCCGAGTAACTCACAAGCCGAGGACCACATGCTCTCTGCATACAGCCAAAGACGTCCACCGAGGAAGACAGCCAGAGGCACTCCAATACACAGACGCGCGGTGGAACGAGTAAACAGGGTAAACAATTTGTGCGGTTGGAAAACCCGCCTGTTGAATGAGAGTTCAATAAACAATTGTATACCGGGCCAGTTGGTATAAATCCATCTTGGTAGGAAGCGCAGCAACTATTACACGTGTAAAGGGGGTTCCTTTCTTATTCACTATACACGGAACACACAACACAAGCGCTAGTATTGTGTGTTCCCTGTAATAGTTGCTGTGCTTCCTACCAAGATGAATGAGAGTTTATGCAGCTCTCCAATTATTCGTCTATGGGCACCGACGCAATCGCTGTAGTTGGCGAACTTGCTCATCACTCTCGGGGAAGTAAGCTGACGACCATGTACCGTAGTTATTTACGTCGTTGTATACGTGTGGCACCGCGTTGTTCGCGTTTTCGTTTCCGTTACAAAATAGCAACGTTCCTCGTGTGGTGGCTGAAACCCTCCCAGGGATGTCTAATAAGTTCTCTGGAATGGGGTGCCCAACACCTGCAAAAAATTGTCCACAACACGGTATTACTCATTTACCGCAAAGCTTTATGAGACAGAGCGACGGAAGCGAAAAATTGGGGGACCCTTAAGCTTCGCCTTTAAAAGTCGAACGTGATAGCGAAATTCGGCCCCTATCCTTCAACCGCTAAGGGAATACTTATCCATATGTTTTGTTACATGCTCACGCACACACACAAACACGCACGGAGTAGATTGGACCAGCGCGTGCTATTATCACCGAATGAGCTCGTTTTCGTCGTGACACCTGTCGTACAAAATGCGTTAAAAGAGCCCTGAAACACCTTTTCAAGTAATCATGAAGTGAATCCACTAGAAGCGCTTATTGCCTTACGAATTCAACACTGCAAAAATTTTAAGAATCTGTCCAATGCAAGTGGAGTTACAAAGATTTGTCGCATGCTGCAATGCCATTATCTCGTCTCATCCCGACGAAAGCGCTGGAAGCTAAGCAGGGAGGGTGGCAGGGCAAAGAAACTACCGCGCCTCGTGACCTTCAGCAGTTCTTTTTCTTCGAATGCGTGGCTTTCTCAGTGTGATCGCACGTACACGCGTGGACAAGTAGCGGCCTCCTGCGGCTATTTCGGTAACTTGATTTTTCGGTCGCAGACGCACAGACGATTTTTCACTCACAACTAACGGGGCCGGAGCCGTCGGCGGGTTTTCTGCGACACGATCTCTTTAACGCTGTCGCGTTAATAGATCACCGTCATGCGTTGATACACTCAAGACGGGTATTCCCATTCCCTCATTCTGCCTTGTGCAGGGCGCAGGCAGTTACCCTTAGACTATTGCAATCCAGTGCGCATCTTATAACCCTGCGGTTCTTCATGCCATGTAGCCTGAACGGTATCCCAGTGCGGACTGCCCTGCCTGTGGACTATTAGCAACATCCAACCATGCATTGTGAGAATGTGAATCCATCGGCTCTGCCTTCGGCAAGGACAGGTGGGCAGTGCTCTTACGCTGCCCCGTACTTGACGGTCAAGCCCTGGCCGTCAACAGAGCCCGTGAACGGGCCGCCAAGCTCGGCTTGACGGTCCTTACGGGGTATTAGCTGGATGGCGCGTGGTTCCCCGGCGTAATCTCTGCACAAAAGTAAAGTTTTAATCATCAGCGTCAACCCCTCCAACATTGTGTGAGTTAGTGCGTCACTTCTTGTTCTCACGCTTTCGTTCTGCTGTATCGGTGCTCGTTGGATGCACTCGATCATGTTGACACTGGTAAGCGACGAAAGTTATCGTAGCCACAGCATGTGTTAGTTCGGTTTGGCCACCAAACCAACAAATGCTGTAATTTGTTATTCACAGAAACAGCAACGCAGCAATCGCTGATTTCAGAAAGAACACGCACAGATTTAGACGTCGCATTTGTAATAAAAAACAAATCGGTTGTTCACCACGAGCTCCACCTCACATCTGGGCCTTGTTACGCTCGTCTGCGCGATGCTTCTATCGTATTCACCGGCTTGACGATTCACTCCATTTAGACAGCAGCGTTAACGGGGTCGTTCTCCTTCGAAGTAGGAGGTGATCTCGTGTCTTCTCGGTGACCCTGTTCAGAACTTGCATTTCTCCCATAGCGTCAACAATTGATACTTTAAACAGTCTGACTGACCGCACAACAAACAAAACACGTCTTCTCTGGTCAAGCGAACCACTCTTTCCCTTGAGCAACAAACTTCGCTAAATGACACCTCACTGACGCACCCGTGCCTCCATCGCCGCACCTGAAGCCCGCTTTGGGGAAGTCAGGGAAGCTTCTGCACTATTCGTGTATGCCACAGCGAAATCTGTGGGGAAAGGACCACATCCTTCTCAGAGGTTCGTCTGAAGAATGAGACGGTGCCACTTCGATTTCTCGAGCTCTTCCGATCTTGCGCGGCGTTGGGGCTCGAGGGTTACGAGGATCCCACCGGCTCCTCCAGTTTGTTGGGACCTGGTCCAGCCTGTCTCGACTGGTCGCTGGCTCTCGTCGCCATACCCATCTTCTGTAGTGAGGAAATGTACTCTTGCAGGACATACGGAGTTCTATTTAGATCTCATGAGGATAATGTATAACAGTCTTCGGCTTATATAGCCAGCCATAAGACAACCTTGAGGCACCTGGTGTGCACAGCTCCCGCCAGTCAGATGGCACGATGACCCGACGGCGAGGATTAGAGTCCGACAGGTGAAAGGGGAGGGAGGGGTGTGGTTGACCATCAGTGGTGCAGGCGCTCGTCCGGAACAACTTCCCAATAGCCTTGTACACGCATTGTTCATAGCACTACCTCAACATTTATTTGAGCGAGGCCTCAGCTGTCCAAGACATTCGACGGGACTTTGGCACAATTCGTTAAGTATGAACTTTCGAAAATCACCCAGAAGGACAGCAGTCCTGAAAAAATGTGGAAGCATCTACAATGTCATTCGGCCGGCTGCGCCGATGTGAAACTAGGTTGGTGAAACGTCACAATTCAGATGCATTGTTCGGAGAAGCACTTTCCGAAATAGCTTCCGAGAGAGTTTATGGACACCTTTCCTGGCAAAGCAAAGCAACAGTGTCCATTACTCATTGCCTCCATCAGCGAATCTGTTTATCTAACTTTCTTATATGCCTCGCTGTTAGTGAGATACTCCTAGGCCTCACACACCACTTGTCTGTGCATCTGCAGATCCCATATATTGACATGAGCGTCGCCTTGGAGCAGGATGACTTGGTTCTGACTAAGCTGGAAGAGATGAGAACTAACGCGGGGGCAGAATTCCACAAAATATTGTCTCTATGTCAAGACAGAGTGGTGGATTTCGGAGTGAAGTGCGAGATTTCACAGGTGGTAGGAACACAGAAATACCGGGCAAACTACGATTGTAGTTCAGCGGGAGAGTACTACCGTAGAGCCTTGTTTATTCCGTACATACAAGATATGAAAGCTTCCTTCAACCGTCGCCTTGCAAACCATCGCAAAACACTGCAAAGTTTGGAATTTTTGTTGCCAAAGCACGCCTCAAAAAGAAAATTCGAATCTATGCAGCCAGCCTTCAATTTTGATATGTGGGGTTTAACGTCCCAAAACCACCATATGATTATGAGAGACGCCGTAGTGGAGGGCTCCGGAAATTTAGACCACCTGGGGTTCTTTAACGTGCACCCAAATCTGAGCACACAGGCCTACAACATTTCCGCCTCCATCGGAAATGCAGCCGCCGCAGCCGGGATTTGAACCAGCGACCTGTGGGTCAGCAGCCGAGTACCTTAGCTACTAGACCACGGCGGCGGGGCCGGCCTTCAATTTTTACCTGAGAGATATGACAACAGCTCATATCCTTTCACTAAAAGCTGAATGGTAAATTTGGAAAATAAAACGGCAAGCCATGGAAAAGGACAAATTTCCCCTCTTTGTCATGGACGCTTTAGCTGAATGTGACAAAGCCTTCCTCCCGAACATTCGCACACTCCTCAAGATATTGGCAACGATCCTAGTGAGTACGGGTGCTGCTGCAGAACACAGCTTCTCGACACTGAAAATAGTGAAAAGGTATTTGAGGAAGCGGCTTCGTGGTGTGGCCCTAATGTCCACTCATTCACCGTATACAAGTGACCTTCGACGAAGTTATCGCAGTGTTTATGGAAAAACCGGGAGGCATAAAAATTTTAACGCAAACCGCCATCTTCGCCCAAGCAACATGTTCATTTTCTCTTTCTTTTGCATTGACCTTCACTATATGGTAAAATGAGTGGTAATGCTATTGTTTAAAGTTGCTTGCTTAAATGAACGTTAACGTTCTGTCTCTCTTGTGTCAGCTAGGGAAGCATCCGTGTTTCATTTCTTTGTTATCCAATACAATCATTTTCCTGAATGTGCATGTCTATAAAATGGCTCCTGTTCTCCTCGCAGACCTGTTGTCAAGACGGAGTGTGAGACGTTCGACCGAAAAAACAGCGCGCATGCGTAAGTGGACGACGACGGAGTCTCTTGCACTCCCACAACCCCTCTTTTTTATTTTGTCATTTGTTGTCCCGGTATTGACTCTATATGGGCATTCGTGTTCGATATTATCTGGTAGGAAAGCATTCTTTCTGGTTCACAGACGCACTAGCTCTACTGCAGTGTAAAAATTTGCTTTCCATCGCTCAATAACTTGCCTCTTGTGCTGCATTCTACTCTGTTCTCATTATTTTTCTAATAAGCAAGCGCCTTCTATATACCCGGGCAACGGCCTTTATATTTGCCATGAAAAGACTTTCCTTCAAATAATCAAACCTTGCCTCCCCCCCCCCCCCCGTAAAAGAAATCCTGGCTACGTGCTTGATTTACAGTGCTTTTTAGAGGCGAAGCTCCTTAAGACGTGCGGCGGTCGTCATTTGTATGTATGCACGTATGTAGTAACCACCTCACAGCATATGTACGGAGTGATTGACGATTAGTGGGGCGAAGCTTCGGAAAGTTTTATCGGCAAACCGCGAATCATCCACTGGCCGCGTCCGTCCATCGCCTGTCTGTCTGTCTATTTGACGCAGGGACGAACGCACGCATGGACGAATGGACGGACGCATGGGCGCACGGACGGATGTACGAATGGATGCACGAATGAACGCACAAACGAACGGAAGCAACAACGAACGGACTGACCGAAGTGCGGACGGACAGACGAACGCTTCGCCCCACTCATCATCGTTCCCTCCCAGGATGTGCTGTGATTTTTTTGACAATGAAGATTTTTTTAGAAATGCTGTAATGTTCACACACCTGTGCCTTCGCACACGAAATCCAAGTCCGGGCGGGCTCTCAAAATTGCATTAGAATGATTCATTGACAACTTAGATGGTTATTCATTGGAGGCCAATTACTGATACGAGAAGCTGTAGGACATGACAGTTTATGGCATACACCTTTTAATAAGTTCCAAAAAACACATGTAAGTAGATATATTGATAATCGAAATCGTAGGCCTCGATTCAGGCGACGGTGACCCCAAGCGTGCAAGAAATGATGTCGCTGTGTTGCACCAGATTGGAACTTCCTGTGCCGAACTTTGAAAAAAGGTGCGTCGTAGCAGAATCTGGTCAGGAAAACGAAGTTGTCTGAAACTCACTAGTGGATCGCTTATTCGTTAATTGCGCATGATGTTTCTTGCTTGTCCACTTTGACTCCAATGACCTTGAGCCGAAATGCAGGGCACTCAAACGAGAGCTTGCGTGCATGCGTAAGAAAAGGAGATTATATGGGCACGTGCACCTGTCACAATTCCAGAAAATGTGGTTACCGCCTCCAAATTCTTTCATGCAATGTAGACTGCCACCACTACCGACAGCAAATCCTGTGGTACGTATAATGACGTAAAAGTAATCGGCTGTTATAGAAGACGTTTGGGTCGGTATAATTTCGATCTATTTCATATGGAGGAGTATGTAATGCTGGGCTTGAGCTGAATCTTGACGTAATACCCTTGAATACAGTATGTCAGACCATGTGAAGCTAATGCACTTTCCACCTGAGTAATGGATCGCCGCCTTGTTTTTCATGCTTTGCATATTTAACGTCGTTAGTGGGATTAGAAGACCATAGAGATTGGTAATAATATGAACAGTGTACAAATTTTGTCCATAAATTCTTGTCGTGTCATGAGGCTAAAGTTTCCACCCTCATTATGCACAAAAGTAAAGATTGAATCACATTATACGTTGCGCAGGATGACAGTAGAAAGTTTTACACACCGCAATCTGCAACTTGCAATTAGCAGCTTAAAGAAGGATTCACTTCACAATGATTACAACACGACCATTTTATCTCCGCATTGTTTTTTTTTTAAAGGAGTAACAGCGATGGAAAGAAAAGTTGCCCCATCCGCACGACGCTCATCTGGCGCTGGGTAGAACATCTCGGCTCGGGACGTACATGCTTTCTTCCTACAACCTGATGACAGCTAAGAGGGACTTTTATCGTAAGCGCTTCTTCATGAACTCTGCTGCCATTAATTTAGAGCGAAACGATTCGATTGTATTCGCTCATCCCTCCGAAGCGTTGTATACCATCTCGTGCCGTTGCCCTTGCTGCTGACCCTTGCTCACCAGGAGAAAGGAGGAGAAAAGGGAGGCAAGCCGACATACAACAAGCACGTGGGGCACTGTCTTCGTTGCAACGCTCAGCCTTGAACCATGCGCCAGCTGCGGGGGCCTGCACGGAGCGGGCGCGCATTTTCCATGCAGTTGCTCGCCTTCGCGTTTCCTTTCCGTGGGCTCTGTGCAGGCGGCTTGTAGAGACAAAGACTCACGGGACTACACACAACAGGCACGCATTGTTGGCAGTGAGCAGTGAACTGCTTGTCTCGTTTTCCATCTCTCTGCGGGTGATTGATTTCTACCGGCGCCCTCTCGGCGCCGGCGGTGAAGCGAAATAACTATTATCGAGGAACGAGTTGATGGACCCGTGGTTGCGAGACGTAAGAAGGACTTTCGATTACGATTACGAAAGTTTAACATCAAGGGCGCTGCGGTTGCTCAAGTAAATCGAACTGGGCATGTGTTTGTGCCGCTGTGGGGAAAAAGAGGTTGTTTAGTTAACACCCCTAAGCTGTGAAACTCTCTTTCTCTGCGATATTTCTCGCGTTCTCTTGCGAGCTTTCGCTTTTGTTGTACCGTTAGCAACCAAGGGTCAATAGTAACGTTTACAATTTGTGGCGTACCTTTCCCACGGCCGAGCCCCATCGCGGTGGTCTAGTGGCTAAATTACTCAGCTACTAAACCGCAGGTCACGAGATCGAATGCCAGCTGCGGCGGCTGCATTTTCGATTGAGGCGAAAATGCTGTAGGCCCGTGTACTTAGATTTGGGTGCTCATTAAAGAACCCCAGGTGGTCGAAATTTTCGGAGCCCTCTACTACGGCATATCTCTTAATCATATCGTTACGAAAGAGCAAAGACGCCGTATCGACGAGGCCGTGGATGAAATATATTTCAAAGCAGCAGCGGCGGCGTGACCGGTTGACTAGTCACAGAGCGGAGACAACGCTTCATCCTCTTCGTCCGGCACACATGCGCATCGTCCCACAAAATGCCAACATACATGTAGCAATATGGTGGTTTGGGGGACGTTGACGCCACAAATCAATGAATTTTGCCACTACCAGAGATTGCTGTACGAACAATTAGCTGACAGTTGTGTTTACGACATTTTAATTTATGCGCACTGGAGAAGTTGAAGAACAAACATGTTACTGGGGTGGATGCCACGAAATACTGAGCGTGACAAACGGGAGCTGATGGAGAATAATCAGACTACATCCTCAGTTGGCTACTGTGCACTGGCTAAAAAAATGGACTGAGTGACTGCAAATGTGCCTTCCCCCCCAAAAAAGCCAAAAAAAGAAAAGAAATATATAATGTACGTATGCCCATTAAAGAACTACATAGTCGATGAATATCTCCCACCGTCATACACAATGCCATTGTCAGATGCGGAGTTATTTTAACACAACACAAGGCACTCTGTCACATATTCGCAATTATTTGGCGAATATTACTTTCATCACGCAGAAAGTTCTTCGCATTCATTAGGCTGTAATACCAGCCTTCAAGAAATACGGTCTTCGCGAGATAGAAGGCCTTTGTGCACCAAATGTTTGCAGAGGACTATAGTCGGCTCCACAACGCTGAATATAAACTTCAACCGGAGGTTGAATATCTGAGCCAAGAAAGCACTGACGAGTTGAAGAGAGTGTTCAGGAGTAAGATGTAAGAGGTGCGACATAAAAAAGTTGTTCAAAAAGTATGGGCTTTTTGCTGATGTTTTAATATTTACATGTCCGAATAAACATTTATTTCCGCAGCGCCTCCGTTAGTTATTCGCGAAGGAAATAAGGTTATTGTTCAGGTTCAGCAATCATCTTCCTGTCTGGCAATGCAAGTGACTATGTCCCCAAAAATTCTTGTTCCCCTGTTGTAAAGTGCGAGCTGTTTTCGACCTTTGCAAACAAAACAGTCATCAGCTTCTGAAATTCAAGGAAAGTTGTGCTTAGTTTATGGACCTGGTGTGATGAGTGAAACAAAGGTCAGTAATTGTTAGCTGTTGTCAAGACTCCACAAATTTCTGCGTGAATTTGTACAACGAGGTGCATGCGGGGTGAAAGGCCAAGCCTCCACACATGAAAGTCTTCTACAAGTGGGCGAGAATCTGCGAATAGATCGATGATTGACAATTAGTGGGCTTTGGAATAAATTTGTTCTCATTGGGTACACCACAGTTTACTCGATTGTAACTGAAAATCTCAGATATCGCAAAGTATCTGCAAGGTGAGCATCAGACATGTTCACCAACCGACTAGAGAGAGAGATATGGTATGAAGAAAGGCGTTAACCGGAAAACAAGTATCTGGTTTGCTACCCTACGCTGGAAAGGGGCAATGGGAGACAGAAAAGTAAGGAAAATGCAATGAGATATAAAAAAGCGGGACGGAAGGGAAAACACACCGACACACTAAAATGTCATAAAAGTTTGACGAGGCGGGTCGATCGCAGAAAATTCAGCAGGGCCTACCAACCGACTAACAGGCAAAGGATGTCAAACGAACGAGTGTTTTTGGACCGCTACCGGCAAGATGGAGATTATTTGCACGTTGTTTAGGCGACGACACTTGGATATCCCACGCCACTGATGAATCAAAGCAGCAAAATATGCAGTGGTGCCATTCCTCTTCAAAACCGAACAAAATTCAAGCAATTTCCGTACTGGATTCCGAAAACAATAGCTACCAATTTATGGGATGAAGAGGACGTTCATTTGCTTGATTTTACGGAAAATTGGACCACTGTTATACAACTGACATATTGTGCGAAATGGTCACCAAACTGAGACGACCGATCAGAAATCGATGTCGCAGAAAACTGGTCTGAAATTGTCATCCTCACTGAACCTATGCTTCCTCACGCCACAGCCAGAAACGTGGAGCAGATTCAAGATTTCAGCTGGGAACCTTTTTATCGTCTGGCCTACATTCCTGACCTTGTACCTAGTGATTATTTGCTCTTCTCTCGCTTAAAACAGTGGTTGAGGGAAACGATTTCAAGAGAACAAGAAAATCAAGACCACCGTTGTCGAACGGCTCGATTCACAGGCGGTGTATATGAGTTGTGTGCGGAGGGTCTGAATTTAAGAAAGTGGTGTCAGCGGTAGGAAAAGTGTTTAGAAGTTAATTATGATTATGTAGAAAGGTGAGGTAGGTTTTCAATAAACTAAAATACCAATAGAAATTTTACTAACAATTCTTCATTTTCCTTGGAACCAAATGGACCTTACTTTTCGAAAAACTCTAGTACATTCAATCGCGTAGTGACCCGAACAAGAATGCATGTGTGTCTGCGAGTTTATAAAACCTATGAAAGGTTGTTACCATGGTTAAATAGTAACGTGGGACTAAATATGATACCGAGGTAAAATGTTTAGTCCAGAATAAAAACTTTATTCTCATGGAGCACTTTGCAGGGCTCTATTTCCTTAAGCGGTTTTCACGCAGTGCACTATTTTGGCAGCACAATTGCTTTAGCGCGTCGAAAAATGTAAAAAAATGACATCCTACGTGCCACGCATTGGAAAACACGGCATTTTGCACACACCAGCGGCAGTGGCCAGACCGCCGGATACACGCTGGAGAGAGAGAGAGAGAGATGAATGATGTTTATACAATTACTGACGAGAAAAAAATTAAAAAATGGCAGCATATCCACGGGGTGGATGATGGAGAGTGGGGCGAAGCATCCGTTCGTGTATTCGTTCTTGCTTCCGTCCGTCCATGCGTCCATCCATGCGTCCACCCATGCACTCGTCCATGCATCCACCCTGCGTCCGCCCATGCGTCCATCCGTTCGTGCAGCCATCCGTGCGTCCATCCACGCATCTGTCTGTGTGTCCATTCGTCCATCTATAGTCAACACTCCAAGTACAACAATCTCGCATCTTTTCATTATATATTCCGCATATAGAAGCACCGCCATCCAGCAGACATTCCAAGGACTAAACGAGAGGTGGCACACGCACACTTTCTTACGGCTGGCGCTTCGTGTCTACTTCCCACCTTTAACCACCTCGAGTTCATGGTATATACTAGTTCACTGTGTTCATGGCACTGCGGCCCAACGCTCGCTAAACCTTTCTAAAGCCGAGGAGGTTACGCCCAGCGAGTATAACGTAGCAACCTTTTCTTGTCAGATGGTGCTCACTGTACATGCCAATGGCTGCTAACGGGGAATGAGAAACAGAAGAATTTGGCTTTTAGTTAATGCAAACGCTGCGATTTTTTTTATTGTTCAACAACTCACAGGAAAAATCTCCCACCGGCACCCCCTTGGAGGTCAAAGCGTGAGACATGTTACGTGCTACGAGGGACGAACGGGTGCCGCTTTAAGAAGCTTCGCCCCTAAAATGATCCGGTTTGAGAGTGCACTCCTCCTCTCTGTGAAGACGGTCTATATATATATATGCTTCGAGTCATTCATTCATTTTGCAGCCAGTCGCACTGCCCATCTTGGGATAGTGGCGACCAGAACTTATTTTGGTTTCAAAGTACTTTATTCATTGTTAAATAGCCATGACTGGTTTGATGAAGTCGGGCTGTCCAGGAGATCCGCAATATGGTGGTGAGGCTTGTGCTTTCTGTCCTAACGTGGAACGACCCTTACTCTCGTCCTTGCCAAAGCGGGGTTCAGATTCTGTAGGACCCAAATAAAGCTTCCTGCCTACCTAGTGTTATGTCGTGTTGTTGCTGAGCCGCGATAAATACGGGACCAGCCAACTCGAGAGCAGAAGTGGAACTGTTCATGCTCCAGATACAGATTTGGAATCGCAACGTAAGTGGCACATAGCTGTTGTTTAGTTCGAAGGCAACGCATAGATTGCAGCGCTAGAAGACTAGCTGCAAGATTCTGCGCGCATGTATAACACTTACGTTTACGGCATGGAATGCCGATGACGGAGACCTTCTAACTTTCCGAGGATTTACTTGAGAGGCGATACCTGGGTAGCAAAACGCCACCGACAGAGGCGGCGCAAGCGCCTCCAGCTTTCGCATAATTTCTGTCTTAATGACACCATAAGTGACACAGAAAACGTATACACTGTGCGTCTTTGGATTACAACTTTACGTGTTCGTTCGAGCCCCTGTCCCCGTCCACTATTAGCTTGGAGTCGTGTGTTGCATTCTTTGTGGGAAGGCAATACTAATAATAAATGGTAATGTTCAAAGTCGTAAAACCATCATATGAGTATAGAGACACCGTAGTGGGAGTCGGCGGGATTTTCGACCACCTGGGGCTCTTTAAACGTGCACCTAAATCTAAACACACGGGCCTTAAGCATTTCGCCTCCATCGAAAGTGCGGCCACCGCTGCCGGGATTCGATCCCACGACCTGCGGGTTACCAGCCGAGTGCCTTAGCCACAGACTACCGTGTCGGGGACCCCGATACTTCTAATGGTGCTCCTATTCTGATGCCCGAATGAATGCGGTTTTCCGCCAAATTCCACTAAACAATGTGGTGTTCCTGCTCAAGATCAGTCCAACATAACGACGGTCAAGTATGCTTAACCAAACAGGTATACACTAGCATTTAAAATGAGCTTAGCCCTGTCCGCTGACACAACGCCTAGTATGCAGTCCGCTTGAACAGCCAAATATAAACGGAAACATCAATACATGTAAACAGTACGTTGCGCACATGTCTCCGTGACGAGCTTACTGAGTGTGCCTTTGACAAGCGAGATACGACAGCAAGGCTGAACGACAACTGCTTTTACGCAGTGGTGCAAGAAAGCATGCAAATACTCGGTTCGAGTTCTCAATTTCGCTTCCGATCGCCCATCGCAAGGTGACTTCTACATGCGTGCTGTAACTGCAAGAATGGCCATGCGGTTTGCTGCAAGTCTTCAGAAGGTCTGGCGTCAGCTCAGGTAAAGTTTGGTGTCTGACACCTAGTAGGCTAACAGGGAGCGATTGCAGAGACTTGTCACTTTCTAGAACACCAGCTAATACTTGGTTGCTTTCTTCACGCAGCTGTGGTCTACGAGCCGTCCGCCGTGGTGTGCTGCGGGATGCTGACCCGAAGATCGCTTGTTTGATTTCGAACGCGCACACGGATGTCCACGGTAGTCGACTTATCAGAGGTGAACTTGTTCTTGCTCATACGAAAGCAAGCCTATGATGCCTACAGCGAGGAGAAATATTCGCTTGCTATAGCGGGTGGCATATCGATTGGTACTATAGACAACTCTCCAGAACCGAGAATATACTGACGCCTGACTTGCTCTTTTTTGTTACAGCGAGCGCGACATGGCACCGTGGGCTCCACGAAGGCCGCATTTCCTTCCTTCCGGGGCGCACGGGTGAATCACGCGCGGAATTTGCCGAGTCTCGGTAGCCAGACAAAAGCGCTCTGGCGGCCGCGGCGTACAGACACCTCCTGGTTGACCTACATTGGGCGCAGGCAGCAGCAACGGCGACGACGCGACGCAAAACGAAGCGCCGCACGCGCGTAAAAGTGCAACCGCGATGCCGAGGAAGAAAGGAAGAATAAGTACCGTGTTTTCGCGCGTAGATGAACGCTTGAAGCTGGTACGAAGAGGTGCGGACTCTTCCACTGATGAGGTTGAATAATAAACACGAGGCATGCTGCATTTCATGAGCAGGGCAATTGCATTCAGGTGCTATAAAGATTCATGACGAAATTGGGGAAGAACAACATGAACGAACGAACGAATGAACTAATGAACGTATGAATGAATGAACGAATGAATGAATGAATGAATGAATGAATGAATGAATGAATGAACAAGGAGGAATAATTTGCAGGGCATTGTTCATGGTCCATTGAGAAAAAGAGCACATTGGTTAAAAAAGCCAGCGAATGCCTTAGGAGGGCCACCAGCAGTAATTCTGTCAAAACGGTGGCGGCATTTTATGTGCAACCATTGCGAAGAATCAAAGGACATTCCCTCAGTTGTCTACACAGCAACCTATAGGCACATTTTGTTTTACTTGTTTTCCTTATTCAGCAACAATGCCCGCGTCATACGAGACCAAAGCAGCAAGAGTGCATACACACAGGTAAATCAACTATGGAGTTATAAAAAAAAAGAAACGGAAGGGATACACTTTTAAACACGCAGATATTCCTTGTAATACCGAGACACACCAAACAGAGATTGAAATCTAAGCGCTGCTGTAACGCTGCCTAATACAAAATAGTTGCCCAAGCAACATCAAATTTGATAACCAGAGCTATACTGCGTAAAAAAAGACGCAGAAAAAAGTGCATAGAGTCGAGATACTTCAGTAAAAGCAAAAGAAAACGCTACCTAAGCTTTACTAATAAACATTTTATTCGGAGTACATCGCATGCCTACACGTGCGACACCGCTTGCGATGTCGGCCAAGCCTGTCGTGTTGACCCCACCGCCACCATATATTGACCTTTCCTTTCACTAGTACGCATGAGTCAACAAGGCTCGAGATTCTGTTACTCCGATGATGACCCCTGTAGGCTGCGCTCTCCTTGAGGGGGCACACATTATACGCGTGAAAGAACGCTATCGTCTGATCCCGTAAGTCGCCAGGTGGCGCCAGCGTACGCACGCTTCCTTGAGGAATCCGCACACCCCCGCTGCGCCATGAAGCGGCGGGGAAGCCTGCCGTCGCCCCCATCCTTGGTTTTTATTAACTCGGTGCTCACATTCCGCCAGCTTAAGCTTTCGCTTTGTTCGTTTCTGTGCTTGCCTTCTTTTGCTGTTCTTCGTTAAGGTTGTGTGTACGCTAGGCAGGAAATGAGCTCACTAGTGGTACGTATTTTGAGAATACGCATTGTGGCTTCGACGTTTTGCTGCGGGCCTTGTTTACTGCAGTCGTTAAGCGCAGCGTTTTAGGCGGACTCAAACTAACAAAGTCACTGGTTTACATCTCTTGCTTACGGTAATATATCAGGAAAAACGTTAACGAGATATCGTCAGGGAGAGCACGTGACAAGGGCTGAGGGTGGGCGCTCACACACAGGTGTACGTAGAGCACTGTCGTTGTATATGCTTCAGCAGGGATCGTATACAGGAACACTGTGGGAAGTGGCACATTGTGTATGTTCATGCGTGTGTGAGTGTGTGTGTGCGTGAGTGTGTGTTTTAAGAAACATTCAGCAACGGACTGCAATGAAAATGTTCGAGGCGGAATTGGGCCGGCTTCGAATTCGCGTGGCCTATAGTTACTGGGCCGCTTTGTAAAACTTAAGCAGCACGGAACCTGTCTTTTCTTATGTCTCTCTTATTGTGCCAAAACCATTTCATTTGAAATCATATCATAGAGTTTTACCTACCCGAACGATAATCTAGCTTTGATGGGTGCGGTATTAGCGGATTCTACTAGTATGCGTTAAGCATGGACTTCGTCAGGAGGGGTTTGATGCAGTTGGGGTGCACACACCCCTCCCCGATTTTTTCAAAGTTTTGCAGGTATTTTAACTTTTCATTCACTCACACATATAAACGCGCACCCGAACGTACATAAATTGTGGCTCATCAACCACCACCTCTCCCCTCACCCCCGAAAAATATTGTGGCTGCGTTACAGACGTTGAGTGTAATGATTCTGAAATGATCAGTGGAGCTACTAGGTATTGCGTAATACGTGTTATCACGCAACTCCATAAACACCTACACTTTTTTCTCATGGTCTGCTTCGTTCCTGTGGCATCTTGAGAAACCGCGCTGACAACATGCGTGCATCGATAAACCAATTGAAGCATGCTCGTCTTTGATGTCCGCACAGCCTACAGCGGGGCTGACCTTTGCAAGGCTTTTACCGTACGAGTTCGTCGAAAAGTCAGAGTGGCGCTGTCACATACGAATAGCCAAAACAAAAAGGTGTATTCGAGAACGTCGAGCAGCAACTTGTAGAATTGGGTGCGAACGTAATCTATGAGGCTACTCGACGGGCATTCGAAATTCCGATTATTTTATTACAATCCCTCGCTCCCCCTTAAATTTACATCACTTCACCCTGTAGTGGCTTCAATTTAGACTGTAGAGAATCGTCAAGGAAAATAGCGCACAGAGTGGTGAAACTGAAAATATTAAGCGTAACAGGGAGACAGCAATTTATTGATAAGATAGGTGCCCGACACTTCTGATAATGCATGCATCAAAGACATGCAGGCATTCACATATTACAGAAAGCATATTTACAGATAGAAGCATAGATCGACACAGGACCATATAGGACTAAGTAAAACCAGCAGCGCACATGCGTGGTAGATTGCCACTATACGAAGTTATGTAGCAGCTGCAGCCCCGCCGCGGTGGTCTAGTGGCTAAGGTACTCGACTGCTGACCCGCAAGTAGCGGGTTCGTATCCCGGCTGCAGCGGCTGCATTTCCGATGGAGGCGGAAATGTTGTAGGCCCGTGTACTCAGATTTGGGTGCACGTTAAAGAACCCCAGGTGGTCAAAATTTCCGGAGCCCTCCACTACGGCGTCTCTCATAATCAAATGGTGGTTTTGGGACGTTAAACCCCACAAATCTAATCTATGTAGCAGCTGCATTTTACCGGTACTTACGTATACGGAGTAGAAACCCGGGGGATCACAAAGATAATACAACTTATTTGAGGACGACGCAGCGAGCAACGAAAAGGAAACTGATAGGTGTAACAATAAAGTACAAGAAGCGAGTAGAGTGTATCAGAGAACGAACGGGTGTTAAGGACATCATAGTCGAAATCAATGGTCGCTAGTCATGAACGATCCCAGACTGGATTCTAAGAGAAGGCAAGTGGGTGAGGGAGAGGCAGAAAATTAGATGGGAGATGATATTAAGTTTGCAGGGATGAATTCGCAGCAGCAAGCACATAACCGAGTTGACTGGCGCAACATGAGAGAAGCCTTTGCTATGAAGTGAGCGTAGTCATGATGATGATGATATCTTTACGTTGAGACCAGGTACGTCACGACAGAACGTGCTTACCACGAGTAATATTGCGAATTCCAGTGGTTATACTAAAAAATTGATGTCTTTGAATGTGTGAGTCCTGTACCTCTTCATGAGTCATCTAGAAGGTATGATTATCCATGCACGTTTTGCACGTTCGGGCATTTAAACTATTGCTATTTGGCTATTGCATCACCTTACTATTAAGCAGGCGTGCCAATGACCTGCAAGAAGTCGTCGTGAGATTGTGGGTCTACATATGAGAGAAAATGAACTTAAATAAGTACAAACCTTTCACTTTTTGTCGCAATTGACTGTCTATACGCGAATCGTATTTCACGATGCTTACGCACCCTCTTATTTTAGTGGTTTCCTCAGCTCACAAGCTTATCTGCCCTCGAGTTTAACTATTGGCAGAAAGCGCTGACTGTAAACGTCATCAGTCCTTTTTTTCGCCGTCACGAAACCTATCATTTTACTGTCCTTTCACTGCTATGCCTCATCCTCATATAAGCTTTAGCTTCTCTAACCATTATATATAGAATCATTTCATGTCACCGATCACTAAGCCCTTGTGCTGGCTGAACACGCTCATCAAGATACTGAGTTTTACGTTACGTACACTGTCTCTCAACCTTGTACTTCAGCACAGTGTGAGGTAAAACTCCCTCAACGATCCGTTTTTGACTGTACTACTTTTTTCCCCGTAAACATGCGACAGGACAGGCGAACAAGCAGGGCATAATAAGAAGCAAAAAAAACCAAAAAGAAAAAATTGAAAAATGCGCCGAGAACGTGTGACACGCTGGAGATTGCCCTAAACCCACGTGAGTGTGTGTCACTCGCAAAAAGCTTCCACGTTGCTTTCGGCTTTACGCTTGGAACTTCCACGTGAGACGACGACAGGAAGTCAGCCACCTGAAGCGGGGCAAGCGAAAAATGCACAGCGGGGAAAGTAAACATACGAATAAAACCTCAAAGAGAACACGACGTTGAAATGCACTTTTTTTAAATGGTGCGCCGCAACACGGTTTGCGGGGTAAAGTTCAGGGAACGCGTGTCGGAAGTACCGAACGAGCTGACGCGGTTGCGTCGATGATGTCACACGTCAACACGACGGCGGAATTTTCGCATGCGACCCCGATGACGATGCGGCGCGACACGCCACTCGAGTTCGGGGACGCAAGTCTTCACTTTTTCTTGTGCACTGCATTTCATTATATTCTTTAAACATCCTTTAAGTATTTAAAACTTGCGTTGCACCGGGGCGGACAGCATGTGCCCGCGTAATTGAGAGGCTGTCGCACGAAAGCACAGGCTTTGGTTGCGTCGCTGCAGTAATCATCAATCAGCGTTGCCCACCGAAGAGCGTCGTTTGACCGAAAACTATCAGGCCTAAGGAACACACGCTCCCACCGCCGAACCTCCAAAACGATTTCACGTCACCTCGAATCTGTGCCATCTCAGCACTAATCTTCATTGTCGCGTTGAAGCAGCAGCTGTAGTAAAAAAAATGGCAGCATATCCACGGAGTGAATGATGAGGAGGGGGGGGGGGGGGGCAAGAATTCGTCCGTCCATTCGTTCTTGCTTCCGTCATCCATGCGTCCGTCAGTGTGACCGTCCATGAGTCCATCAGCCCGTCCGTACGTGCGTCTGTTCGTGCGTCCGTCCCTGCGTTCGTCCATGCAGCCGGCCCTGCGTCCGTTCATGCGTCCATCCATGCATCTGTCTATGTGTCCGTTCGTCCATCTATTCAACACTCCAAGTACCATCATCTCGCATCTTTTCATCATATATTCCCCATATAGAAGCACCGCCATCCAGCGGACATTCCAAGGACTAAACGAGAGGTGGCACACGCACACTTTCTTACGGCTTGCGCTTCAGGTCCACTTCCCACCTTTAACCACCTCGAGTTCATGGTATATACTAGTTCACTGTATTCATGGCACTGCGGCCGAACGCTCGCTAAACCTTTCGAAAACCAAGGAGTTTACGCCCAGCAAATATGACGTAGCAAACTTTTTCAGTCAGATAGTGCTCAATGTACATGCCAATGGCTGCTAATGGGAAATGAGAGGCGGGGAATTCGGCTTTTACTTTCTTACGGCTTGCGCTTCGTATCTACTTCCCATTTTTAACCAGCTCGAGTTCATTCATGGTATATACAAGTTCATTGTATTAATGGTGGTGGTGGTGGTAGTGGTTAGAAGGAAGAGAAAAACGGCACCTAATTTCTGTCTGCCTTCAGGCGACACGGCGCAGTGCCTTATAGGGGGGGGGGGGAAGGAGGGATAAAAAGAATAGAAGGAAAATAGACGAAGAAGAAGACAGGCAAGCGACAGAAAAAGAAGGAGATAGGAAAGTGGGGATCCAGTCGAAGCAGCCCAAGGGCGGGGTGCCACAATGCGAGAGCTACACGGCGTCAGGAGACCGCGGAGGGCGCACCAGTCGGCGGGAGCTTCGCTGGCGTCGGAGATCGCGAGGGCACAACCGTCCAGCTTGAAGTCCTGCGAGCGAATCTATTAATGGCACTGCGGCTCAACGCTCGCTAAATTTTTCTAAAGCTAAGGAAGTTACACCCAGCGAGTATAACGTAGCAACCCTTTCTTGTCAGATAGTGCTCAAAGTACATGCCAATGGCTGCTAATGGTGATCGCAGCCTGCGCGTTAACTAAAAGCCGAATGCTCCTGTCTCTCATTCCCCATGAGCAGTCATTGACATGTACATTGAGCACTGTATTTTATTGTTCAACAACGCGCAGAAGAAGTCTCTCACCGGCACCACCTTGGAGGTCAAAATGTTATACTTGTTACATACTACGGGGGACGAACTGGTGCCGCTATAAAGAGCTTTGCCCCTAAAATCAAAGTTGGGTTTGGTGATTTTCGATGAAGCAGCACACAAACGTAATAATATACGTTCATATAAATATTTATTCTCTTTATCACCCAATCTGGTAGTTTTAACACTTCCAGTAAGCATGCATTGAACGACGTTAGAAAGACCGTATCTCCGTGCCTGGCCCCTTTCTCTATTTAATTTTTATCACTTTTTTGTAGAGGAAAAAATTCTGCAGATCCTACGTTCTTCGGGAATTGGTGTAATGTGAAGCATACGAATGAAAGTTGACTGTGTCGTGATTTTTTTATTGAGCAATACGTTATGAAGTGGCGCTAAATATATATACAAATCTACACGCACACATACGTTGAACAGCAGTGTCAAATGCTTTCTATAACCAGTTGTTTACGGGTGCGTAACGGTGTCTACAGCAACATAGATATTAGGCACACACACGAAGCGTAAGCTGATAATAAATGCTGGTGCTCGCGAGCATGATATGGCCCTGGACACTGCTACATAAATCAACGTCAGCTCATGGTGCTTAACCACGATTGACGTAAACTCGACGTGACGTAAACCCGCGGCGTTGGTTTATTGGATAAGGTACTCAGCTGCTGACCCGCATGTCACGGGATCGAATCCCGGCTGCGGCGGCTGCATTTCCGATGGAGACGGAAATGTCGTAGGCCCGTGTGCTCACATTTGGGTGCACGTTAAAGAACCTCAGGAGGTTGAAATTTCCGGAGCCCTCCGCTGCGGAGTCTCTCATAATCATATCCTGGTTTTGGGATGTTAAACCCCACCATTTAATCAAATCAACGGTTGCATCAGGAGTACATAAGTAATGCTTATAAAGTTGTATAGCCAGTACTGCAACCACAATTGAAGTTTCACGAACATTAGGGTCTATATCGAAATCCTTTCGAGACCTTGCGAGGTTCTCAAATAGAACATTTGATTGCCATGCAGACTTTGAGGGCTCGATTCCTCCTGGCACCCTGACATTTATTCTTTGCATTCGTAGGGTCAACGCTGACCATGGAAGACTTTTTTTAACACTCGCGCGTTAAAACTACCCATGTCTGTTTTCGCCTTTCCTTGGTAGATATAGACTGTCAATCACTTGTGGCACGTACTCGCCCGCAGGTATATGCCCCAAGTCTGAGGGAAATGGTTTGACGACGTACCCTGCGGGATTGTGACATTATTCATCTCACGACCAGCCAGTCATGTTCGTCAAACCATCTTACCCTTCCTTACTAATCTTGGTAAGGCGATGATCTCGAGAACACTTAGACGTAGGCAGATAGAAAGATAGATAGATAGATAGATAGATAGATAGATAGATAGATAGATAGATAGATAGATAGATAGATAGATAGATAGATAGATAGATAGATAGATAGATAGTCAAAGTGCCTGCAGTATACGCAAAGAAATGCTTCTCATTTAGTGGTAGCTGTGAATTAATTTTAAATGTTGGTTAATGTGCTTATATATGGTCCAAGTACTCTTTGGCGATCCTCTGAACTCTGAATTCAGGACTACTTGTATTTCTTTTTATTGCGTGCATTTTATGCGTGCTTTTTATTCAATTATGTATACACACTCGGTTTATATATATATATATATATATATATATATATATATATATATATATATATATATATATATATATATATATATATATATATGTGTGTGTGTGTGTGTGTGTGTGTGTGTGTGTGTGTGTATGTGATGCACAATAAGTGGCAAAATTAAGTCCAATGCACCCATAGCGGATTAAAATATGCCCCTCCCCTCACTCATCAGCGCGCTGAATTAACCGATTAGGCCACACCGCTCGTAATTTCCATCTCACTAACGGTGAGCAATGCATACTGTAACACAGTGAATCGCACTCGTAGACACATGATAAATAAACACTATATTTTAAGCAGAAACAATCGCCTAAGCAACACTCATTCGTCTTTCTCATCTTCAATCGCCACACAGGCCGCTGTGACTGCGCTCCTGTTCACCCCGTAACAATGCATATACACTGTTCACCACTGCTTCACTTTCAATGAGCTTAAACATTCTTGATCAAAGCATGTACTTTGTTTGGACAAGGCATACATGATTTTCCTAAACATCGATGTGTCCGATGGCTTAATCAGTGGAGAGGTGAGCTCACTGAAGCCCAAGTTGGACGAAAGAGGCACCCCAAAACATCTCTGGCTCCACTGTCACTCTGAAACAACAGGAAAAACTGCTCGCATCAAGTCCAGGACCATTCGGGAAGCTGCTGCTCCTGTCGTGCCTGTTAATTAGTTCCCATCGAAATGCGCACCGTCACGATTACTAAAGACGCATAAACTAAAATCACTGCCACTGATGAGTTGTGGTGACGCTTGCACCGTTAAATCATTGCACGACTTCATCATTGCAACAGTGTACATTTCACCAGGAACCTTGCGGACTGACATCATGAACTTCTTGCAGCACAACGTCCGTGCAGCGTGCCTACAACATGGGCCGGGGATAATCACCGGGTACTTCAACGATAATGTACTTGGACGCGAAAACCAGTGGCTTGTCGCGTTTCTCGATACTTGAACTTCACCTCTTGTCGGATGTCGCGGAGTTAACTATTCACAACAACACCTGTTTTGCTCTCAATTCCAGCACACTCGACCATGTTTCCTAATTTCGTATGGTTCCCAAATTGCCTAGCCTTACTTGATATAACAGCCCAATGTATTGCTATTGCGTTCATTTCTTCCGCCTCGTGCCGGAACTGTGAATTTTTTTCGCATTCGATAAAAGCTTTATAAAATTATTGGTTGACCTAAGTGGATTTCTCAGTAACGTGGTTGATCTCATGGCAGTGATCTATTGTGGAGTGTCTGTTCTTAAAATTTGCTAACTCATTGATTTTGCACAGGCCGAGTGCTCCTGTTATCCTGTTTGTTCGAACTGACCGTCGGAAGTATTTGTAATATTTTAAGTTAGCTGGTGGGCCTGTATGGCTTCAATGAACAAAATAAGGGGAATCGTAACGGCGCTTATTCGACGGCATTCGGTGACGATCCTCGCAGGTGACCGTTCAGGCAGGTCGGGGACTCCCAACACGAGCGGCGTTCCGATGGGGAGACCTGTTACAAAGTTCCAAGGCCTTGTTTCTTTGTTGGAAACAACCAAATCACTGTTATGCGATAATGCATTGCTGACATTTTTCTTACGTGTTGGCTTTACCTATCCTCATTATTCGGCGAATTTCCTTCTCGTGGGCAGGTTTCCCTGCACTCTAAAATCTGCGGAGGGTATCGCAGGAGTAAGAAGGCCAAGCTACTCTTCAGAGTGTTCATCTACTCTCGCAAAGCATCAGATAGAGTGAAATTCATTTTTACTCTGTATAAAATGAAATCGTGAAACAGCTTTCTGTTACTATTCTTCTTCTGAGAGAGTAAAATGCCCCTATTCTCGTCAGGCGTAAGAGAGTACAACGCAGTTATACTCTTGCTCTTGACTACTTTTAGATGCATCAGCACAGCATGAGTGATTAGCACTACCTAATAACCACACATATATGCAGTAAAATGAGCTGCATTTGTTTGTTGAGACAGTAGAGATGATTAACAAAATTAATTAACAGCGTTTCAAGCGCACGTTAATGAATTCCAGTGCACTGGAAGGCACTCGGAACTCTTGATATCCACGTTTTTAGCCTTATATCTGTGTAGTGAAATAAGCGAATGCTACCTCATTCAATCAGTCATGGTCGAAACTCAATGCAAACGGCTATCACATTCTCCTTATAACCATGTTTTTCGCTACGACCATTGCACACGGGCAATGGTGCCGTAAGCTTAACGTACGGGACTGCTACAGTGAAGTATGGTGGCTTTAGTCGTAGAACGTGAACAAGAATGACCAAGAATGTGTCCAAGGAGGTGAAAATAAAAGCTAAATGTTTCAGTGTACACTTCAGATGTGCGATTTCGTAGGCAGAAATGACTAACCACTTAGCGAGCCAGTGCAAATGACGGTGATATAATTGGTTGCACTAATCTTCCTTTTTATACGGTAAAAAAACGTGTCGGATAGACGTTACGATGGACAAAGCAAACACAATGAACACGTTAGGTACAGTCCGACTGGTTTTTAGTAGCGCGGAGGCACTCAAATGTACGCGTCTGAACAAGAAAATGCAGATATATTATCAAAATTACCTATAACATAACAAAAAAACCCTTCCTGCGTCTGTTGGCGTGGTGTAGTGGTTAGCGTGTCGGGATCGCAATAAGCAGTGCATCTGAAGGTTGACAATTCAATTCCTACTTGGTCATATTTTTTCTTTCAGATTTTCTTTTTTTGCTCGAATTTAGCCATTCTTATGATCTGCGCATGAGGAAATCCATCAAAAAGAATTAAAAATCCCGATTTTGGCCCGAGTTCTGCTTTTTTATTTTCGTGAGGTGTGCTGCTACTCTCTTCGGTGGGGTCCTGCTACTCTGCTCCGGGCAGCGCTATGTTACTCTGTTGAGGGGGAGTGCTTTGACCCGTTATATGGGATTCACTGAACTTTCCCGCAACAAGAGGTGATTTACTCTAGAAAAGAGAGTGAAATATGGGACAAGAAAATACTCTCCCAAAGAGAGTGCCAAGCAATCTCCTAGTTTTTAGAGTGTGCTGGTAAACAGCCTAAGTATACACCCTTGCACAAGTTTGAGGCCTCAAGTTTGAGGCCTTAGACCTCAAAGTCTTCATTTGCGAGGCAGTTGAGCTATATGTGTGTTCTACATATTGTACCTCCCTATTTTAACATTCTAGTGGTTTATGTACGCAAGGTTTTTTTATTTAACTATTCACACTAGCGTACCCAGGGCTCTCCGTTAGGGGGAGCCAATTCTCATCACAACACCCCCCTCCCCGCCTTTGGCCGAGCCCGAAAGGAAACTGCGCCATACATAGAATTTTAACAATCAAATAATGCCGCGCTTCTCACAAGGGCCCGCAATTGATCCCCGATTTTCCAAGGGTAAACGTGGAAAGCGAATAGTTCTTCGCAATGCGAAATCATGGGTCCCTTTATCATCAAAAACATGCGTAGCCACAAACAACCCTGCGCATTCAGACATTTCAAAAATGCGTGAAAGGCTCGACATAGTAAAGAAGGTGTGATGTATAATCAATGCCTGGCTTTAGATGATTACAAAACGCGCCCTCCCTGCCCCCTTGGTGGGCACGCCTATTATTGCGATAGCAATTATATAGACACACTCGCCTGAGTTTTGCCGCCGGCGTCGGTGTGGCCGTTGATGTCATGCACCGTACATGTATATGTATCTATATGTATAAAAACGCAAGAAAAAAAAAACTCAGAAAACAGACTCCGGCGCGCCGGATCGAACGTGAAACCTCCGCGTCGACAATTTGAAGCGTTGACCACTGAGCCGCCAAAAAGTACCTCCTTCGGTCAAACGGCAAGCTATTTATACCTACCACTTACCACTGTTGGCAGGCATCTCGGAGGGGAGGGGGGATTATCGTGTTTTCAGCATTATCAGCATGATGCCGCATTGAGCGCGCGGGGGCTCTCATTCCTCACGTGTACTTTGGCCCGCGGAGAAGAGGGGAGTGAACGATCTTCCGCGTCCCCTTATCTCCCGGTGGAGAGGATCATTCGTATTGGCTGGCGTCGGGCTCGCACTGGAACGATCCTGTTGTAGTCACCGGGCGCACAAAGGTCACTGCAATCGTTGCACAGTCCCCGTTTGCGAAAAGGGTGTGTTTTTCAGACACAGCGAAGTAACAACTGAGATGCTTATTTGCGTTCATCTGTACTTGTGTGTACGCTTTATGCGTCATTTGTGCGTGAGAAACGCAGGGCACGCTTAGATCTGCTTGCCATCCTGCGCGTGACCTGCAAATTTGTTGCCATCGTGTTTATTGCTTGGCTTTTGCGACAAAGCTGATACTTTTTTCGTCACCGTCATTGCTGCCGAGTATGAAGCCATCTGCAACGTGCAAATTGCTCAGATATTCTCTTCATATTTTGATTCCTATTCATCCCCAATAGAATGGTCAAAATACTTGTTCTGAACATACGGTGTATCAGATGAGAGAGATTGTATCGCCTTGACTAAACACTTTGGCTAACCTCCCTGTCATTCCTCTTTCATTCCTCTTCCTCCTTTGACTAACCACTTTCTTAAGCGCGTTTTTCTTTTTTCCTTGTGGAGAAGCAGGGTAGTCGCACAATATTTCAAGGTGTTATATATATATCTTTGATGTACTTTGCTGGCGCAGTGCCTCCAAAACTGCTGGCATCGCTACTATGTCGAATTCCTTCTCGTAGTCTCTGAAAGACACGTAAAGTGGGTTGTAGCCAGGAGATAGTTTACGAGACCAATCGCGTCACGGTGATCCATTTTGTAGTATATGACAGTTTGCACATCCGACAAATAAATCAGGGTCGTAGGCAAAAGTTTTATTAGGGGCGAAACTCCTTAGCGTGGCTTGGGCGTCCCTCGTATGTAACCACCGGTGGCACATACCCGAAATAGGTATAACACATGACCTCCAAGGTGGTGCCAGTGAGAGATTTCTTCTGTGCGTTGTTTAACAATAAAAAATAGTGCTCAATGTACATGCCGATGGCTGCTAATGGGGAATGAGAGACATGAGCATTCGGCTTTTAGTCAACGCGCACGCTGCGATCCCCATTAGCAGCCATTGAGCACTATCGGACAAGAAAGGGATGCTACATTATACTCGCTGGGTGTAACCTCCTTAGCTTTAGAAACGTTTAGCGAGCGTTGAGCCGCAGTGCCATGAATACAATGAACTTGTATATACCATGAATGAACTCAAGGTGGTTAAAAATGAGAAGTAGATACGAAGCACAAGCCGCAAGAAAGTAAAAGCCGAATTCTCCTGTCTCTCATTTCTCATTAGCAGCCATTGGCATGTAAATTGAGCCCTATCTGACAGGGAAAGGTTGCTACGTTATACTCGCTGGGCGTAACCTCCTTGGTTTTCGAAAGGTTTAGCGAGCGTTTGGTCGCAGTGCCATGAATACAGTGAACTAGAATATACCATGAACTCGAGGTGGTTAAAGGTGGGAAGTGGACCCGAAGCACAAGCCGTAAGAAAGTGTGCGTGTGCCACCTCTCGTTTAGTCCTTGGAATGTCCGCTGGATGGCGGTGCTTCTATATGGGGAATATATGATAAAACGATGCGAGATGGTGGGACATGGAGTGTTGAATAGATGAACGAACGGACACACAAACAGATGCATGGATGGACGCATGAACGGACGCAGGGGCGGATGCATGAAAGAACGCAGGGACGGGCGCACAAACAGACGCATGGACGGTCACACAGACGGACGCATGGACGGACGAATGCTTCGCCCCACTCTCCATCATTCACTCCGTGGATATGCTGCCATTTTTTTTGAAGGGGAGGAAGGGTATGTCGTCGGTTCGGCCTGAAGTGGGGCCTGGAAAGGCAAATGTTAATTTCATGTTCTGTATGCCATGGCGAAAATAGACTTCATATGGAGGGGGGGGGGGAGGCACCAGACTTGTGTGACAAACCGTAGCTACGCTGCTGTAATAAAATTCTGACGTCATGGAAAGATTGTATCCTCACATGCCAGTATTGTATGATGATCGAAGTGTTGTATAGTGATAGATAAGAAAAACCGAAAACCACCAATTTTGTAACATGAAGTCCATAGAGTTATTATGCCGCAGCACTGCGGGTTTCCTCAAACCGACTCGGACTTGCAATGTTGTACTGTAATGTTCAAAAAAATATATAAATTGTGCTATACGTTATTGTATTTCTCAGTACCGCATAACAATTAAGGTATTTTTTTAACTCTATGTACCGCTGCTTTTCTTCGCTTAACATTTTCTCCGTGAACAGCATTCTTCAAAAATTTAAGTGTTTTTGATCGTGCAACCTGTGGATTCCCATTCGGACACACTAACCACTGCGCGACACCACTGTGATATATACGTATAAGCGTGTCTTTGCATATTTGTGCCCGAGTGTTCTATTTTTTCTGCACTGCTTTGTATGTTTTACTTCAAGATACGTGTTCAAGCTTCACTCAACGGCTAAGGAGTAGCCGGTGCCATAATGGTGCGCCAACATCTCCTTTTATATCATATGAATAGAAAAAGTGTTTTTGATCAGCCAAATTACCCGCTTTACATGGAACATGAAGTAATGCATGGAAAAATCAACTTGAGTGATTCCGGTGAGGCTGTTCCCTTTACACCAGCCGGTGGAAACGTCGACATTCAAGCCAGTGAATGGATGGATGGATGGATGCTATGAGCGTCCCCTTTACAACGGGGCGGTGACAAGTATGCCACCAGGCTCGACAAAAAAAAAAAAAAAACCTTTTTTTCTTTTTTGATGTTGGCCTAATGCCTCTTCTTCGATAAATTCTATCTTAATGGAAAAAAAGGTAAATTTTCAGCTTAAGTTCTCTGCCATTTACGGCACACTGTCCATATTTTATTTTTCCAATATTTATTTTTGTCCTTTCTCTCTAATTTTCTGCCACCAATACTCTAACCGTCTCTTACTTATTTCAATCGCGGGTGTGTTCAGCTTTCCATTGTTGTCCCTAAAACCCAAGGCTTCCTGTAGGCTCGTGCCCAGACGTACACCTGGGTGGATATCTCCACATTCAATCAGAACATGCTCCGCCGTTTCCTTATCTTTCCCGCAGCATGTGCATTGTTCTTCTTCCTTACTGAATCTTGCTTTATAACTACGCGTTCTAAGGCAACCCGATCTCGCTTCAAACAGTAAAGCGCTTCCCCTTGAATTATCGTAAAATGCCTCCCTCCTTAAGGTCCACAGTGAATCTGTGGACCTTAAGCGCCCTCTTCTGTCACTTTTAACAAACCGCTATGAGCGCGCGCCAAACTCGGATCCCCGGTGAACAGCTCCTCACAATCACGCAAGCGCTGTTGAAGTGCAACGTTTACAGGCAACAAAAATGCACTGTACCTATCACCTCCTCAATATACGATGTTCAAAAGTAGGGGTAACACGGATTTATATTTGAGAAAGAACTCTCTAGTGCGTTCTTTATAATTGACGCCGGCAGTGTGCCCCACGGCATTCTTCTATGATACAAGTATAGTCTGCTGAGGTTAGTTTTTGATGTGCCCGAAAGCAGTAACTTATGTGCCGTTGAATGTTATCCAAGATATTGTGTAAGGCCAAATAACTTGAAAAAAGACAGTTCTTCAGGAGAGTTGAGGTTCAAGAAAAGAAAAATTGTCAAATTCCGCTATTAAAGGACATCCACATAGTGAATATATTGATGTTCAAAGGATTGGTTCAATCTCTGGCAACGCCAAAAGAAAATTATTTTGTTGTTTACATTATTTCTTCGTCGTGATGTTCATCTTGCGTCACAGAGGACAGTTGTTTCGTTGAGCTTGCACAAAAATGCTTATGCATTGAAAAGTCCTGTCTAGGACAAGGTGTAAAGTCAACAGGGGAGACTGTACACATAAGAAAAATAATGAGAAAATTATTTGATGAGAATATTTAAAGAGATCCACAACCGATTTTTCTAGGCCCAGTTCTTTACGGCGCGACAGCGATTTCACCGTTCGTATAGTGTTTGTAGCTGCAGCCGTCAATTCCAGAAGCACGTAGTTATCTTCAAAGCAGTATTTTTTTTTTATCTGAAAGGCTCTGAACACGGAAGTGCCTTTCCTTCAGCAACGATGAGAGTATAGCTAGTGATAACGCCAGCCTTTCCGAAATTCGTGAAAGCTGCCATCGTTCTGATTTCACAGGAGTCTGTAATTGTACTTAACCACGATAAACTTGAGCTTTGCAACTATTTTTGAAAAAAAAACAAGCAGTTAGAATGAGATTATGTGGCTTTACACACATTCCTTGCAGTGATACTTTCGCCTGCGCCCAAGGTTGCTTGCGCCTGTGTCATGGACGCGCTGACGAGCACGAGATCAATAGATAACGCGAAGGTGGTGCCTTTTTAATGCATACTACTAACGCAGGTCTTCACGTACATTTTTAATGAGTGATTAATATCGCGTAATAGAAAGAAACGAACAATCTTTCGATAATGACAAAAAAAAGGCGTCGACCGCATATAGCCATAACGGCCAGGTACACCGTATAGTTCATGTTATTGCCACCAGAGGCACCAAATGTCATCTTTCGCGGGTTTCGGTGAAGAAAGAAGTATATAAATCCACCTCTCAAGAGAACAAAAAAAAAACGTGGTCGGTCTGAGTCAGCGCAGCAGACAATCTTTCCAGCAGTGGAGTCATCTCACTCCGTCTTCTGAGCAGTTTCCGGTCCCTCTAATGCCCGATTCCCGCTTCAGTGCTCGAGGGATGCGCCTTCTGTGAGGCCGTCGCAGAAGCTGAAGGACGTTGTAAAGATGGTTTAGTTAATTCTTTTCACAAAATGTAGCCCAGTTTCAGGGTCGCACGAGAGGGTGCAAATACAAAAGAAAAACATAGTCAATGAAAACGTTCAATCCATTCACAGAAAAGGGAAAGTTCATGAGCTCGTTTTTCTTTGTTAGCGTAAATGATAGCTAACAGGAGGAAGAGGAGGAATGGAAGAAATGAAAGGCAGGGAGAAATAGCCAACAGAGCATCAAGACAAGGAAATATAATCTTGTTTGTAGTATTTACAATATAAACGTGAATAAATTGAAGTGGGCGAAAAGACAATTTACTTTACACCAGAGACGGAACCTACAACCTCGGAGTGACGCGTCCAATGCTCTACTAATTAAACAGTGGTGATGGTCGTCCTGCCATAAAATTTAATAGGTATATCTGTCCATAAAGATCTCAGCCATCATCGCCACTCGAAGCCATGACGGCGAACGTAGAAATCTCCTTTTTATTTGACCTGCTGGCATCACGCAGCCCATGATCTGATTACGAGCTGGCAGATGGCCAATAGTCCATCGAGAGAGAGGCAGAAGAAAGACAAGGAGGTTAGCCAGGTTGTACCCGGATTTTTACACTATGCGGAGCAGGAGGAAGGGAGAAAAAAAAGAGAGAAGGAAAAACTTGGGGACCCTAAAGCTTCACCTCCAGGAGTTGAACGGATAGCAATATCCTCTTCGGAGTGCATACTTCAAAACACTTAGTCCATGAAACCTTTTTGAACTTGCTATAAAAAAATAAGTAGGTGACCTTAAAGGAATAGGCACAGTAGCATGTGTGCCTCTTGTAGTGGGTGACCGGCTTTAAACCGTTAAGCCAATATTATCATCACATATTCTGACGCCCGCTGGCAATGGGTGCTTGTACCACGGCAATATTACTGCAATATTTGATGTTACTTAGTGAAGCATGCATACATGACGCGCGGGTTTGCAAAGCATGAAAGTTACTTTCACTGTATTTCTAAGCAGAGGAAGTTATTTTCACTGAACACGCGTGACATTGTGGTAGAGCACCCGCTTGCCCCGCAAACAAGCCGGGTTTGATCCCCACTCTGATTCAGGAGTTTTTATCATGAATTTTATTTGCATCGTTCTGAATTTTTCGGTGCCGTAATTTCTGCAAAACGAGCTGTTTAAAAAAAGAGAGGGAACAAGTCACATGCGCACACACACATCAATTTTCATCGCGCACCCAGGCACCTTCGCATACCTGAACAACTACCTACCAGAACGTGACCCTCGCTGTGAATGAACAAAATAATGGGAATTCATAGGCTACAGTAGTTGTTTTCTTTTCGGGGGGGGGGGGGGTCGACCCAACGCTAATGATAACTGACAGACAACTAAACCGTGGTTCGAGCCCCGACGGCAGAGTGCTCTTTTTTTCTTTCCTTTAGTTCACTTTAATTATTTCACCTTAGTGTAATCACTACAGAATAACATCCCCCTATACTTTCCTAGTTGTCATTTTATGTTACTTATTATCACCGTTGTCTCTTACGAAAATATCAGTCAGCATGATTTAAAATCATCTGAAACACCAGTTACGTTACAAGATTAAACGAAAAATTCGAGTCATATAGTATTCAGAAAATGACAAATCATTTTGGTTTACCGTATATTTAGACATCCACAAAGTCATCTTGTGCGATGAACGATTATGGCCTGGTATACTCTTCCATACATCTATGCTCTACGGGAAAAATCTCTTTTTGAACAAGTTAAGGGGCCCCTAAACCACCCGCAGATCGGAATTTGATTATGATGTTGCAGCTATGCACAGATCTATATTGATCACGTAGCCGCAATAATTGTTCGATGCGGAGCGTAATATCGGAATTACAACCATGTTCGATGACGCAAAAGAGGTTCTCACTCGTCTCACCTTTCATCGTCTCACCTTTCAACGCCTCTCCTCCTTGCCTAGTATTCCTGCTCATCATGCTAGGGCAAAGAGCGGTGACTGCGCGTACCCGTGAACACACAAGCAGGTTCTTTGTGGATGACGTGACTAGACGGAAACGATGTCGTCACGGCCAATGCTTGGGATACTGAAAGGCCAGGAGAGGGCTATAAATTCTTTCTTGAAATTTGTTTGGTACAATTGCTTTTATAGCGTCGGCAGGTGAAGCTAATGACGTTTTGGACTGATTCAATTTCCTTTATGTCGCCAATTTGACAAGGATGCCGAACAATGTCCACCACATTTGAGAATACGTCCTATGAGCTTTTTGTATGCTAATAATGTTTTGTTTCCTCTGAAGCTAAACGTAATGATCAGCGTAGACATATCCTAGCTTTCTGAAGGCTGACTGGCAGATTATGTGAATGTGGTTAGACCAAGATACATTTGCGTTAGAAGGGAAAGCAAGGACACTTATATTCTGGAACGCTTTGCAATAAGTCAGTATTATTGCGATTGCAATTATATGGACACTCTCGGCTGGATTCTGCTGCCGGCATCGGCGTCGATGTCATTCACCATAAATGTATACGTATGCATATAAATGAAAACGCAAGAAAGAAAAATAATCCAGTAAAAATCCCAGCACATTCATGCAGTGAAAGGTGATGCGTGGAGCGAAGCGTCTGTCCCCCCATTCGTGCATGTGTCCATGCATCCGACCTCGTTCGTGAATGCAGCCGGCGCGCGAGTAACACCGACGAGACGCGAGCCAAGGAAGCCGAGCACAAGCGTCTTCAACGCGCCCGCCGCTCTGCTTCGTCCATGCTCCACTAACGATCCTCCGCGTTTGGCGACTATCCACGAGGCTGAGAGAGGCACTACTTCTTCGCGCACTCGCTCTCCGGCAACGCGCCAGCAGCAGCCGATTAAGAGAATAGCGACACTTCGGAGAGTAGCGGCAGAGTAACGTCATCTAAGAAATGAGACGAGAAATGACCATTTATTTCTTTTGCCTTCTTTTCTTTCTCGTCTATTTTCTCTCGGTTACACGTGACCAGTGACAGGTTATATTAAGAGGAGCTTCGCCCCTAAAAGACCATACGGCACGAAGAATCGAAATTCCGACCCTTGCTTGAGAGCGTGAGGCGTCAGCCACTGAGCCACGAATGAGCCACGAATGAGCCACGAATGAGCCACGAATGAGCACGAAGGAGAATGTTGAAACGGCAAGCTACTTATATCTGCCACTTACTGCTGGTGTCGCCCATCACGGGGAAAATATCGTGTTTTATAGTGAAAGCTGTTATGAGATCAGAACACGGGTTACGCGTGGTGCCGTAGTGGTGCGCCGCCTCCGCCGCCGGTATTCGTAACCAGTATTGAAGGAAAAAAACTCGGTAAATATACATTCGGCAGGTCCCACGTAGCTGGAAATCGACGTTATGCGAAGCATGCGGAGGGAAGGTGACCGTCTTGAAATTCTTTGTTGAGTGAGACGTCATAAAATGACGCTAAATATATGTACTAATATTGCACTCACAGACATGTTGAAGGGTTGCAAATGTTTATATAACCAGTTGTTTGCACTCGCGCAACGATGCTAACTGGAACATGCCTATTAGCAGCACCAGAAGCTGATAAGAAGCGCTGATGCTCGCGAGGATGCTGGCCCTGGACACCGCTACATAAATCAACCTCAGCGCATGGCAACTAACCACAATTGACGTCAACCCGACGTGACGGCTGTATCACAGAAGTACGTATGTAATGTTTATAAATTTGGGTAGATAGCACTGCAACCACTATTGACGATTCACGAAGATTAGCGTCATCAGAAAAGTATTTCGGAGACCTGACATAGCTCTGTGGTAAAATGCTTCATTGCCACGCAAAATGCTTGGGTTCGATTCCAGCAGACACTGTGACATTCATTCTTTCCATTCGTCGGGTGGACGCTACCCGTGTCGGGTATTTGTTAATGCTCGCTCGCTAAAATGGCCCATGTGTGTTCTTGTCATTCCTGTGTAGATCAACTGTGGCACATACCGCACGCCAGCGGCACATATTCGCCTGTGGGTATGTGCCATTGTCTGTCAGGAAGTGTTTGACGACGTACACGACGGGATTGTGACATTATTCATGTCTTGACCAGCGCGTCATATTGGTGAAACCATCTTACCCTCCCATGCTAATTTTGATGATAATATGTGGGGATTAAAGTCCCAAAACCACCATATGATTATGAGAGACGCGGTAGTGGAGGGATCCGGAAATTTCTGCCCCCTGGGGTTCTTTAACGTGCACACAAATCTGAGCACACGGGCCTACAACATTCCCGCCTCCATCTGAAATGCGGCCGCCACAGCCGGGATTCAATCCCGCGACCTGCGGGTTAGCAGCCGAGTACCTTAGCCACTGGACCACCATGGCGGGACTCCCATGCTAATTTTGGTTCACGCCAAGTTGATGGGATGACCACGAAAGCACCCAAACGTAAGCGGCTAGATAGATACATACGCTCAATGTCGCCGAAGTTCGCTAAGAAATGCTTCACATTAAAAATAAAAGCCAGGCCTGCGTGGAAGGTACAGCACAGTCACAGCGAAAGCTATAAGATCGGCCTTTCAGAGCCTTTTCCAAACACTCGTTGTGTAACTGCTGCAAGCACACTTGCTGGGTTCCCAGTAATACAGCAGTAATAATTTCTGGGTAGTCAACCAAAATTCGTTGTGCTATTTTTTGTCATACTTTTGAAAAGCATTGTATACGTTAAAAACTTGAAAGTAATTTTGTGCCGATTGTTCATGCAGTGGCTGACGACGATGAGGAATTATGCCGGAAGTTGGTATGCGTCACTCCTAATAGGTGATAAAAAAACAAGCTTTTGTATAGGGGTCAAGCATTGGACGACTCCCTCGTTACGCTATTCGCACTGTGTGACGCCTCATTGTTCCTTTGCAGTTCTAAAACGCTTTATTACTCAATAACACAATGGTATTCCAGCCAGGGTCTGCTGTGCGCCAGCCAAGTACCCTACCACTGAGCCACGCCAACGCTTGGAACTCGTTTCTAAGCTGGCCTTACGCAGGCTTGATGGCGGGAAAGGAATCTCGTTAATATGAGTAATAAAGCGTTTTGGAGCATCACAGTAATAGCCAGGTGTCACATAATGCAAATTTCGTAACGAGTGCATCGTCCAATGCTCCAGCCGAATGGATAACTTCTTGATCACCTATTAACTGTGGCGCCTACCCACTTCAGGCATAATTCTTTATCGTCGTCAACTACTTCATAAAAAATGCACAAAATTCCTAACAGGTGTGTAGGTGATACCAGGCTTTTCCAAGTAATGACGAAGGATAGCATAGTGAATGCTGGCCTACTACACAAAAATCATGAATAATTATGGTGTAGTGGTTACCCGGCAGTGTGCTGGTAGCAGTTACCCAAAGAGTGTTTCGAAAAGGCTCTGAAAGACCGGTCTTCTAGTTTTCGCTGTGACTGTGTTGCGCGTTCCACGCAGGCCGGTCGTTTTTCAGCAGTGCCAGAGAGATGGCGCAATGAGCTCGCGTCGCAGGATCGTCACGACGCGGCGGCGAGCGCTCTCATCTCCCACGCGTACTTTGCCCAGCAGAGTGGAGAGGGGGTGGACACTCACGCGTGCGCGCGCTTATCTAGCGGCGGGGATAATCAAACGTCTTGGGCTTTCACCGGAACAATTCTGAAGCAGTTACCGTGCGCACAAACGTCACTGCACTCGCTGCAAAGTCTTTGTTATTGAAAAGGGCGTGCTTTTCAGACACAGTGAACTAATAACTGAGATGAATTTGGGTTCATCTGTACCGGTGAGTACACCTCGTGTGTGATTTGTGTGTGAGAAACGCGGAGCACGTTTTGATATGCTTGACATTCTTCGCGCGACTTTCCCATTTGTTGCTATCGCGTTCATTGCGTCTTTGCAGCAAAGCTTTGACGTTTAAATGCGAATGCATTTCTTAGTCGGGCTATGTGAGGCGTCTGTTGGGATCCGTCTACCACCCTCTCCCTTAGGCACCGTGCACTGACCAGTGGGAGCTGTGATGCTCACTCTGCGCCGTCTCAAACTCATTGACATTTGCCGTTAGGTGGCGGTGGTGGTGGTGGTGGTGGTAAAAAACATTTATTTCAGAAAAAGTCTACTAGAGAGTGCCGACGTGGCCCATCGGCGTGCTAGAGTGGCCAGACCCTATTCCGGGACGCCAGTGGAGCTGGAAGCTGCCCGTGCGCGCTCCACCAAGGAGCGTTGCGCAGCAAAGGTAGAGCAGCCGAGCAGGTGCTCCTCCCAAGCCTCTCTAGTAGGGATAGGAAAAAGGGATGAGAAAGGGACGGGACTAACTGGGCACGATGCTACGACGTGATATGTGTCGGCGAGGACATGACAGGTCGAGCAGGTGCCATTGATTTCCGGCAAAAAGTGCCTGGCGACCGCCGGACTGATAAAGGTGTTAGTCTGCAGGCGGCGTAGCAGTCGTTCGTCCGCTTTCTCCAAACCGCGTGCGGGGTCCGGGTAGAGGCGGCGCGAAGCCCGGTAATAAGCCAAAATTTCGCAAAAGCGCGTCAGGTTGGTATTGCCAGATTCCGTCTCGGGACATGGAGGGGCAACGGCCCGGACAGGAGAAGCGCGGGCAGCGGCATTTGCCGCCTCGTTGCCGGGAAGGCCCGAGTGGCCTGGGGTCCAGACTATACGAATGGGATGAGGGTTAAAGCGCCAAGAGGCTGCCTGTAGTAGGCTAGCCGCCAGCAGGGCAATGGAACCCTGAAGGTACTGAGAACAGGCCGAGCGCGAGTCCGTCAGGATGGTGCGTGAGGCAGGGTGAGAGGCGGCCAAAGCTATGGCAACCTCTTCAGCGTGCGTTACTGTGTCTGCTCGAAAGGAGAGGCCATCGACGTGTTTGCCCTCTGTAATCACGGCAACCGTGAAGTGACCCGAGGGGGAGGGACCCGAGACGTCCACGTAGAAAACACCAGGACGATCGGAGTGTCGCGTATGAAGGGCCGCGGCGCGTGCTAGTCTACGGCCAGGATGTAGGTCGGGGTTCATATTACGGGGTAGAGGTTCCACCCATAGCTTTTGACGCCAGAGCTCTGGTACCGGCTGCAGAGGGTCTTGGTCAGATATCGGGTTAAGGCCAAGTCTGTGTAGAAGACGGCGCCCTGAAGGCGTCTGCGACAGTCGGTTGATTTGGTTAACGCGATGAGCTTCGCGCATCTCTGCAAAGGTGTTGTGTACCCCCAGAGCCGCGAATCGGCTGTTGGAAGTTGCAATAGGTAGGTCCAGAGCGCGTTTGTATACTGAACGAAGAAGGACGTCCAGCTGGTGCTCGTGTCGACGACGCAGGCGAAGGTAAGGCAAGGCGTAGAGGACGCGACTAGTCACAAACGCGTGGGCCAATAGGAGGGACTGAGACCCGCGGAGGCCGCCGCGCTTGGTAGACACTCGCCGTATCATGCGGCTCAACTGCTCGCTGGTGCGTCTGAGGCCGCCTATTGTGCCCTTTGGATCCAAGGACGATGTGAGGTGAAGGCCAAGAACCCGAATATTTTGCACTGAGGGGACGGGCCCGGCAGAAGAAAAATTTTAGGCGGTGGTGGCGGAGAGACTGAAAGAAGAGCCGATTTAGCTGGAGAGCACTCCAGGCCGCATGAACCAGCGTAGGTATACACCAGAAGGGCAGCCTTTTGCAGGCGTTCTTCGATTTGCGCTAAGGAGCCGGTGTTGGTCCAGATTGTGATATCGTCCGCATATAGTGCGTATTGTATTCCCTCGACCTCGCTTAGAAGAGAGGGGAGGTTCATCATCGCCAGGTTAAAAAGAAGAGGAGACAGGACTGCCCCTTGAGGTGTACCCCGCGTGCCTAATAAGTACGGGCCGTGTTCGGTAGAATTAAGGCGAATGAAGGCGGTGCGATGTGATAGAAAGGCGCGAATGTAGTTGAAAGTCTTCTGCCCGCAGTTTGTGGTAGACAGGTTAGTGAGTATAGTGCTGTGTTGGACGTTGTCGAACGCCCCGCGGAGATCGAGAGCGAGCACGGCTTTATCGTTATGGCGCATAGTAGTCGGTTCTATGATATCGTGTTGAAGCTGGAGCAGGACGTCCTGCGCCGACAGATGCGGGCGAAAGCCAAACATCGTGTCGGCAAAGGTCCTCCTGGCCTCCAAGTAGGCGGAAAGGCGTTCGCGAACCATGGTTTCCATGAGTTTGCCTGCGCAGGACGTAAGTGAGATGGTGTCACAGAACGAGCGCTAAAAAAAAAAGAGCGCGCCGCCAAATTCTTGCGACAACGGGCGGGAGAAACGCCGTGAGGTCAAAAGAAAAAAAAGAAAACAAGCATTCAGGGCTCCCCGGGCGCGCGACGCCTCTCCTCTCGGAAGCGGCGAAGCGATGAACCTCCTCACCCCACAGCGGCGGCCGAGCAAGCCCGCGATTTTTCTAGAACGAACGGGGCGGGGTCATACCGAGTTGACTCACCGGCCGGAGAGGGCATTCCAACCGTCTCGCCCTCTTCCCAGCCTTCGCTGCGCATCGCGCCGACGAAATGAGGAGAACGTTCTGGAAGGTGGCGCGGAAGGTATTTAATCGAGCAGCCGAGACGAGAAAGCAGGAGGAGACGGAAGTGAGCGCCAGAGTGCTTAGGGATTCCGCCGTGTAGTCGGCGAAGATTTTTGGTCCGTAGGGACGAAGCCGGA
Source organism: Rhipicephalus annulatus (assembly GCA_013436015.1). Classification (NCBI taxonomy): domain Eukaryota; kingdom Metazoa; phylum Arthropoda; class Arachnida; order Ixodida; family Ixodidae; genus Rhipicephalus; species Rhipicephalus annulatus. The sequence goes on along the minus strand of WOVY01013132.1, from coordinate 50,740 downwards.
GATGAAGAAGATTCCCACCAGTGGGTGAAGGCTCGGGCTACAGGCAAGAGCGTGTGTTTACCGCTATCGAGCGAAGACCCGTGGCAACAGCTGCGGGTGTGAAGCTGACGTGTTCCGGCGAAGAAGTTGAAGTTTGAAGAGTGGCCATTTGAGGACGCGAGGTTTCCTGGAAGAGAAACTTCGAGGGCTGCGGAACGACAACAACGCTGGACTTTGAGTGAGTGATTCTCGGAAGAGTATCATCTCGACTTTGGTTCGAAGAACTTTGGACTGAATAGGTTTTCTATCTCTTTAGTCTTTAAGTGTCTTGGTTGTTCAATGCATGCGACTGCATTGTAGTGCGTATTGCTGTCCGTGTCCGTTGTTTCAAGTGTGGCTGATTGTATTGTGTAACATGTGGATTGATTGGTTTGATTGGTGACATATTGTATGCAACTATTGTGGAGTGTGCATTTTTGTGTATTGTTTTCGATCTGCCATTATTGAGAATATAATTTGTTTGTTTATCGACTCTCGGCTCTGACTTGTTCTTTGGGCCACAGCCGGCGTCTGCTGGCGCGCCAAAAAGGACCACTTCCAAATTGTCCACGCTTTCGTGGTGCGGTTCGGGGGGCCGATACTTCGGCTCTTGGAATTAGCCCGGTGATTGCCTCCCTAATAAACGGGACAGGTGTGACAGATGGGTCTCAGTGCCTCGATACTAACGGACTTTGCCGATTTGGGTATGAATGTCACGACCGATGTGGTCCATTCTGTTGGCAGCGGAGAGCCGTCCCATATCGAATTTATAAGGTGGAGTAGCGAGAGGTGTGCTTGGTCGGGAAGATTTGCCAGGAGCGATACTGTGATTCCGTCGCGTCCAGGGGCCGTGCCCCGTCGCATTTTCGTGAGTGCAAATCGTAAATCGGAAAGCGTGTATGGGGCGTCGAGGTCGTTGTTAGGGGCGCCGGAATACGTATATGCTGGGCCCGCGGGATCAATTGTGCGGCAGATGTAGCGGTCACAAAGTTCTCGCGCGAGTTGATCCGTAGTGCCCTGAAAGGCATGCAGAGCACGGTGGAGCTGGCGTTGCGTTTCTCCCCTGGTGGTGGAGGGATCGAGAAGGCTTCTAAAGAGTCGCCACGCACTCTTAGAGCTCATCTGGTTTGCAGCCTTCGAACAGGTGTCTGCCCAGTTAGCATCGCAAAGTTGTGCAGAGTATGCGGCCGCCTCTGCAGTGAGCGCCTCAATGCGAGCGCGAAGTTTCCGATTAAGTTTGTTGTGTTTCCAGCGCCTTACGAGCCCGCGGCGAGCGTGCCAAAGATGTAGAAGGTGTGGATCGATTGCAGGAGTCAAATTAGACGTTGCAAGGGTGCGAGTGTTCGCTTGTTTCAAATGGAGGGCGTATGATGCCCACGCTGCATATTCGGTCGAGGAGAGGACGGCGGGAAATGGTTGCATTCTGAACTGAGTCCAATCGGTAAGACGGGCTTGGCCCCAGTGTTGGCGCATTTTCTGCCGCGGTGTGAACGAAATGCGGAGTAAAAAGTGATCGCTGCCTAGGGTTTCGCCTAAATTTTCCCATGTAGCATCGCGGATGTGACGGGTGAGGGAGAGGTCGGGGCATGTGTCTCGCGTCACCGAGTTGCCGGAACGTGTGGGTTGTGCCGGATCGGTAAGAAGCGTGAGGCTCAGCGAGGAAATGAGCTCCTTGAGCTCTCTGCCCCGGGCCTTCTCGTAGTGGTAACCCCAGTGAGGGCTGGGGGCATTAAAGTCCCCGACAATCACCAGTGGTTGTCGGGCCTCTATATGCAGCGCCCGATGGAAGAGATGCGCAAACGAAGCCCTCGCAAGGCGAGGGGGACAGTACACGTTTAAGATATGTATTGATGGTTGGCCCCTCCACTGAGACAGCACTGATATCATGCAGTAGTCGTAAGGAAGATCCAGATCGAGGTCAATCTGTATCGCCGTGTAAGCTTTATGCACGAGGAGACATGTGGTGGTGCCGCCTACATAGGAGCAGTATCCAGAAAGGGATGGAGCAGGGCCAGATTCTTGGAGCGCCAAGACGGCCGGCTGAGAGCCAAGTGAGCTGAGGAAAAGGGAAAGATGTGAACGCTTTCGCCTGTTCCCGAAGCCTCCAGGGTTCCACTGTATGATCTCGAATTTAGACGCAATGTTTGAACGGGACGTACGATTGGTAGCCATCGTGATTGTCTCAGGTTTTATATTTGGCCCTCCATGTCCCGCTCGGAATCTTCAGAGGCAGGGAGGGGCACAGAGGCCGGATCGTCCGACGGCGGGGTGGTGGTAGCCACCTTACGACGACGCCGTGGAGCTGTACCCTCACTGCTCACCGAGCAGGAGCGGGAACGCGATGCCTTGCGTTGAAACTGGGTGATTGCCCAGGCTTGAATAGCCTGGGTAACCTCTACTACTATGCGTTGGACCGAGAAGCTGGTGAGGAGGTGATTAATCGAAGCTTCGACGCGCGTGAGGCGTTCCTCTACGCGCGGGGTGCGCTCTTCGCTAGGGAGAGTTTGGTTAGCGGGCAAGAGAACCTGAGTTGCCCCAGGAGCCTCAAGAGCTTGTGGAGTAGATGTGGCACCGGTTCCGAGTGCTGGAGTACATATGGCTGCTTGAACCGGCGGTTTAATGGGAGCGGACTTAGCGCGAGGACTAAGCTTAGACGTAGCTGGCGTAGCCGCCTGGACAGCGGAGGCGATACCGGATGGCCTTGCAGTACACTGTTGTTGGGGTTGAAGTCGCTTATTTAAGAGTTCGAGTTGTTTAGTCAAAAGAGAATTTTGCTTTTGAAGTGCCGCAACTTGCTGGCGAAGGGCCGCAAGTTCGGGAGAAGGAGGATCGACAGAAGGGGATGAGAGAGGCTTAGAAGCAGCTTTCCCTGCCCAACTGCTCACCTGAGGTACCGCCGCTGGTGCTTCGAGCGGTGGGAATGCCTGAGTGTCGGCGTGGAGTGGTGGAGCCGACTGATGCAGGTTGGTGCCGCTGTCTGGCTGTGACGAATATGAGGTGGTTCCTCGAGGAGATGTTGAGGGCTTCTTGCGTTTCCTATATTTTGCCGTGCAGCCACTGGTCCCAGTCTCATGGGCGCCGTGGCAGAGGAGGCACTTGGGGTGGCAGTCATGGGTACTGAGACCTGCAGGTGCGGGGGTTCCACATTTGGCACACTGCGTTGGAGCGGGGTGAGGACACTGAGGTGGTCGATGGCCGATGGTACCGCACTTGGTGCAAACAGGGACCGTTTTCTTGTAGGCGCGGATATACGTCGCCACGCAGTGATAGAAGAGGAAGCGGGGTAACTACGTGCCCTCGAAAGTCACCACCGCCGCCGCGGAATCTCCGAGTTTGCGGACCGCAAGGATAGTACCTCGAGGCCAATACAGTTCAGACTTTATCGTTTGCGGGCTTTCAGCAGGGTTTACGTTGATGACGCCCCTGCATGTATCCCGTGGTGCCTTGGCGTGGCCTCGAACGGGCAGCTGCTGATCCCCCACTTGCAGCTGGAAGTCCCCGAGGAGTCGCTGTGCCATAGGCAAAATGGTGGTGCTACAGACGAAGATGTTCTGTTCCCAGATTGGCCACACTTGAATTTGCGTGGTAGTCCGGTCGCCGAGGTAGCTGCGGATGGCGTCGCCCGCGCGATCGGCCGGGACAAATGTGCGTAGCTCGCAGGGAACGCGAGGTTTTACTACTACGATGTAGTGGTCGCGAGAGAGGCGAGGAGTCTGACGCGGACGCCACTTGCGTTGCTTCGCTGGCTGCGAGGATGGAGCAGAGGTAGGCACACCACCGGAGGGATGGCGCGCCGGCGTTCCTTGCAAGGCTGGGGAATGGCGGCCAGCTGTGGCGTCTCGTTGTTGTTGAGACGCAGACTTTGATTTGGCTTGCTTGTGTTGCCACAGTCTCACCATGTCGTCGAGGTGTTCGTCTTCTGATGGCATAGTGTTTACGGAGGATGAAATCTCCATGGACAGTACTTGGCTTGAGGTAGGATCATAGCCCGTAACCACGTTGGCGGCCGCCATTGCCGGGCTGAGAGCCCTTAGCGAGGCGGCGTTGTAGCCGGGAGTGAAGGATGTCCCTCAAGTTGTCAAAACTGGACCCACCTGGACGAAGGTGTTGTCTAGGCGAAGCGGAGAACTTGGCGGTGACGATAAACCCAAGTTTCAGGGGTACCAGGGTGGATGTCCGCAGAAATAGCAGAAAATCTACGGAGGCGATGTGGAGTGCGTCCGTCACCATCGAGCGCTCGCAGCCGAGCTCTTGCCGTTAGGGGCACGCGGAAAATAGACGCGTGTGCGCGTATCCCGGCCACAATCCGCTGACAGGTACAGGGCGCGAGAAGCGCGCGTCGCGTTCAACTTTCTCCTACGCCGTTTCAAGGTTGCTTTTTTTTACCCGCTAGGCTATGTATTCTGGCGCTGCAGTCAGGCTGGAAAACTCGACTGAAGGGTGCCTATAGCAACAGCTTCGGGCGCGCGCGTTTTTAGCAACCAGAGCCTCCACCATGTCCCGCTTCGGCGTCGGCACTTGTCAACAACAGCTGCGGGTGCGTGCGCTTATACTCGCCCCTAGCAAACGGAGCCCCCCCCCCCCCCCTCCTTGACTTGAACGTGACTTGCCACCGCCTCAGTGCATTGCGTTTGAAACGCGTTTGTGGTATTTGTGCTGCCATCGTTTGCGTAGCATTTGTGTTGATAACACGCTGACATTAAAGGGCCACTCGCCAGGTTTGACAATTTCGAGCTGACAAGCACAATGCCTAGGGGCGTTCATGATCACGTCTGCCAAAATTTGCAACGCTACGCGCCGCCCAAATGGGTCAAATTTCAAGATGAACGCTGCTCCCCCTCCCTCTTGCCAGCGCACCCCCCCCCCCCCCCGGGAATAACTGCATGACGTGCGCGTATGAATGGCCCTACGTACACGGCAATGCAGTGATGTTGGCCCTCTACGTAGACGAATCTGCTCTAACGTTGCAAAGAGTGGGTGGCACGTGACATGGCGAAAATAATTTAACACGGCATGCGTATAGTTTATGTAATTTGTCGCTTGAAGAGATTAATAAAACTCTAGATAAATAATGAGACACAATAAGAGAATGTGAGAAGTTTCTTCCGTGAATTCCAACAAGATGCGGGGCTAATGTGTCGGCGTTTCGCATGCGTTCGTGTCCCCGTGAAAAGCGCATCGAGCAGACGACCACCGTGGAATGCTTTTGCGCGTTCGCGCACTCATTGTGCTCACCTATTCTACCGCGTCTAAGCCAGCGTTTCCAAACGATCTCGCAGAAACAGGCATTGGATTGGATAAACTTTTATTTGGTCCTCCAAAACACAGATCACTGTGTTGGGGGCCTTTCCACGTGGTGACTGAGATGCCGAGCTCCTCAGCCGCAGAAACATGCAGAAGACCACAAACTAACGCTGGTCAACAAAGGAACGCCGCTCGCGTGCTTGGTGGTTGGACTTGCTGGGGCACGTCTTGCGCACGTGACCTCTTGGTCGGATGCCAGGGAGGGTGGGGAAGAAATTTGGCCTGCGAGGGCTACGCGGAGGAGCGGCAAGGGTTCTGAGCTCACCTCCTCTCATCCTCGTTTCACGCCGCTTCAAAAAACCTGTTTTCGCCGCTCGTGATGAACTGATCGAAAAAAAATTTTGTGGCGAAATGTGCGGACACCCAACAACTTCCACTGTCTAACTATAACTTGGCATGGAGCCCAGTGAGTGGCCCTTTGAGTCCAACAGTTACCATGACAGGTGCACTGCTTCGTCCCTCCTCTCGCCATTCGCGCTCTCTCCTCCCTGCGCCTCACTTTCCCGTCTACTCGCACTTCACCCTCGGCCGTTCGTTGGCTGGGCGCCTCTCAAGAGCATCGGGAAATGTGTGCTCAAGGCGCCGCTGTGAAACGCCAAAGCCGACCGAGAACGCTGTTTGTTTTGAACACTTCATAGTATTTTTTAACCATGCATGCTAGGTATACTATACTCGGTGACAAATTTCTGTGGGAGCACAGCCAAGGATACGAAGCCCAAGCAAACTCTTTTTCACTACGCTAGGACCCAATATCCTTCAAGGTAGCGTTGACACGCACGCACGCTGGGTACATCGACGCTACATTAGCAAAACGCAAGCACTCTATAGTCTGACGCCAGGCAAGACCAGCGTTCGTCGGCGCGGCCCAACGGCAACCGACGCGAAATGAGACATGCTGCATTTCACGCAGATGCGTTACCCAGAAAACAATGCGTCTCCCTCTTTTCGTGATGGAGGGACACCAGACGCGCTGCAACGCGCATGCGTCAAAGCAAAGCAACGCGGCGCGCGCCTGTGAGTATAAGGCAGGACGGCTGCCTGGTGCGGCAACGCCTGCGTGATGCGACGAAATGAACGCCGGCGAGTACGCGCACGGCGTCACGTTGAAATGTATTGGTGCCTTGACTGTGGCATGTAGACATGATGTTACATGACACGCATCTCATGTTTATCATGTTTGCACCAATCTCATACCTTCGACATCAATTCACGTCCCGTAACACCAAATTGGGTATAAGTGATGCTAGCGAAACGACCGACAGCGCATCATGAGCGTTTTACTCACAACTACGGCAGACAACCGTACGCCGCAAGTAACTTCGCCCCTAAAAGTAGAAGCAGATAGCTTGATCGCACATATGTCAGTTCCAGCAGCTGATAAATATTTTACTTTGTAGATGGTGCGAATAATACCATTATAAATTACCATTCGATAGATATTATAGCCGTCTACCTAAAGGATAAAATGAAAACATGATTTTGCCTCTGCTGAACTTTTTATTCTGTAGGCTGCAAGTAAACCAATTTGGATAGGTAGCCGTACTCCGTCGAATAACTAGATCGAGAATGGAGGCATGTTGGAATGAATCTAGTTTGGTGCGCTTGCATGTTCGGACTCAGCGACAGTGAATGTTGGGAGCCTTAGGCGTGTATTTAATTGCTTTTCGCGAGTACCTAGAATTTTGATTAGTTAACCACTTTTTCTAAACACGTTTTCTCTACGCCAAGGGACGGCTATATGAAGCGATATGGCATCATCTAGTGTGAAGCCTTGGGGACAGCTTTGTGCTCTCCCGTAGTGGAGTATACCTAGTGCTCTGAATCGTTACCAACGTTTTCTGAACATGAGTCACCATGTAAGAGTTTTTAGTCTCTCATTCGGCTTTTGATCGGGACACCTTTATGGTCTCCCGTAGTAGAGTGCCAAGTGCCCTATATGGTGAAACATTTCTTCTAAGCGCACAACTTGCTGGGTTCTCCACAGCGATTTCACCATACGACGCAACTCGTATGCTACCCGACCATATAGGGTAGCACAGAATTTCGCTCGACACGACCTCATGATATGTGAGGCCCACGGGACGACTTTTAGCCCTCACATAGTAAAGTATGAAGTACTGTAAATCGTTCACAACTTCTTCTAAGTCTTCAATACGGCCCTATCAAGTGTGAGGCCTAAACTTATGCTCTCCCATCGTAGAATATCCAGTAGTCTGTAACCACTTTTTCTAACGACACAAGTCTCATGAAGTGGGAAATCCACTGGACGGCATTATGCTCTCCCATAGTAGACTACCAAGTACTCTGAATCTAAAACTCGAAAACTGAAAAGCATTGACAAATTTCTAAAAACCCATGTCATAGCTCTAAACTCATGCCATAGTTCTTGCTGACACTAACTGGCACAGTTCGCTGCTCTCCCATAATCGAATACGACGTACTCGAAACCGTTAATCACTTATTAGAAACACACATAGGTTTTTTTTATTTATAAGAAAAAAATTGGCAGATTCCGCTACTGTGGGAATCGATGATATGCGAAGCACGAATGATAAATGTTATGTCACTTTAAAATCAGCACAACGTTACGAGGTAGAGGTAAATGATGCCGTACATAACTTCCTTGTCACAATTATTATGTTTGAATGTGTCATTTATCTTTGTCATCTATTCACGCCACGTTATACCAAATTTAGTATATGGGTAGCTAGCGAAACAGCCACGAGCACGCTATGAGCGTGGTATGTTGTCATGTTCTTCCATGACACGCGTATCAGGGTTATCACGTTTGCACCAGTCATATATTTCGTCATCCATTGACGTCACGTAAAACCAAATTCAGTATATGTGCAGCTAGCAAAACGACCGCGAGCGCATCATGAAGGGCCCAATATGCACCAATGTAGCGTTGACTTGTGCGCCCGCTGAGCGCTGGGCACAGCGACGCTAGGTTAGCAAAACCGTTAATTCTATCGTCTGACGCCAGGCGCGACCAGCGTCTGTCCGCGCGGCCCTACGGCAACCGGCGGGAAATGCGACATGCTGTATTTCGCGCCGATCCCATAGAGTAACATTACTCTGTGTCGGCCTACCCAGCGTAGGGAAGGACTACCGATGTGCTGAAGCGGGCATGCGTCAGAGGAACGCAGTGCGGCACGCGCCTGCGATTATACATCAGGACCGGCGCCTGGAGTGGCAACGCCGGCGAGCACGCACACCCCGTCATGTCAAAATATATTAGCGCCTTGACTGCGGCATGTAGTCATGTTCTCACATGACACACATCTCATGATTATTATGCTTGAACCAGTCACATACGTTCGCCATACATTGGCGTCACGTAATACCAAATTCGGCATGTGTGGAGCTAGCGAAACGGCCACGAGCGCATCAAGAGCGGAGCATGTAGTCATGTTGTTACGTGACAGGCATATCATGTTTATTATGTTTGCAGCAGTATTATACCTTCGTCCTCCATTTACGCCCCGTAATACCAAATTTGGTATAAGTGAAGGTAGTGAAACGGCCACCAGAGCATCATGAGCGTGGCATGCAGTCATGTTCTTACATGACCCGCCTCTCATGATTGTCCTGTTTGCACCGGTCACATACGTTCGTCTACCATTCACGTACCGTAATACCAAATTTAGTATATGTGCCGGTAGTGAAACCACCGCGAGTGCATCATGAGCGTGGAATGTAATCATGTTGTTACATGACACGCATGTCAAGATTTTCATATTAGGGTCTGTCGCTTGTGTTCGCCATGCAATCATGTCATACCATGCCAGGTTTGCAACATGTCATGTGAACTAAACCACCGCAAGTGCTGCAGGACCATTAAATGTAAATCATGACATACATGTCATGATCTCTATGTTATGAATAGACAAGTATGTTCTTCATACAGTCACGTTATGCCATACGAAGTTTGGTATCGATATCATTATTGAAACGGCCAGAAGAGCTAAATGTCGTAGGCTGATAGATAGATAGATAGATAGATAGATAGATAGATAGATAGATAGATAGATAGATAGATAGATAGATAGATAGATAGATAGATACGATCAAAGTCACCGAAGTTCGCCAAGGAATGCTTCGCATTTAAAAAATGCGAGCGATGCGAGCGCATTTAGTGAACACTTCGCGTACTAGAGGTGGCAAGACAACTGCGGCAGACAACCGTATACGCCGGAAGGAGCTTCGCCCCTAAGGCCGCATTCACACTCAGCATTCCGGCCGCCGAAAGTGCTCCGAATCCGGTTCGGCGGCGGCGAGATTCGCCAAAAGGGCCCTCTCCGCGTCAATCGCTCTCGGACCGATTTTTGCGGCGTCTGCCGCCGAATCGGTGACTGCGGACCAATAGGAGCGCTAGTCAAAGAATTTTGAAAAATGGCGGACAAGCCCTACTCACTTGTTAGGCCGCAGTGCACGTAACTGAATGTTTGAAACTAACGGGAGTTTAACCTACTCTGTGCCTACTTCGTGTTCGTATTTCGTGGAAGAGGTGACCGAGCTTGCTGTTGGCGTGGCCGAGCTTGTTGCGGTCTTGCAGAGCAAAACGAACCACACCAACGCCGCCGGCGTCGGTGGATTTTTCTGCTCTTCGTGCATTACAAGACAATCACTTGCCAGCAAAGTAAGCAGTACTGTCTTTTCTTGCTTCTTGCGTACGAGAATCATCGAAGTATACACCACCGGATAGCGTAGTAGCGTTTGCGAGCCGCGACAACAACCGGGTGACAGCGCATCCATCCCGCGTTCGCCCCGTAGTAGATGGCATATTCGGCGGCGCGGGGCGCGTCCAGTGCGAACTACGCTGCGTTTCGCGCAGGGGGGAATTTCGGTCGCTGTAAAAGCGGATGTTTCAGTATGAACGAGGCTTAAATGTGGAAGCAGATAGCTTGATCGCACATATATCAGTTCCCGCAGCTGATAAATGTTTTAGTTTGTAGATGGTGTGAAAATACCATTAGAAATTACCATTCGATAGATATTATAGCCGTCTACCTAAGGGATGAAATGGAAACATGATTTCACTTCTGCTCAACTTTTCATTCTGTAGGCTGCAAGTAAACCGATTTGGATAGGTAGCCGTAGTCCGTCGAATAACTAGATCGAGAATGGAGGCATGTTGGAATGAATCAAGCTTGGTGTGCGTGCATATTCGGCTTCAGCGACAGTGGATGTTGGAAGCCTCAGGCGTGTATTAATGTTCAACATTCTTCGGACGCCCGTGAACGGTCGGATAGCACGTGGGACGGCTTTCAGCTCTCCCATAGTACAGCACCTAGTACTGTGAATCGTGAACCACTTCCTCTAAACACACAATTGCTTTTTCGCCATCTCATCAAGTGCTAGGTCCCCCGGGACGGCTTTATGCTCTCCCATAGTAGAGTACCTAGAATTCTGAATCGTTAATCACTTTTCTAAACGCATTTCTCTACACCAAGGGAGTGATATGACATCATCAAGTGTGAAGCCCACCGCACGGCTTTGTGCTCTCCCGTAGTAGAGTCAACCTATGTCGTCCGTTCGCGTCGCATAATACCAAGTTTGGTGCAAGTGAACTAGCGAAACCACCGCGAGTGCATCATGAGCGTAGCTTGTAGTCATGTTGTTACGTTACACGCATCTCATGTTTATCATGTTTGCACCAGTATCATACCTTCGTCATCCATCGACTTCCCGTTATACCGAATTTGGTATAGGTTCAGCTAGCGAACGGCCCGCCAGCGCATCATGAGCGTGGCATGCACTCATGTTGTTACATGACACGCATCTCAAGATTGTCATGTTTGCACCAGTCACATACGTTCGTCAGCCATTCACGTAGCATAATACCAAATTTCGTATATGTGACGCTAGCTAAACGCCCGCGAGCGCATCATGAGCTTGGCATGTAGTCCTGCTGTTACATGACACGCATGTCATGATTTTCATGTTAGGATCTGTCGCTTGTGTTCGCCATGCAATCATGTCATATTATACCAGTTTTGCAACATGTCATGTGAACGAAACCACCCCAAGAGCAGCAAGACCATGAAATGTAAATCATGACATCAATGTCATTCATTATTTTCATGTTATGGCTAGTCAGATATGCTCGTCATACAGTCATGTTATGCCATACCAAGTTTGGTATTGATACCATTATCCAAACAGCCAGGAGAGCAAAAAGTTGTAGGCGTCTAGACAGACAGACAGACAGACAGACAGACAGACAGACAGACAGACAGACAGACAGAAGACAGACAGACAGACAGACAGACAGACAGACAGACAGATAGACAGACAGACAGACAGACAGACAGACAGACAGACAGACAGACAGACAGACAGACAGACAGATAGATAGATAAGATAGATAGATAGATAGATAGATAGATAGATAGATAGATAGATAGATAGATAGATAGATAGATAGATAGCTAGATAGATAGATAGATAGATAGATAGATAGATAGATAGATAGATACGCTCAAAGTCGCTGAAGTTTGCTAACGAATGCTTCGCCTTTAAAAAAAACGTCGCTTGGCACCGCTGCAGTGAGAAGCTCAGCCAAATATTGCTGTCGCGTGCAGCAAACAGAGTCGATGGGGTCAGTGGAGACTCTCCATGCTGGCAATGGCCAGAGGAGCTACCACCTTCTGAAGCGCCCTCTCTCCTTAAAGTGACTTGCATGCATCCGATTTTGCTCGACCCCGTTTTCTGACGACGCCACAAATAGCCGTAGTGTTCGTAGCTGCAGCGGTTTATACCTCAAGCGCGTGGCCACTAAGCAGTACTTTTTGATCCGGAAATAATCTAAAGTGGGTGAAGCTGTCCCGAAGCAACGCTGTGAAGCGACTTAAACCTTCTTGGAAGCGAGAGCGGTGCCTGTCGTCCTCCATCATTTACGCTCAATGCTTTGCTTTGACAGGAGTGAGTGAAGATGTGGCTGACGTCCTTAATGTTGACATTTTGAACAATCTTTGAATATAAAAAGCAGGTACAACAAGTTTCCCCAGCAAACGTAGTCACGTGAGGTCCTTTTACTGTCCCGCAAGCCAAGCGCTCGTGGCTTCCGCGATTAGTTCCGGCGACGCGTCGGTGGAGCTAATTGTGGAAGCTCCCTTTTCATACTCATCAAGCTCGCCGGCAGGTGCAGTTCGGCAAACAACTAAAGTAGGCAGCCTTCATGAGCGCTCCACCTACGCCTTTTATGCCATCTTTAACAGTTCGTTTCGCAGCGCTCTAGAGTGCTCTTCTGAAAGAGAGACAAATAGGTTGAGAAAGAGAAAAGGTGCCAGCACTCTCTCTCAAGAGAGCACTCCAAAACGGCCAGTCAAAGATTACATTAGGGGGGGGGGGGTGGCAAGTGTGACCATGATTGCTTACCACCGGCTTCAGCGGCAGCCTTATTTGACGGGCCGCCATGTTGGTTTTTAGTGGTCGCTCGTTTACACTGAAGGTAGCGTGGCTTCAACGAGAATCACGTGGCTTTTTAAATAGCAAGTTCTCAAAGCGGGAAGGCTGTTCACCGAAGTTTGTCGCCGTTTTCTAGAACAAAAGAAACGCGTTCGTTGACTCGAGTTTCTTCAATATACACTGAGAACAGTCCGTTTATAGCAGCTGGTACACAACATTCACCCGCCGCGGCCGAGTGATGATATTTCGGGAGCCTCTACTTGTGATGTGGAGAACCTTGATGCCACTGCAAACAGAATTCGATGTCTGCGCGGGATTCCTGAAGCAAAACTCACCTTATCACAGCAAGCACCTCGAAGGCGTTCTAGCGCAGGGCTCGACACCGTGCTGTATTATATGACAGTACCTATAAGACAGGAAAGGTGGATCAAACAATCGCGTATTTTGCGATGTTCTCTGCACACCGCGTAACTCCGGTATATCCCCATTTCTGCTACACTAACTATTGCTTTCATCCGCAGGAAGTTTACTTCCTGTGAAGGAATCTCTACAATCAACTGATTGAACCTTACAAGGTAATTGCCAGAAAATAGTAGGGCACTCAATCATATTACGCACCCCCCCCCCCCCCGAACTTGTAAGTTACGCTTGACGTCAACCATGATTTAAGGGTTTGGTGGAGAAGAGGGGTTTTCTTTTTCTTTTGTGCAGAAGGAACAAAGGACAAACCAAGTTTTTCCAGGTGAGGTTTTATTGCAAAGAGCATCGGAACAGCGCCTGCCTTTGATTTCTTCAAACCATCCTGCCCTTTTTGCTCGAAGGTTGTGTCCTCGCAGTGGGCCTACAATAAAGCAATAAGGCGAAAAGTCATACACGGCATCAAAGACAGACAGACAGACAGACAGACAGACAGACAGACAGACAGACAGACAGACAGACAGACAGACAGACAGACAGACAGACAGACAGACAGACAGACAGACGGATGGGTGGACACGAACAGTAAGGCAGTCGCATTCTACAAGATTAAAGCGAAAGCTTTCTTGGTGTTGTTTCGGTATGTATTTCCGCGTGGCCTTGAAGCGAAGAATGAATACTCCGTGGCCTTTCGTTTCCTGTGATAAATGCGGCGACGGGTTTTGAAACCGATTAAACATAGGTACTGAATGCACGCAGTGCGACACATTCGACAAGCGAGATCGTTCGAATGTCGAACAGCGCTTCTAGTACGAGTATCAACAAGCATACCCAAGTTAAGCAGATTTTGCTGGCATAAGCCGGCGTAGCCGAACGAAGCCGAATCCATTTAACACGATAGCGGTAAAGAGCTCATTCAGCGGAAATTCTGGCGTCGGCGTCGTTGGTATGCAAACCGTTTGTTGGTTGTGAGTGAAAAATCACCATCTTATGCGAGACCGAGAAATCTTGAACGATGTAAATACTAAAAAGCCTGGGTCATAGTGGGGATCAAAACCGGGTCGTTTACGTGGCAAGCGGATGTTCTACCCCACGGCCAAGCCGCTGTTCGTGAATGCGTACAAAATAACTTTGGAAATGCTGCGAAAGGCACAAATGCTTTACAAACAAACGAGTCCTGTATACATGATTCACAAGGTAGAAACGCCCATTTGAATCGGGCGTCAGAACATATCATTATCAGAATGACTTCTTGGTTGAAAGGCGGTAACCCTGTACAAAAGGCACACACGATACTGTGCTTGTTTCTTCAAGGTGAAGTAGTAGGTGCATAGAAAGTTCGAAAAGGTTTCATGAGCTAAGTGTTCGAAAAACATAATATCTCTGTCACGTTTAACTGCTAGAGGAGAAGCTTTAGGTTCCCCTAATATTTAGGGGCGAAGCTCCTTAGAGCGGCACCCGTTTGTCCCTCGTCGTAGTCGTAGTGCGTAACCAGTCTTACGCTTTGATCTGCAAGGTGGTACCGGCGGGAGATTTCTCCTGTGCGTTGTTGAACAATAAAAAAATTGCAGCATGCGCGTTAACTAAAAGCCGAATACTCCTGTCTCTGATTTCCAATTAGCAGCCATTGGCATGTACATTTAGCACTATCTGAAAGAAAGGGTTGCTAGGGTATACTCGCTGGACGCAACCTCCTTGGTTTTAGAAAGGTTTAGCGAACGTTGGGCCGCAGTGCCATAAATACAGTGAACTAGTATATACCATGAACTCGAGGTGGTTAAAGGTGGGAAGTATACAAGAAGCGCAAGCTGTAAGAAAGTGGGCGTGTGCCACCTCTCGTTTAGTCCTTGGAATGTACACTGAATGGCGGTGCTTCTGTATGCGGAATATATGATGAAACGTGGCGAGATGGTGGTATACTTGGAGTGTTGACTAGATGGACGAACGGACACACAGACAGATGCACGGATGGACGCATGGATGGCTGCACGGACGAATGGACGCATGAACGGACGCAGGGGTGGATGCATGGACGAACGCAGGGACAGACGCGCGGATGGAGGTGCGGATGCACGAACAGACGCACGCACGAACGGTCACGCAGACGGACGCATGGATGGACGGAAGGAAGAACGAATGGATGGACGGATGCTGCGCGCCACTCTCCATAATTCACCCCATGGATATGCTGCCATTGTTTTACTGCGCAAGTTGTAGCGATTACTTTGCGCGGACTGGTCTTTGTCGCATTACTAAGCCGGTAGTTTCACGAAATACGTGACAATATACTCAATCCACATGCAATAAAATGGGTACTCACCTCACAAACACGGAAGTATGTAGTCGGCTTGCAGCAACCTCGCTTCACTTGTGTAACCCAGCCAGAGAACACACGAACACACCTACCCAGCGTTTCTGGTGACCAGAGAATATCGGGAAGTGGAACATTCATTCATACGCCCCGTCTCCAAATGGTTTTGCATTGCGGCACGCATCACTCCTATTTATAAGTTCTGCCAGATATGCTTAGTGCGAGGTAGATGTCGTAGCAGAAACTATGCTTCTGGAGTGGTGTAGTCAAACGCGGCGCATGTAGCAGCTCGCACACCCACGTGAAGCTTGCAGCTGCATGCTGCAGTACGGCAGCGCAGGAATGACTGGCCGGGCGAACCAACCTTGCGCTCTGGTCACCCAAATGGAAACCCGGACTAGCAACATTGTGTCCGGGCGGGCGGGCTCAAGTGGTGGGTTAAATAAATAAATAAATAAATAAATAAATAAATAAATAAATAAATAAATAAGGGTTTATTTTCAGCTTCAAGGACAATCAATGGGGTTCGGTGGGTACATAGAAAAAAGCCATAGACCAGGCTTGCCAGGGTCCGTACCCTCGGGCTTGGCGAAAATTGCATACGAAAGGCAGAAAACGGGCTCGTGGCAGTTCTCTTCCCTGGACCAACATAAATGAGCTAAAAGTTGAGTTGAGTTGAATAAACTTTATTTGCCCAACGGTTGTTGCTGTGCCCGGGGCAAGTCTGCCAGGGACACATCGTTCGAGGAACATCTTCCGAGGTCCCCGGTGACGGCCCTGGCCAGCTGGACGGCCCACACCTGGTCTTCGAGGGCCTCGCTGAGAAGGGCGGCTTGCCATCGCTCAGCAAGGCGCCCCATTTCGGAGGCTGCCTCAGTTGACGTCGTCCTTTCTTGTGGCCCATCTTCGTCTCGTGTGCTTTGCCATATTACATGTGTTATATCGGCCCGTTCATGCGCGTACCACGGGCTGCCAAGCGACGGGTGCAGCGTGGGCCATAGGCAGTGCAGATATTAGGGGTAGGTGAACGTGCCCATGTGCAGCCTTCTTAGGTCCACCACCTGTGACCTGTCCAGGCGCACGTAGGGTTGTGAAAATTTCTTCCGGTCTTGCTAATAGTGCTCAAGCACGTCGAGGTATGTGGCAGGAAATTCTTCTGTATAGCAGTCAGCGCACCTCTGTTGCCTTGCCTCTTCTGCACCAACTTCAGTTACCGCAGCAACGGAGGTGGGGGGGGGGGTAGTAATTATGGCAGTGACGGTGCATGTGGCCACCACCCTGCCTCCACTGGTGCTCCTCCCAACCATGGTGGCGGCTGCTCCCTGGGTGACTGCGTCGCGGCGGGTAAGTTGCCTCGCGATGAGGTGGGCGCGCTCGTTATGCTTGGGCGGGATGCCGGTGAGTCTTTGGCGGTTGGCGTTGCGGCTGCTGGTTTTACGGCTGTTGTGTTGATAGTTACAATGCCCCCCATGTGAGCGGAAACCACTTGCGCGCCTTGTCAGTAATCTTGCCTGACGCGAAGTCCCCAACCCTGGCGTTAAGGCTGACACCACCCTGAAAAAATGGAGGCGGCACGCTCATGAAGGCTCCCAAAACTAAATAAGCTTATGTTGTGCCGTTTAATATGGGAATGCTCACACATTCCACCCATACAAACCAGGACACAGCCCTACATACTATGTGAGATTCATCTGCATGGTCACGCTGGATAAAACGCTTCTCTTGCCCGTAGATACAGAATTAAATCCAACACAACAAAAGTGAATGATTATACTTATTTATTTAGGATCACGTTTGTCACGTACTGGATCTTCCTACGGCCGCTAACAGCCCATCTGTCAGCGTCGAAGTACCGGAGAGGAGGACGCGGGCGACACGGAGTCTGCCACAACGCTGGTCGAGACGACGCTCGAACTCGGCGAACAGCGGCCACCGCCGCTGAGCCTCTCGATGTTCTCCAAGGCTCGGATCTGGTCCTCGAGGTGGTGCTTCTCCCGCCTGAGGTCCCTGATGATGTGCATGCGCTCCCTGTTTCGTCGCCGCATCACCTGTATGTAGTCGGTGGCCCTCTTCAGGATCTGAGCGCGTGTAGCCCGCTCCCACTGCAATGAGGGCACGGCGTCTCGCAGGCAGCCGAACGTGTACTTGATGTGGTCTCGCCGCCTCCGCTCCAGGGCGCTGTGGTGGGCCCTCCTCTCAGCCTCTATGTCTTGTTCGCCTTCCTCCTCGTTCATACTGCCGGGCGAACGCTGGGGAACTGAAGCGGGAGTCGTCTGCAGCGGAACTTGCGACGAGCGTTGTCTAGAGCACGATCGTGGAAAGAGTGCCAGCGAAAAGATTCGTGTGCTCGCGACGCGTGGACTCGCGAAGCACGTGCAAAGTGCAGCAGTCAGAGGAAGAAGAACTGGCGGTCAATATTTATGTAATATGGACCATCAGTAGTGGAAGGAGTCCCTTCTCAAATGCGCACTGTTTTTCACAATTCTACCTTTTTCAATTCCATCTTTCTTAACAGACACCAAAATTCAGACTCGTCCTTCGTGGCATGTACGGGTCTTGTCAAAAGTAGATATGGTCCTGTTTAGAAGGCACATCATTATCATCGCCAGCGTCCAAGCGTTCGTGGCGTTGGGTGGTGGCGCATACCCATTCTGGGAGACCGGTCGCTGTTGGATTACATGGGAGGTGCGACGCGCACTCTCATACGTTGCGTGCGCGTCACTCACGTCATCTCGACCAGCAGTAGAGTGCCTTAGAAAACCCTATGCCTGCGGATTAATGGTTTTTTTAATAAGTGTGATTTTACGCCTCAAAACCACCATATATTTATGACCGATGTCACCGTGAAGGGCTCCAATTTTGACCGTCTGGTGTTCTTTAATGTGCACTGACATCGTGCAGTACATGGGCCTTTAGGTGACTCGCGATTGAATAACCTGTGTGAAGAACGAGATTGTATGATGTTGAATTTAAAAAAAAATAGTAACACGATCACGTCGACTGTGTGCAAGTTATAGAGTTTTGATGAAATTTTGAAATAAAGTACGGACTAATAATTTACTGGTTTGTGCATTAATAAATCAATAGCTATTGATGAAAGCTTTTTTGTCGATGAATCAATTGAACGTAATTTTTTGCGGACGTATTAAAAAGTGCGGAAACTCCATTCATTGTTCCGGTTTAATATTTATTTCACTTTACTTACTTGTATGATAGGTGGAACAAAGAATTAAGAGATGAGCACAACTGTTCTATAAATTATAATATTTATTCTATTGACGGCTAAACGTAATTACCATGAATGACTTGTGTGAAATGATTAAAACTGAACGCCGAAATTGACGTAAACCTGATGGAATGTTGAAACGCATCCTGAAAAGCCCCTACAAAATGGCACTTGTTGAGTGAATGAATATGTTGCGGTTGAGCGCAAAGAAACGGCGCGGGCTGACAGAAAACATGAGAGCCCAGTACTGTCACTTACAACTTGTGTTGTGTTCTGCGTCGTGCTTTGGGGTAAACCACAGAATATGCAGTAGCGACAGCGAGAGCTCTAATGACAACAAAAACTATTTTGGACGCCGCAGTTGCCCGCCTCCGCCATAGCAGGTACCCGTAACCACTATCGCTCGGAATGAAAGAAAAAAAACGAAACGAAACAAAACTGCCAGCATTAAATGAGTTTCGAACCTATGTCCTCTACGTGGCAGCCCAGAGTTTTACTACAAAGTCATGCTGTTTTTTTCTTATTGATGCGTGGAATCAACATCAATAATTCTGAACTACACATAACATAATAGGTGTACCTTAAGGTAATTTTCATAAGCCATGCTGGTTTTTAGATGTGTAGCGTCTTAAGGTCGAGCGGAATCAGGTGTGCTGCGTGACCACACTCACAGCGCATAAAGTGGACTGCGGGTCTCTGTGTACAATCGGAGTCTTCTGTCTCTCATTGCCCCTTAGCTGTAGAAAGGTTCTAGGCCCGTGTACTCAGATTTGGGTGCATTTTAAAGGATTCCAGGAGGTGGAAATTTCCGGAGCCCTCCACTACGGCGTCTCTTATAAGATCATATGATGTATTATATGAAATCACCATATAATAGTTCATATGGTGGTCTCGGGACGTTATACCCCACATAGCAATCAATGCTGAAAGGTGCACTTCGCTCAGGGCGCTTTCGTCATATCTATTTCACAAGACGAAGCGCGTTTTGACTGATAACACACGCCTCTATAAACGACGCACTCTTTGTAGCCGTTTTGCGTGCATGGCAAGGAAATATCGTTGAACGATATTAACGTACAATGCGCGCTTATTCGAGTGTTATCCGCAGCTTGGCGCTGTAGACGTGCACCGTGTGCGCACCCTGAGGTACCAAGGTATGCTCGCAGAACTCTGCTTCGTCCACCAGGCTCGGCTGCCCACTCACTAAACCCTTGCGCACCAGCTGCTGCTGGCATGCGTGACTTTCAGGCGTTCACTCCACACTTTAGGTCAATGACTCAGTCTGTTGCTTGTGTCAGTTGCTGGGACCCTTTTCACTATATTCGTGGCCGCAGTGCCATGAATACAGTGAACTAGTATATACCATGAACTCGAGGTGGTTAAAGGTGGGAAGTAGACACAAGCGCAAGCCTTAAGAAAGTGCGTATGCGCCTTCTCTCGTTTAGTCCTTGGAATGTCCGCTGGATGGCGGTGCTTCTATATGAGGAATATATGATGAAAAGATGCGAGATGGTGGTACTTGGAGTGTTGAATAGGTGGACGAACGGACACACAGACAGATGCATGAACGGACGCACGGATGGCTGCACGGACGGATGGATGCATGGACGTATGCAGGGGCGGATGCATGGACGAACACAGGGACGGACGCACAGATGGACGTGCGGACGCACGAACAGACGCACACATGGACGGCCGGATGGACGCCCGGGCGTCCACACAGACGCACACATGGACGGAAGGAAGCAAGAACGAATGGACGGACGGATGCTTCGCCCCACTCTCCATCATTCACTCCGTGGATATGCTGCCATTTTTTTTTGGTCTGGTGGCACAGAGTTGTTATCTCGTCCGCCGTAGGGTCAACCATGAGATTAAGGCAGTTTTTAATTCCCAACGTTTCCGTGACAGCTTCTACTTCCTGCCTCCGCACTCTATTGCGAATACTAAGCAATGATTGCACACCCGCTCAGACACTGGCTCGCTACCACGTGTCTTTCTGCCGGCTAGCCATATTAACCGCGGAACCCAATCAACTGAATTACCATCTTTGTATCGAGCTCTTCTAGTATTTCACCAACGTTTCGAGCCTACACGTGCCCAGAGATACAAGTCACTGAATCTAAAGTTGCGGACACAATGGACGCCCTTTCGCGGCCCTTGGCGCCCCAGCATCGTCAATCTATGATGAACCGCCCATGAAAACGAATAACTGCAGCTGTGTTGCCAGGGCATCTTCATGACTTTGTTTGGCGGTTGGGCTGAGGCTTTGTCCCCACTAGAGATCGGTTGCAGCGATGGCTGTTGGTATACGCCCCTCGACTTGCCCCTACTGCGCTTTGGCTGAGACCAATGAACATGCGAAAATTGATTATTTGGTCTCCCGCCTTTTAAATGCGAAGCATTTTTAGCGAACTTCGGTGACCTCGAGCTCATCTATCTATCTATCTATCTATCTATCTATCTATCTATCTATCTATCTATCTATCTATCTATCTATCTATCTATCTATCTATCTATCTATCTATCTATCTATCTATCTATCTATCCCGTCAACGACATATAGCTCTCCTGGCCGTTTCGATAGTGGTATCAATACCAAACTTGGTATGAGGTATGGCATAACATGACTGTATGATGAGGACAATTGACTAGTCGTAACATGAAAATCATGCTATGTATATCATAAATGTCATGATTTAATTTGACTGTCTTGCTGCTCTTCCAGTGGTTTCGTTCACATGACATGTTGCATAACTGGTATGGTTTGACATGACTGCAGGGCAAACATAAGTGACAGTACCCTAACCTGGAAATGATGACATACATGTCATGTAAGTCATGACTACATGCTACGCTCATGGTGCGCTCGTGGTCATTTCGCTAGATCACACATACCAAATTTGGTATCACGGGACTTGAATGGGTTACAAAGGTATATGGAATGGAATGAAAAAACTTTAATTCAGTCCTGCAGGACGCGCTTAACGCGTAGCGGGCGTCTCCCACGTAGGGACCGACAGGGAGTACCTGGCGGCCGCTTCGTGGGCCTGCTGGACAGCCCATCGCTGGTCGGCGAGAAGTGAGCTCCTGAGGGACCTCTCCCACTTGCTTGAGGTAGAGTCGGGAGGAGTTGTTCTACACTCCCAGAGCATATGTGCGAGTGTCGCTGTGTGTCCGCATGATGGGCATGTGTCCCTGGGGATAATAAACGTGAAGCGTGGCAAGGTTTGGGTACGTGTGTGTCTGTAATAGGCGTAGGGTTAATGCCTGCCGTCGGTTAAGTTTCGGATGTGGGGGTGGAAAAATGTGGCGTTCCAGGTAAAAGTGCTTTGTAATTTTATTGTACGTAATTGGTGCATCCCGATTTGTATCTAACCCAGCAAGATGAGGTTGCCCTGTGGCAGTGTGGTCGGTAAGTGCGCGCGCTGCATAATGGGTGATCTCGTTGAGGTTGGATAGGGCACCCGGCACCTGGCCGAGATGGGCGGGGAACCAGATGACAGTGTAGTGCTTCAGGGCACTCGGCTCCGCATTGCGCAGGATACGTAACGCCTGGTCGGAGATGACTCCGCGTTCGAAGGCTTTGATGGCCGGCCTGGAGTCGCTGTTGAATTCCCGTTTGCTGTCTAGCATAGCTATAGCTATAGCTACTTGCTCCGCTACTTCGGGGTTTCGGGTGAGGATTGTGGCTGAGTTAAGAGCCTGCTGCGCGGATGATACCGCGACTGCGGCGAAGGCTTGGTTGTTGCGATAGGCAGCGGCGTCCACGAACGAGACGTTGTCCGCTTCCATGTCTATGCGCTTGAGAATGGTGGTCGCCCGCGCAAGGCGCCTGCCTCTGTTGTAATCAGAGTGTACATTTCGTGGTATGAGAGCGATCGTGATAAGGTCGCGGATTTCACGGGGAATTAGAGTCAACTCTGGGGTGTCCCTGACCCTCGAGGAGAAGAAGCCGAGCTCGCTCAGAATATGGCAGCACGCCTTGGTGGTGTTGAGTCGGGTCAATTGCACGCGTTCCTGAGCTTCGGCGATCTCTTCTAGCGTGTTATGTACGCCAAGCTCGAGGAGTTTGTACGTTGGAGGGGTGATAGGGAGGCCAAGGGCTCGTTTGACCATTTTGCGAATAAGCGCATTGAGCTGATCGCGCTCAGCGCGTAGCCATTTGTGTATAGCGGCAACGTAGGTAAAATGGCACAAAACAAACGCGTGTACGAGACGCAGCAGGTTGTCTTCTTTGAGGTCATGGTGCCTGTTGGCTACTCTACGTACGAGTCGTATGGCATTCTCAGTCTTAGTCCTGAGCTTGTGTACTGTTTGGGTGTTGGTTCCACGGGACTCGATGATCATGCCGAGGACCATGATGGTGTCTACCCTGGGTACAGTACGACCATCTCTGGTGTGGAGGGTGATATTGCGTTCCGCCGGAGGTTTCCACCCTTTGGGCTTGGCACCCCGGCGTTTGGGCAAATATATCAACAGCTCCGACTTCGCAGGTGAGCACCTGAGACCGGTGTGGTCGAGGTAAGACTCGGCGGTGTCGATAGCCTCTTGCAGGGCGGACTCAATGAAGCCATCCGACCCTGTTGAGCACCATATGGTTACATCATCCGCATAGATAGTGCGATTTAGCCCATCGATTTTTGAAAGTCGTTCGGAAAGCCTGATCATCACGAGGTTAAAGAGCGTGGGCGAGAGGACGGATCCCTGAGGAGTGCCCCGCTGTCCGAGCTCCACTTCTTCCGACACTAGGTCTCCTACGCGGAGTACGGCTCTGCGTCGAGTGAGAAAAGAGCGGATAAAGTAGTAAAATCGATGACCTAGGCTGAGGGCTGCGATCGCTTTCAAGATTGACGAGTGCGTTATTGTATCGAAGGCCTTTTCTAAATCGAGACCGAGCATTGCACGAGTGTCCCGAGTGTCACTGGTGCAAACAGGTAATGATGAGATGCGTGTCATTTAAGAACATGACTACATGCCACAACACGATGCGCTCGCGGCCATTTCGCCAGCTTCACATATACCGAATTTGGTATTACGTGACGCGAACAGACCTCAAAGGTAAATGACACGTCCAAACTTGATAATTATTACATGCGTCTCATGTAAAGCATGACTACATGCCACGATAATGGTGCACTCGCCGACATGTTGCTAGCTTCACATATACCAAATTTGGTGTTACATGACGTCAATAGATCACGAAGGTATATCATTGGGGCAAACATGATAATCATGAGATTCGTGTCATTTAACAACATGACTACATTCCACGCTTGTGATGCGCTCACAGCCGTTTCGCTAGCTTCAGACAGCAAATTTGGTATAATGTGACTTGCATGGATGGCGAAGGTAAATGATATGTCCAAACATAATAATTATGATATGCGTGTCATGTAAAGCACGACTACATTCTACGCTTATGATGCGCTCGCGGCCGTTTCGCTAGCTTCATATATACAAATTTTCGTATTATGTTACGTGAGTAAATGACGAAGGTATATTACTGGTGCAAACATGATCATAATGACATGCTTGTCATGTAAAAACATGACTGCAAGCCACGTTCATGATGCGCTTGCGGCCGTTTTGCTAGCTCCACATATGCCACATTTGGCATAACGTGACGTGCATGGACGACGAAAGTGAATGACACGTCAAAAAATAATAATCATTGCATCGAAGTCATGTACGGCATAATTTACGTACGCCTCACAACGTTGTGCTCACTTTAAAGTAACATATCAACCTTCCTCATTCATGTTTCGCATATAATTGATTCCCGCTGTAAGTGGAATCTGCTAATGTATTTGGCGCGTGCTCCAAGCTTGTTTTCGTGAACAGGGTGTGCAAACATTCGTGTCCAACAGCCGATTTTCGCGTGGGCGCTTCTTGACTCTTAATAGTTGCAGGGCTGGTCAGCCTTAGGCGAAACCGATGCGAGGCCATGGCTGCGAATTGCCGCCGGCGTGCTTTGTGGCCGATACTGGGGCGAATGAGACGAGAGATCCTCGCGTTCCTCTCTGCCTTTTTTCCTGGGAAGCACGAGTTTCTGCGGCATTGGTCGCACCTCTTCGTCAAGGTTGAACACGAAAGGGTAAAACTGATTTTTCGACCGACGTGGTGCTAAGCAGCGCCCGTTGAGTAGTTATTCAAGATTTCGCTTCTAACCAGTTGTGTTTTATTGCACCTATTGTACCGTTATATCATTGTATCATGACATAGCATTGAGTTGTTTTGTACATATATGCCAACATTGACATGTATATTCAAGCAATGATGCATTCACTATAACGTGAGACGAATCGTCAACACCACCTGTCCTCTTTTATGGCTCTCCGCATGCTCACTGGGCTCGACCGAAGAGAAGCCACCCTTCTTCATCGCTTATGGCTAGGAGTGGCATTAACAAAATCTTATTCCTTTGTCATAAGGAATGGCAGACAACGCTCTCTGCGATGCCTGTCATTGCGAAGAGACGCTACACCACATTCTGTGCGGCTGTCCGTTGTATGACACCCAGAAACAGTCACTGGCGCCCGTTCTTGCGCGCATCGACAACAGTCTAATGTCCGTGGACACTCTTCTGTCAAGTGCCCGAGAGAAAACATTGCAACAGGATGCGACAAAAGCTCTGTTGAAATTCCTACGCGACGCGGACTTGAACAAGCGGCTGTAACAGCAATGTCACACACCGCGAAAGACAAGAGTGGACTATGACTGAGTGTGCGCGCGTGTGCTGCCGTATGTGCTGTGTTTATCTCTCTTCCCTCTCTGCTCTCTATCTTTCATCTCCCCCATCCCCCTCCCAAGCGCAGGGTAGCAAACCGGCTGCCTATAGGCTGGTTAAACTCCCTGCCGTTCTTTTCCACCTAGTTTCCTTCCTTTCTTCACTATAATGTAGTGTTGTCTGTCATGACTCACGACTCATAGATGTGCCAATGTGAATGTGCTCCTTATTACTCAAATGTTATTGATATTTTTCTGTACATAGTGAAAATAAACTTTTCATGCACTGCGTGTTTGAAATACGCACTAAGAACAGGATGTCGCTGTCGCGTTCAACTCCTAAGGGCGAAGCTTTAGGGTCGCCTAATTTCTCTGAACAGTTCCGTTGATGCTGGGGTACTATAGAGTCTGACTGGGACCACCTCCCGCTCTGCCATGGTAGAGTACCAAGTACTCTAAATCGTTGAACACTTTTTCTAAACACATTGGCACGGCATTGCCAAAACGTGTGAATTAGCGAGCAACTCTCGAGGCCACAACCGAGACAAGTCTTCATGTTTACCATTATTATCTTTCGCATCCTTATCGTTTTTCGTGCTTTAGTGAACGTATAGGTAGCCAACCGGACAGGCGCCTGATTAAACTTCCCGCATTCTTCCTTTTTGTTCTTTTCCTTTTCTTAATGAAGAGACGACACGTACCTGCTGCAGCGTTTCAGTGCCCTCTCCCTGTGGGAAGAAAGGGCGCGCAGCTTCGTGTAGCCATGCGCCCTCTCTCCTCACAGGGAGAGGGCGTGGCGCCACGTCAAAAAGCCTTACGCTCTGCAATGGGTGCGTGTGGCCTGTCCTTCAGTGCCCACAGTTTACTAGACACATACCAACCCCCGTATGCAGAAACCCTCCTCGACTCCAATTCCGCCCTGCACTCGACTGAGTGGAGCACTGCGCCGCTGCTCGACTGAAATTTACACTGCGCTTCTCAAGAATCGCTGCAGAATATTGCCGATATGCAGTGACTTGGTCTGCCAGGAGACGGCGCTCCTATAGACTTTTTAGAGCCAAGGTGAAGCATTGAGTGAAGGAACGCTCTAGAATACGGCTGTAAGACTCAACGCGCGCGATCACTCATTTCATCACCGCGAAGCTTTCTCGAGGAATCGCCGATGCCAGTACCGACGTGTTTGGTACGTATGGCTAGCACCGACATCACTGAAACAGCCACTTTGCAGCTCCAACATGGTGGGGCCCAAACTTTGTGACGTCGCGTTAGTACATCACACGTCCGTACATCGCATGCTGGTTGTTCCGCTATTCAATTACAGAAGCCCAGTAACGTTTCAGCAACAGCTTTTCCCCATTAAAGCAGGTTAATGGCCGCGTCATTATAATGTATTGACGTCACTTAAGCTGCCATGTTGGTTCAATTTCGTTTGTCTTTGACGTCTCGTTGAAGGCATGAATATAGAAAGCGGAAGTTTATTTACCCTGCTCTATTTTGGGACTCACTTGATGTTACCCACTTGGGTAAGATGTAAGTATAGCAACACTGGACTCAAATTCATCATAACGATACGTGGGAAAAAAAAAGAGAGAGAGAAAATTTAATGCGGAAAGGCAGGGAGGTTAACCAGAAAACATATCCGGTTTGCTACCCTGCACTGGGGAAGGGGTAAGGGGAGACAGAAAAGTAAGAAAAAGAAATGGGAAAGGCTCAATATATAAGTAGTAGAAACCGGCTTTGCTGGACTTGTTAACCTCGATGTATTTCATCCTAACAATTTTTTCTCTTTCCATAAATATGCAGTCTTATCTTGTAGGCCTGAACGTAGGCTTGCGTCCCACTAGCTATAGAACTAAACAGCAGTATGATGTCAGATGCCGCTTCGCATTATCCGAATGAGACACGTTTTTACTTGTATTGGCTTCCTGGGTGAAAGGTGTGGACAAATTACGGATCAGGTATGTGAAAACGCGTGAAACAGGTACGTGTAGAGAGAATTTCGCTGTTAGACGGTGGTCATTCTCGTGGTAAATAATATAAAGGGAAGTTAAAACACCCCTTCCCAAAGTGGTAGCTGAAACGTACGACATGCGTCAATAACACTCCGCGGTCGATAATCAAGTGGCTTCGCCTGGCCTTATTGCATAACGCGGCAATGTGCTTGGTGCCGCACAAGCAACGCGCATGCCTGAACGCAATGCACCTCTTCTCGTTTCGCTGCTTACCTGGTTTTCTGTACACCCATTCTGCTGCTGCCCAAAAGAAGCTGCTGGCTTTGAATGTAGCCCCTATGCCGTGTCCTGCATGGTCCCGTTTTGATTGAAACTGCAGCGTGGAGTAGCACATGCCAGCGTGAGCACCACACCATTCTTAGGCGGTTCTTTAAACTTACGAACCACAGCTGCCAGCCCTTGATACAGCAGAGGTGCTCCGCATCAAACCACTCTTTGTCACTCGCCCTTTTGCGCATGTCTACGGCTCTATCAGGAGCATCTGATTTTTCAGTCATACGGCGTTCCCCTGATAACGCACGTGCGCATCCTGCGGACACTTCCGATGCAGTAAGTTTGGTGGTGCGCAAACGATGAGCAGTGCCTCAAAGCACTTTCTTTTTGGGCAGGTAAATAGTAACAACCTATCATTCACTATAAGATTCTACTCACTTTATTTATTTATTGGTGCCACTCGCCCCGGTGGTCTGGTGATTATGGCGGTGAAGGTTTCAGGTTCGAACACCAGCCACAGGCGGCCACGTCTTCGATGTAGCCGAAAATCTACAGCACGCTTCATTATCACACCATGGTTATGGGACGCGCAACCCAAACAGTTGTAACGCTTAAATTATTTATTCGTGCCACCAAGCCCACGCGCTGTTCTTCCCATTGTTCGTAAATGTAGCCACGTCATGCCCCGAGCATTCTTACTTCCAAAATACAACTTCACAATAATGCACTCGGAGGTAATCTGGCGCCATTGTATAACCATGAGAACTGATGGCATGGCGCTTCGGCCAGCATGAGAATGGTAAGTAGTACAGTGATCTGCCCATAGGCTTTTTTTCTTTTAAAAAGCTCCATGTGGTCTGCAGCCGCTTTGTCGCAAGATATCTCATCCCGTTCCCACGTATAAGGTAGCTGACCGGTTATCCTGAACTGGTCGACCTGCCAATCTTTCTTTCTCTACCATTTATTCTATTCTATTGTCACAAGATTAAGTTCATCAAAGGCAGCAAAAGTTCTCACATTGACCCATTCAGGCTTCCCAGTTCAATTCGGTTCACGAAGTTCACAACGAGTAATGTTATAATTCAAAATAAAAGCCAAGACACACACCAAGCAAAAGCACAAGTGCCAGCCCTCCGAAGCGCAAGCACGAAGAATAGGCAAATACATGCACAGCCCATCATACTCATGGTGGCTGAACCATCGCAACCCCACATTTTCCTCGATAGGAAATATCGCAGAAGACTATATCATTATCACGTGATAGCACACAAAGATGTGGCCGCTAGATCCTGAACCTAATACACCCTCTGGTGTGAATGATGGCCTCACTCAGTCCTATTCGTTAGTATACAGTCTTGACAGAATTTAAAAATATTCAATCGCAGCTTTTTTTTTTTTGAGGTCAAACATATTGGAGCAAAACTCAGATAATTGTTAGGATACACTGAACGACATTCGACGAGGGCTTACCAGAACTGAGGAGCAACGCACCCCGCTTGGCGCAATCAAGACCCAGGTAGAACAGAGAGGGCTCTCCACTTATCAACAATTCCGAGGCCTTGCCTCCTCTACTTCATTTCATTAGGGAAGAGATGAGCAGAAGGCATTCTAATCGCCGCGAACCACAACCTATGCTATACGCTGATATTCTTACATTATCAGCTGCATAGGACGTACTGCACTGCCACGTATAATGTTTTCCTTAAAAATTTAGATAGTGGATGTGAGTGAAGTTAAACGTTCTCGGGCCAAACCTGCATCAGAAAGGCAATGTCAACGCACGTGTGGCGACACACTGCGCACAAACCAGCGCAGGCTCCGCCTCGTCACTATAGCTATACCGGCGTGATGCTGCAACACGCCTCATAGAGTAACATAAAAATTACTTTTGATATATTACCCAATGCACGCCTCCGATAAAGGACAGCGCCAACGAAGGCTTACGTCACAGACAGTCACAAGATCATCACTGCTTCGTTACCGCTAACTTGCGTAGCGTCGGTATGCTCGATTCCATGCTGCTACCATAGATCGAATGAACAATTATGCTTTCTTGTCGGGATCCATTCTTCGTCGACACGGCATTTCACACACGCGAAAAATTTGCTGAAAACAAGCAAATAGACATAGACGAGCAAAATTACAAGCACAAATGTTTGCGTCTCGCTATTACAGGCCGAATTTAGTCCTCAGCAATCAATACTACATCACCCCTTTTGGGGCGAAGCTCCTTACACCGTGGGTCGTAATTCTCGTGTCATCGTAGTTGGCAGTTGCATCGGACTTCATTGCATGTGAATAAAAATGGTGTCACAGCATATCCACGGAGTGAATGATGAGGAGTGTGGTCAAGCGTCCATCAGTCCGTCTGTGCTTTTGTGCGTCCATCCATGCATCCGTCCCCGCATCCATGCATACGTCCGTCCATCTGTCCGCCCGTCCGCTTCACCTAACTCGTCATCATTCACTTCGTGTATATGTTGTGATTTTTTTAGTGAACTTCAAAGATATGGCTCTTATTCATATGTCGTCTTAACACGAGGTTCCACGTGTTCCAACTTTAGACACCATCCCTCAACGGAAGCTCTCCGATTCCAATTAAACTCGCTTCACCGCCAGTCGTGACTAGATCTTGTCCAGCACCTGCACAAATAGTAATACACACTCTTTGCTATATTCCTCATTATGTGCTTGCATCTCTTTACATACACACGGCACAGCTGCGCCTACCACGGATATCACTAGAACAAAAGTCCCTTCACTAAATTCTACTTATAGGCCCGTCCCCCGCAGTTTTTAGTGTTCTTACGTCGTGTTTTTCACCCAGGAGATGTCGCCAACGGTGAATAAGCTTTGTGACTCGAGGATTGAAAGTGAATCAGGACCATCGCATCTACTTTGACGGTGACTGGATCAGTAAGTGAAACAGAACTTAGATACACCAAAGGACTAAATTTGTAATCATGGCACTTGCAAGTATATAGTGCCGACCAACATCAGGTCAACGGGGACTCTACCGAGAGCACTTGCACGTGGGCTTCAAAACCAGCAGACAAAGACATCATTGCTGCAACTAACGACGGTGGATGGGACACAACAGTTAAAAAAAGGCTATCTTCGGTGCCTCGTCGGACAATCGAAGCCCCTAAAGAAAGGCCAAATTGGCCTTGAATCAGTTTTTAATGGTGAATCTGTTTAAGCCGACCGTTACTTCATACACAGTGAACGAAAACTATCGTCCTCATGAACCCGGACGCGTTTCTTCGTCGTCTTCTTCGGCCTCTTCTTCGCTCTCGGAACACGAGCGTCAATGAGTCCGGCGTGGCATGGAGTAAATGTGATGAGCAAGACTACTAGTACACAAAGTGAGAGAGTAAAAGAAAGAAAAAGATACCAAAGAAATTTAGAAAAAACAAATGAAAGACATAGGGTTGTAGCGGCGAGAGAAGAGGAGACGTGAGATGACGTCGAAGGCGGCCGATGGGGCCGTGTCGATCTCGCCACTTTATTCTAGGCCTGAAGCGGAGCCACGTCGGCTACCAGCGTCCGCCACGCCAGGCGTGTCAGCTCGTTCTCCTCCTCGCGCAGCTCGAGCTAGCATCAGCTGCGCGAGAGGCGCGGCGCGGTGATTGAGAAAATGATGATGATGATCATGCACTACAGGGCTCCCCCCCTAGCGCTTTGCGCGATTTGAAGTGTATATGACAAAGAGAAAGAGACTATGTACATGAACGACAATCCGCAAGGTGTCCGTTTAGGAAGTCCAGTTTGTCAACGTGTAGTGACCATCGGGAGCCAGTGAGTCTCTGGTGGGCGACACTGGGAGTTGCGCTGTGGACGAAGAAGTAAGCGTTCGGAAACTGTGTTTGCACACAAGTGGGTGACAGGATGACCAGCTGGGGCTAGCTGGGAACGCACAGGGTGTCGCGAGTGAGCATTGCAGGTAGAGATGCGTTCAGGGTGAGGTGACGACGGGTGCACAAAAGCCGATTTGGCCCCTGCGCGCGAAGCAATTAGGAGTGGCGTAGTGAAGTCCTGCAGACCACCCATCGACAAGCAATGGCCTTGACGGTGCCCTCGCGGGCGTGCACAGCACTGGTGCCGATGTCGGTACGCAGGTGTCGTGACGTGAGTGGCATCTGAATATGACTGGATCTGACCACCCAAGCTGGCAGTGACCAAGTAGGATTGTACACGCCGGGCAGGGGTGAATGACGCATGCGGCCCGTGAAAGGGTGTGCCCACAGTCCAGTCACACGCCAGCTCGCCCACGGCCTCCGTCAAGAACTCAGCAGGAGGCGTGTCATGGGATCCAGCAGACATGGACTCCGGAGGAGGCTCAGTGGGCGTACCCTGACCTGGCGAAACACCCTCAGTAGTCGGCGCACGTCGGTTCGTGCGCAGGTCGGTATGGAAGATGGGTGCCCGCATGCCAGGCGTGAGATGTGCGGTCTGCTGTGACATAGGCAGACCAGGCACGTCGTCCTCAGGAGCGTCGGTCAGAGTCGCAACATCTCGGAAGTCTGGCCGTGGTTGACAGCCCGTGGCTTCAACCTCGCCCGCGAGAGACCGCGAGGGCGAGGATGGTTGCTGCCGGCAAGACACGCAGATCACCGAGGTGAGTGGAGAGGCACCCCCGGACATCGTCGACACTGAAGCCTTCGCGACCGGGGGGTGAACAGCAGGCGTGACGATGTCCGCAGTCGTTGTAGACGCCAGGGCGCTCGATGACGCCGCCGTCGCAGAACCCGACGTGTCAGCCGTGCCGTGAGCCATGGAGGTCGGCCGAGACGAGCCGGCGGCAAGCATGCCTGCAGCGTCGTCAGCCGAGGACGATGAAAACACATATCTCGTGGCTGACTGGTTGCATTCAGCCCAAATGTCGACAACCTTGGCGGATGGGCAGTCGGGCGCAGGACACGCGTCGCCAGTGGCCAGACGAGAGGTTAAGTCTCGTTTATCGGACGTTGTTGAAGGCGAAAGCCTCGAGGTTGGGAAGTCAACAACGGGCGAAAGGTCACCTGTACCAGACTTCGATGTGGGCGGCAAGGTGGTCGTCATGGAGTCCGGTGGGGCCACGGTGTCGCGTGCCGTCGCTCTCGTGGAAAACATGGAGGTAGCAAGCATGCCAGAAGTACCATCGGCCGCTGACCTCGAAAAAACGCACCCCGTGGTGGAGAGGTCGTCGGCAGCAGGAACGACCTCAAGAACCTCGTCGGATCTGTGACCGGGTGCGAGACTCACCGCGCCAGCGGCCGGACCCAAGGCGGAGGGAGACGTTGTCGGGGAAACCAGGTTGCGGTCAATGGAGGGCTGCGGACCGGTTCGTACCTTGCTCTGCGACGCCGGGGAAACCTGCCTGGTGCGGGTAAACGGAAGCGGACGGTATGTGTTGCCGCTGCGGGCGAGCACCGCAGTGCAGAGGGCATCGTAAGGCTGCGGGCTGGTGCTTGAAGTGGCAGCGAGATGGCGCAACTCTACCGGAAGGGCGTCGAGAAGAATGGCGTGCATCAGCAGCTGGTCCGTGATGCCATTCACGGCAAGAACGGCGTCGAGCTGCATAAACCATACCTTGGGGTAAGTCGATTGGAACGGCGGCACCGGCGGGCAGAGTTGCGGAAACATGGCCGCGGGCCGCTCGGCGAAGGGCGTGTTCTCCGGGTCACCAATGTAGCGGCGAGAGAAGAGGAGACGTGAGATGACGTCGAAGGCGGCCGATGGGGCCGTGCCGATCTCGCCACTTTATTCTAGGCCTGAAGCGGAGCCACGTCGGCTACCAGCGTCCGCCACGCCAGGCGTGTCAGCTCGTTCTCCTCCTCGAGCAGCTCGAGCTAGCATCAGCTGCGCGAGAGGCGCGGCGCGGTGATTGAGAAAATGATGATGATGATCATGCACTACAGGGTCATAGACAAAGACAGAAAGATACAGAAAGAAACAGGCACAAGAGAGACATAAAAAAGGGGAGCGCAGCAGGAGAGTAAGAAGGAGAGAGAATCAAAAAAAGAGAGAGGAGGACGAAAAGAGAGTGACGAAAAGAAACAAAGAAAAGAGAAAGAGAATTACACGTAACTAGATAAAAAAATAGCGACATCAAGACGAAAATAGCAATGGACAGAGGTAAAAAAAGCGAAAAAAATGCAGAGAATGAAAACAAGAAAATAAGAGCAAAAGACAGAAAAACAATCACAAACAAATGCAACGAAAACAGGCCACCGCTTCCACGGTTTCTTCCGGAGTGGCACAATGCTAGTGCCATGCTGCTTTGACTAAGATTTCAAGTAAGCATAGGAATCTTCTCATCCTTCTGTGGATCTACAACCACGCGTCATTCCGCTTTTATGAACTTAATTTTTAATTGGTATGAGCGTCTAGTTCGGATAAATATCAGAAAGGCCTCATTTTGTCTCCCTACGTCATCACAAAGGTATTTACGCTCTGTGTATAACGTGTAAGTTACAACTTGACGGAAACAGTTGGCGCTATTCCGCGAAGCGCGTGGCATTGCTCCACTTTCACTCGCGCTATCTATGTGCGGAGAATTTCCGACCTAAGAACCGCACATCACTGTGCCCTCTTCTCTTTTTTTTTCGTTGTTTCTTTTTTTTACTGTAGTGCGTTGTGCACGTATACGTTATTGCATTTTTGGTGCTGCGTGTCTCGGAACTCGTTCCCTCGTTCACTCGAATCTGTTTTACTAAGCTGTCCTTCGCACCACCATGTGTGTTCTGCCCCACTTTGTCGCAGCTGCACCCGCCGGGTGCGATAAGGCGCTTGCACTACCGTACTTATGCGGATCTAGGCCAGCCTCGATGTTACGCTTGTACCTGGAATTCAGAAGACTCCATAATTAGGATAGAGAGTCGAAATGACGAAATCCACACACTGAGCTGTAGTCAGCATGTAGGGGCGTGCTGTAATACAAACAGAAGTGCTATTATTAATAATAATTATAATAATAGTAAATGTATTATTATTATTATTATTATTATTATTATTATTATTATTATTATTATTATTATTATTATTATTATTATTATTATTAAACCACCTTTACAATAACATTTAGAAGAAGAAGAGCTGTTGAGTTTTAACGTTCCAGAACCACGATAATATTACTAGGGAACTAGTATATAGTGAAGGGCTGCGGAAATTTTGATCACCGGGGCTCTTTAACGTGTACCAAAATCAAGGTTGTGCGAATATTCGATTGACTTGATTGATATGCGGGGTTTAACGCCCCCAAAACCACCATATGATTATGAGAGACGCCGTGTTGGAGGGCTCCGGAAGTTTGGACCACCTGGGATTCTTTAACGTGCACCCAAATCTTAGTACATGGGCTTACAGCATTTTCACCTCCACCGAAAATGCAGCTGCTGCAGCCGGGATTCAATCCCGCGACCTGTGGGTCAGCAGCCGAGTACCTTAACCACTAGACAACTGCGGCAGGGCTAAGACAGAAGGGCAGTCGAGTCGACAAATTAACAAGTGGGAATGAAAAACAAAATGTATAGATCCTTTATAGGATGCCAACTAACTCCTTGTTTTTGTGTGGCCATGTGGCCACATTTTATGTCCTTCGTCTCCACTCTCCCAGAAAATAGTGCTACAACAACTAATTACTCTGTTTTTATCTTAAGCATCTCTATTTTTTTCTGTCTCTTTCTCCCTTTTATATTCAAAAAACATTCTTCATGCAACGAATTGACCATGCAGCACTCACAGAAACAAGAAAACGACCACACGACTACTTGTTAATAGGGGTGTGTGAATAGTGAGTGTTTGAGCGAAATAAAATACGAATTCCTAATATGCATGAAATAGTGATCACACAATATCGATTACAAATTCAAATCACATTCTATTTGAATACATTCCGAATAGTAAGGCAACCATCCTCGAAACAAGCCTAGAATTCAGCATTTTATTTTAAGCAAACATCCACAGAAGCTAACAAAAAACGTTAGAATTAATTGCAGAACATCTGGTATTATTAAAACTGAGGCAACATATCGTATACAGCAGTGACTTGGAGAAAGGCTGTAACCTTAGGTCGAAATCCAGCAGTGATTACAGTATTCAAGGTGGTGCTTTGTAACAAGCTTTCAAATTATAATGATACGACCGAATACCGCGGATACGGCTATGTGTAATGCAACCGGCAAACATTTTACCGCAATATAACATTAAAAAACTCTGCTTTACATCACTTTTGAATACTGCATCTGTTAAAACATTTCATTACAATCGGGTGCTTACAATCAACGATTCAATTGCAATCGAAGACCACTACAATCAAGTGCTAAGAAAAAGAAAGAGAAAACAAATGGGATGTATTCCGCCTCAGGTCAGTGCTATGCGGTTGCGTAATGAACGTGTGTTTTTCCCACTAGTGCTGACCATTCGAAAAAGATTCGGTATTTCAAATATTCACCATTTGATTCGTGCACCAAATCGAGTAATTCGATTGCATATTCGAAATGTTCGAATATTTGTACGCCCCGCCGCGGTGGTCATGTGGCTGTGGTACTCGGCTGCTCACCCGCAGGTCGCGGGATCGAATCCCGGCCGCAGCAGCTGCATTTTCGCTGGAGGCAAAAATGCTGTAGGCCCGTGAGCTCAGATTTGGGTGTACTTTAAAGAATCCCATGTGGTTCAAACTTCCGGAGCCCTCCAACACGGCGTCATTCATAATCTTATGGTGGTTTGGGGGCGTTAAACCCCGCACATCAATCAATAATCCCTGCTGGCTTCGTAAATGATGCGCATATAGTTCACACAATCACCCCAATTTTTAAAGGAGACCAGCAGGCTGAGTTAACCAAAGCTGAAATTGGGTGCTTGACCTTGAAATGATGGAGGAGGACCAGGCACCGCGCAGGAAGAGGCGTTAGACTGCAAAAATAATTTCGAAACAAAGACAAGACTTTTTTTCACGCTGTTCTTGATTTCTTTAAAGCTGGAATTTCATATTACGAGCCAGTTCATTACCACACATGTCGAATGCATGTCGACGTAGAAAGGTCATAGAATTGATTTCGAGCGATAAGATTACTCAGCAAGATTACTCACAAGTACGTTCACCCCCTACTATACAATGATGCAATTGACAGCCTACAAGGGATTATTTCCATCTATGTATTTGGCTCAGGGTATTAGCAAGTGCCCATGGCAGAAGTCGATCGGCCGAAAATAGCCTTCATCACGCCCTGCGGCCTGTACGGATTTCATGTACGGATTTACGGATTTCTGTATGGATCATGGCTTTTGTAATTTGTGATGCACCCGTGACATTTGGAAGCATGATGGACACAGTACTCCGGGCCTTAAAGTGTCACTCGTGTTGGTGCTGTATTGACGTCGTCGTTGCCTTCATTACCGGCTTCACCAAGCACAACCCGAACTTTTCCAAGTCTGCACTTGATGCATAAATTATACCCGACTCGCTGTACCGACACCTGTCCAGAACGTGGAGCTATCCCCGCAACCCTTCACGTCACCGCAAAGCGCACCACTGCCTATTTACCTCCCCTCCTACCGACCCTTCGGTTAAGCGGTTCCCGAAGCAGTGGGAAGTCATCCAGATATTGAAGACGCCCTGAGGTCTGTCGGCTGCTCGTCCGGAGGGACCGGCCTATCGCAGAGGTTTTATAGGAGTTTCGGAATATGTACCTTCCCCGTTTTCTTTACATTTGTATAAAGAAATGTTCTCATCAGCTTCATTCAATGACTCAGGCATGTTTTGACGCACAAGATTGAAGAATTGTCTCCAATCCGGCCAAACTCTTGGCCGTTGCTGAATTCCCAGGATACAGGTCCGTCAAAGAATTATGGCGCTTCACTGAACTATGTCCATGTTTCACAGTATAGTGGAGATGCATTTAGCACAGCGTTTCAAATCACACCAATCGCTGCACACTGTTTTTTAAGTGCAGGCATAGGCTTACGTTCGAATGAATACGGTATACCTCTGTGTATGCTGCGAAGTCCGGTGCGTGCCATAAAAGCATGTTCTCGACCCAAGTCGCCTTGCGTGGCTGTCTGGGTACGGCGACATGCTTGCACGCACCTATACTGGTCACCGAAATGTGACCAGCTTGGCGTCGGCCGGAGTGTTTGCGGTTGTGAGGAGATCCCGTAAATAGATAACCAGGGCGAGATACGACGTGAGAACAAAGCCGCCGCTAGTGAGAATGCTACGTTTAGGGCACGGCAAGGCGCAATATAAGTATGAATTACCGGAGACGCATCTTCCTACTTTTTTGCTTCTCTACTGTTTCGCGCAGTCATATATATATATATATATATATATATATATATATATATATATATATATATATATATATATATATATATATATATATATATATATATATATATATATATATATGCTCCCACGTTTAAATTCACATATAAACCCGATAAAGTTGCCGCCGTGATAGCACAGTGGTAGAGCATCGAACGCGTTATTCGAAGGTCGTAGGTTCGATTCCTGCTCACGGCTAGTTATCTTTTCACCCACTTTTCTTTCTTCTTATTTACATTAGATTGGTTCTAATAACTTCCCCTATACATTATTGAGCATTATTATCTGTTAGATCTCATTAATATTCTGTGAAGACACGGAAAAATGAGCCCTTATGTATACACTTCTTTCCCTTATTCATTAACGAGGGTCTCGTACTGGCAGACTTGGTGCCGTCAGGTTGTATACGAAGGGCTATTGGTCAGCTGCCAGCTCGTAATAAGTTCACGTGCTACGTGACGCCATACAGGCTAATAAAAAACTGTGCCACACGCGCCGCCATGGCTACAGGTGGCGCTGACTGACACTTCCACGTTTAAATTCACATATAAACCCGATAAAGTGGCTGGGGGGATAGCCGCCGTGATAGCTCAGTGGTAGAGCTTAGTACGCGTTATTCGAAGGTCGTTGGTTCGATTTCTGCCCACGGCAAGTTATCTTTTCATCCACTTTTCTTTCCTTTTATGTACATTATACAGGTTCTAATAACTATCTTTGTTCTAATATAATCCTTGGCTATATTATCTGTTAGATCTCGTAATTATTGTGTCAAAACACGGAAAAAAGAGCCCTGAGGTATACATTTCTTTCCCATATATATATATATATATATATATATATATATATATATATATATATATATATATATATGTGTGTGTGTGTGTGTGCGTGTGTGTGTGTGTGTGTCGTGAAGCCATCGTGATCTATATTAGTTAGCATACTATACGTATAAGACTGCAGAATGTGCATGTATTCATACAAACATGCGGTAATTATGATATGTCTAGACATAGATCACATAAAATGTGACGAGATATGCATGGCATTTATGCCATGAAAGGAATAGACCAAATGCAAAGTATCGTTGCAGTCATTCCAGGATTAATACGCTTTACGAAGCTAAATGACTTGTCATGGCATGCACAGCATGAAATGTACAATATTTATTCACGTAGAATCAATTCAGGTGGGCAAACTTTCAGCTATAGCTGCGCATACATTCAAAACAAATATGGTGTAACGAATGACATATCATGGCAGGAACGATATGACACGAACGACATGATAGTCGTTTCTATAGATGAAAAGGATATCTCAATATGCGTAAGATAAAATATATAACTTCAGAAAACATAGATGCCCTCAGGACATGTACCATGGTTACTCGCACAAGAAAATCACTGTTTTGACAAATGTTGGTTGCTGCTGCATAATGGTGCTCACAGTTGTTAAACGATGTAATCAGGGCACGAGGGGCGTGCACGAGGCCCGTTTGGCGCGTGGTGTGTACACCCGAATTTTGATCAGGCGTAACGCAAAAACACCCGTAACTCTATAAGGGCCGTTCCAGGCGCTTCCCGCACAGCCGCAACGCACGTGCCGGGACCCCTGCCGCAAGCAAGTTGAAGACAAATAAGCCAATTGGCGACTCTCTTTTCCCTTCTGCTTGGATGCGGCTGGTGTGCCGGCGCGTGCGTTGCGGCTGTGCGGGAAGCGCGTGGAACGGCCATGCGTTGCGGCTGTGCGGGAAGCGCGTGGAACGGCCCTACGGGCCTGCCCACAGCCGCACCGTATGTGGCAGGACACCTGCCGCACGCAAGCGCAAGGTGATAGCGCGTATCAGCGCCGTTCTCTCCGTGCACTTGCGTGTGGCAGGTGTCCCGCCACGTGCTGTGTGGCTGCGCGGCTAGTGCCACTTGTGCGTAGATAGGCTCTGATTGGACACAACTTAAAATGTCCCACTCGCGCACACGCCTACAGTTTTCGCGCGTAGAGTCCCATAATTTAATGCAACTTATTGCCATTTAATGACCGGAACTTGCTCTCGCAGCTAGAAACTGTATCTTCGTTCCTCTTTATGACAAAAAAGGAAGCACGTTCTTCCACTCTTCTTTTTTTTGGCATATTTTGTCAAACCCAATGACGTATGAATTACCAGTATCTTGAGGTGTTATTACTTTCCGTGTGCCCTCTTATTTTCATTTATGTTTATTTCACGGAGCTGTTTTTTTTTTCTTCCGACTACAAAACTTACAAGTATGCTAGCATAAATTTATTGTTGATTCGGGCGAAGAGCAACCATATTGTTATGGTCTGTGTATGCGTGAGTTTTGTTTTTGTTTAACCAGTTACTGTTTCTTGGCTTTAGTTCCCGCGGTGCGCAGTTTTATACCTCTACGTAAGAAATGCGAAATGCGAACTTAAACGCTTCTTGCTCAGTCAGAAGAAATCTCCGTAATGCACGTCTGTGTTTAATTATACTGAGTGCATGCTTGGCTTTTTGTACATACACTCGGCACCTACGGCGCGTGCTACTTTTACATAGCTTCCTCAGTCTCCATAGTAGGGCAGTCAAGCTGCCCCAAGTTTGGGTAACCTCGCGACATTGTTTTAATTTTTGCCCTCTTCTTCAGCCTCCATTCAAAAAATAACCAAAGAGTGTACGTGATAATGTGACAGCGTAAATCCCAATGCTTTCTGATTCGCCCTTATAGAATAATAAAAGTTAGTTTGGGCTTCGTGTTTGAGCTCATTCATGTCAAACAGCGGGCGTCCTATCTTCATCTTGTTCATTTTGTACTCGTTCTAACTCTTCTTTTCAATCATTGCGCTTAGTCGGTTGGTCATCATGCGTGCAATATTTCTGTTTTTCGCGTACGTTAGGTAGGATCGATGAAAGTCGCATCGTGTCACGCTTAATTAAAGGGGTACTCAATGATTGAACACCGATTGCCGTTAACAAAAAACGAGGGGGGGGGCGAGAAATGAGATAACAAGGCACGCGTAAAAGGTCACTGCATGTGCCGACCACGATAGGCACTTTGTGCCTGCGTAATGTTAGATTGCTATTGGATGTCAGTGCTCCCCACGATAGACTTAATTTTCTCTGTCATCACGTAGTGCTTCTCATATCATTGTGCCCACCGGCCGATGTATAGGCGCGGGTCGCACGTAAGAGCCAGTAAATGAGTGCTTGGCAGAAAGTGAGAGAGAACATAATAAAGAGACAACAAGCACTAATATCCGCATTATAAAACAAGTTCCAAGCAGATTGAGATGGATGGACGAACAAACGAGCGGACGGACGGATGGATGAACGGATGGAAGGACAGACAGAAGGATCAACGAAAAGAAAACACTTTAAGTATCTTTCATTCTCCAAAAAATTCTTCCAATTTAATAATGATATCTTAATTTTCAGAAACTTCTGGCGATCGTCTAACACCCATTTTAGAGACAGGATAAGGATTAATCAAGTACATTTGAAGAACGATCGGATCCAGAAAAGGGGCCCAGATGTTCAGCTGAATTCGTTCCTACTGCAACTTTCAATCACGAAGTACAAACTTCGCAGTGTTAATTGCTTCAGGCACTTCATCGGAATTTACACTGGCCGATGTCGCGCGCGCAGACGTTCCTCCAAGCACGCAGTGGAGGTGCCCACCCAGAAGCGGTGCATCGAGAGTGAATGAAACGGTGATAGGAATGGGGCCAGAAAAAGCTGTGCCGTTGTAGTCTTGATGGTGAAGCATAAGCGAAGTCCAAAATTTTACATACTTGCATTTAAGATTTGCTTGCCATGCTGACAAACATTTCGTATCTTTCATGCAAGGAACACAGAACGGCGGTCATATTGCGTCGCAGCTGCGTATAGCTTTAGTTGACAGAGCTTAATTGAGTGCGCCGACTACGTTGGCAAGATGGCAGACTATTTGTGTCGAGCTAAATGCCGCAAAGATCTTCGGCAGTAAATTATCTCGACGTCCTCTACAGCTTCCCATAGTACTTCACGTAATGCTTAAACTTCAAGGAACATTATTTCGAGGAAATAAAGTCGAGCAGTTAATATCTGTAGTACTTTGGAAGTTGATGTGCCTGCAACTTGTTGGTATTTTTGTACGAGTTCATGTATTCATCGAGCTTGAAGCTGGCCAAGGGTCATTTTCGCAGCTGACACGGTGACGATAGCCGACGACGTTGCACGATCTCAAGGAATCCCGGACTCAGGGTACCTCACTTTAGCCACCTTGTAAAAACTCACAGGCTTCCTTATGCACTCACTTAAATGAGATGACTGGAAGACGAAAGCCGTTTTCTATATGTTTTCCGTCGTCTTGCAGCGCCTTCCGAATCGGCCCATCTTTGAGCAAGGTATACAGTGTCGTGTGAAGACGCTATCACGTCACGTAGCGTCATGTGATGTAACTGACGTCATAATAACGTCGCCTATGTTGACGCTATGTGGCGTCATGATGACATTATGCGGTGACAAAGCCATGATGATTGACTTTTTTCTCACTCGTGTTGACGCCGACGACAGGGGAGGCCGGTAAACTATGGCTCTTCTTTTTTTTTGGGGGGGGGGGGGCATCTATTTTATAGGTTTAAATACAGAGAAGCTGCTGGATGATACATATAATACTTGCGCCTAAACGAAGGTGCTTATTCTCTGGACTTGACCAGCAGACATCTTTCACGAAAAGGGTAGATTTGCTGGTGAAACTTCGTGACTCTGTGCAAAACGAGCAGCGACTAATGCAAGTGGTGGATAGGCACTGCGCTGTCGCCATAACACATCTGTGGCAGTAGTGTA
The DNA here is from genome assembly GCA_013436015.1 of Rhipicephalus annulatus. Classification (NCBI taxonomy): domain Eukaryota; kingdom Metazoa; phylum Arthropoda; class Arachnida; order Ixodida; family Ixodidae; genus Rhipicephalus; species Rhipicephalus annulatus. Next base: position 7,978 of record WOVY01013132.1, on the reverse strand, counting down.
TCGAAGACGGTGCGACGACGAAAAATACGTCAGGTTTCCATTGCAATTTACTTCGTTTTCGAAAACAACTGTATTCGGCGTTTTCCCCATGTCACTTGAGGCCTTGCTTCCCCATCAGTTAACGTTGTTATATCAAGCTATTTCACCAGATCACCCGAAGGCGCATCCTACTTCACTGCCAGAACCCACCAGCAGCAGTTTTGATAACCTTGAAGCACTAAGATTATATTGGTTTCCAAAGTTCGACCCGTCGGGATGCACAAGACAAGGGACTAAAAGCTTCTTCATGTGCTTGGCTGGAACTGCGACTCAGTATACTATGGCAAAGATAGGCATCGTATGGCGCTATAAAATAAATTTACGGACTGCAACAGTTATATGGGCCAGTAAACTGGAAGCATGGAAACTTATTGGAACTATGATCTTAGTGATACCGTTAGTAGTTATCTAATAAGATGTAAAAAATATTTTAATAACGTCAAGTTAGCAGTGAAACCACATTCATTCATCCAAAGTACTTTACAAGCCACTGAAGAGACAGATAATCTCTAATGGCACTCCAGGACTTGCTAGTCTGGTTTACTGCATATTTCGCATGATGGCTATGATATATGCAATGATTACATGTACACACAAATAATATGTACAGTTCAGTCACAAACACGCTTATGCAAACCAAAAGGGCCATTCCGAAGGTTTCGTTCAGTCGAGTGGTTTGAAAATACCAGCAGTGATTCCTGTCGCGCATGGTACATACAGCCGCTGTCTTGCCACGAGCCGAGAAGGCGCCGTTGCTCAAGCCGCGTTGCGGGTGAAGTGCTGTCTTCTGAACCTGCCGTTCTGCGTCGTTATAACTGAAACAGTCACGGAGGCGATGTTTCCGGTCTTCCCGAACATTACATAACGGTGCTCGTATAGCAGAGTTTGACCACCTGATTTTGTGATCGAAGTATTTCGTATAGGCGACGTGCTCTGCCGGCTAATGCACATTTTACCTTGCCAAATTAGTCCTTGTGGCGTACAAAAGCTACACGTTGGGCCCCAAGAGTTAGTGCGCAACAGGGTGTTGCAATAAGATGTTAAAGCGCGTACAATCAGTGGAAAACAAATTGAAGGGGCAGAACGTTATACAGAAATGAGATCAAGGAAAAAAAAAATTGCTTTACACATATGTGAGTAATATGTAGATATTGCGTTAGACAGTATACAACTGAACAAATTCATCTGAGGCTCAGCTCTATCGCCCATGTAATGAAATTTCTCGCCGGTAAAACTTGGGGAACATCCGTGTCAGCCATTCTTGAACTGTACAGAACACTCTTGTTGGTGTATGTTCGGTATAGCACACCCGTGCTTTCAAACGCCGGAAGAACCAAAATCCAGGTCCTGCAAAGCATTCGAGGCCAAGCTTTTCGCACATGCTTGGGATTGCCTAGGTGTGCGAACACAGTCGCAACTATCGCCATTGCCAACGGCCACACGATTACGACCTATATATCTGTCGACACGCTCCGGACGCACATTCGCCATATATCCAGACTGCCTAACCACCACCTTGCTTGCCTGCCACTGGAAAGACCGAAGACAGAGTTCTCTAGAGTGGTGGCGGCTAACAGCATTCAGTCTCCTGGAGATTCTCACCCACAACCATACTGCTTTGCCCGGAGTGGTGACTGCAAAGACCACCTGTACACCTTGAAGTCCCGGGGTTAACCAAAAAAGACTTGCCTGTGATCTGCAGCCCTCAAGTAGATCTCGTTGGACCTTTTGTATATATCATACGAAAACCGAACTCATATCTACACGGATGGTTCAGTCTCTCGAAGTTCGACGGCCGTTTTTGTGATTCCATCGCGGTCAATCACCGTCAAGTTTAAGACTTCACACGTCACATCATCTACGGGTTCCGAGCTCGCCCCCCTTCTAGCCGCAATTAGATTTGTTATGCGAGAATCCCCTGCTAATTGGGCTATCTTCTGCGACTCCAAGGCGGCCCTTCTATGCATGCGAAGTCTACAACGCGGGAACTACCATCAGATGCTATCTCAAATAAATGAAATCTGTCATCGCGCCACTAACAAAGAACATGACATTATCTTTCAATGGCTGCCTGCTCACTGTGGGATTGGTGGTAACCACCTCGCCCACAATGCTGCCCGTTGTGCCCACGGCGGAACACCCACACTGCTCATACCCATGTCAACGGTTGATGCCGCAAAAGAACTTCGCCACATCGCGCATAATACCACTTATGCATTGGAATCATCCACTAAACTCCACTCGACGCCCACAGAACCTCGCTTGGTTACTTCAATTACGGAGGAGGAGGAAGCAACAAAAAGGGAGAAGGCAGGGAGGTTAACCAGAAAGACGGCTGCCATCAAAGACTTCGCGACGGGACGCTACAATGCTGAATCGGTTGTGGGTCGGCGTTGCCTTCACCAATTCATTAAGTCATCGCATTGGTATGGCTGACTCCCCCAACTGTGATAACTGTCATTGTGTAGAAACTCTCGGCCATGTCATGTGCCGTTGTCCAGATATATATATATATATATATATATATATATATATATATATATTGTTACACGCAAGAAGTACACGAAAAGGTTGAAAAACAGGCGAGCCTGGATGGTTCGCGTTTACTTCCACAAGGGGTCTCGAGACAGCACACACAACGTCGTCTTCCTTCTTCACCTTTGTCTGAATGTTCATTCGCGCTGTATGCGCCGTGCATTGCAACCGCTCGTGACATTTCCCCGTTGGCAGACGAAGCCCGCCGGGCGAGTCACTCAGTGGTTCGTGCATTGCATAGCTTCATGCGAGCGACGTGCGCCACTTCTGTTTTAGCCGAGCGCCGTCCAGTGCTTGTGAGCCGTGCTATGCGGTAGTTGACCTCACTGAGGCGTTCGAGGATAACGTAGGGCCCGACATAGTGAGCGAGAAATTTCTGGTACAGGCCACGTTTCCGTAAAGGCGTCCAGAGCCACACCTGATCTCCAGGATTGAAGTGAACATGTCGGTGACGGTCGTCATAGCGGATCTTTGACCGGTCTTGCGAGGTGACGGTGCGTAGCCGAGCGAGGCGTCGCGCTTCTTCTGCTCTACAGAGAATCTCGTTGATCGGCTCACTGTGATGAGCAGAGTAGGGAAGCATAGTGTCAAGATTATAGCGTGGTGGACGAGCATAAAGGAGAAAGAAAGGTGAGTAACCAGTGGTCTCATGTCTTGCGGTGTTGAAAGCATAGGTGATGAAAGGCAAAATTGTGTCCCAGTTCTTGTGCGCGGAGTCGATGTACATGGACAGCATGTTGGCAAGCGTTCGGTTCGTGCGTTCCACTAGACCATTAGTCTGTGGATGGTATGGAGTGGAATGGCGGAAGCTTGATGAGCACAGACGAAGGGTCTCTTCGACAACATCCGCGGTAAATTGCCGCCCACGGTCGCTGATTACGATGCGAGGAGGTCCGTGTCTGAGGATAACTTGAAACAGCAAGAAGATGGAAACGTCTTTTGCTGTGGCCGACGGCAGTGCTGCCGTCTCACAATAACGGGTTAAGTGGTCTACGCAAACGATGACCCAACGATTGCCGTCTGTGGATCGCGGAAAAGGGCCCAGAAGATCTATACCAACTTGCTCAAAGGGGGTGCTAGGAGGCGAAACAGGCTGAAGGCGACCAGACGGCGCGTCAGTTGGTCGCTTGTAACGCTGACATTGGGTGCAGCTGGCGACGTACCGTTCGGTATCATTGCGCATCCGGGGCCAATAAAAGCGTTCCTGAGCACGGTAGAGTGTTCTTGTGCATCCAAGATGTCCGGAAGTTGGTTCGTCGTGCATGGCAGATTAATACGTGACTGCGAAAGGCTCTTGGGGACAACCAAAAGGTAGCGCGCACCGGTAGCCGAGAAGTTCGTCTTATATAGGGCGCCGTCACGTAAGCGAAAACGATTGTCTGCAGCGGACTCCCGCGCGGCCGCGAATAGCGGCTGTAAGCTGTCGTCTTTCCTCTGCTCTGATATGAAGGTATCCATATCCGGAAATCCCGTGGACACAAAAGCGATGTATTCATCAAAGTTTGTCCGCGTCACATTCAGTCGTTGGGAGTGGCAGGCGAGAGAGACAATCAGCATCAGCGTGTCGCCGGCCGCTCTTGTAGGAAACAACGAAATCATACTCCTGCAGACGGAGCGCCCAGCGTGCTAGTCGACCAGAGGGATCCCGAAGATTCACAAGCCAGCATAGAGAGTGATGATCCGTGACGACAGTAAAGGGCGCCCGTAGAGATACGATCGGAACCGTTGCACAGCGAAGACGACCGCCAGACACTCTTGTTCGGTGACAGTGTAGTTGCGCTCGGGGCGACTCAATGAGCGGCTAGCGTACGATATCACATGCTCGCTGTCGCCGACACGCTGAACTAGTACGGCGCCAATGCCAACACCACTAGCATCGGTATGAACTTCTTGTCGGTGATGACGGATGAAGTGGCGAAGAATAGGCTGGGGACGTCAACAGTAGCTTTAGCTGCGAAACGATGAGTCGCATTCCGAGCTCCACTCGAAAGGAACACCTTTTTGGAGAAGGCATGTGAGCGGATGAGCTATGTCCAGCAAATTTGGGAATGAAACGGCGAAAGTAGGAGCATAATCCTAAAAAACTTCGTAGCTGCTTCACAGAGCGAGGTGCCTCGAATGCCGCCACAGCTGTTGTCTTTTGTGGATCTGGTCGTATACCTTCTTTGTCGATCAGGTGTCCCAGCACAAGTGTCTGTCGTTCACCAAAATGGCACTTTTTAGAATTAAGCACAAGGCCGGCCTTCCTCAAGCAGTTTAGTACCAAGTCCAGGCGCTCGTTATGCTCACGAAATGTTCGGCCGAAGATCAACAACGTCGTCTAGGTAGCACATACAAACTTCCCACTTCAAACCGCGAAGTATAGTGTCCATGAACCTTTCAAACGTTGCGGGGGCGTTACAAAGCCCGAAAGGCATCACGTTGAATTCAAATAGTCCGTCGGGCGTTACAAAAAGCGGTCTTCTCTCTGTCATCCGGGTGCATAGGGATTTGCCAGTAACCTGATCGTAAATCCACAGAAGAGAAGTAAGAAGCCGCAAAGAGGCAATCGATGGCGTCGTCAATTCGTGGGAGTGGGTATACGTCTTTCCTAGTAAACGGCATTTAGGCGACGGTAATCGACACAGAATCGCCACGTGCCGTCTTTCTTCTTCACCAGTATCACTGGAGCTGCCCAAGGGCTAGACGATTCCCGAATTACTCCTTTACCCATCATTTCTTCGACTTGAGCGCTGATGATCTTTCGCTCCGCAGAGGACACACGATATGGTTTTTGACGAATCGGTTCAGCGGATCCTGTGTTGATGCGATGGCGAGTACGGGATGCAGGAATCGATGTGGGGCCGTCGTGCTGGGCAAAGTCGAATATTGAAGAGTGTTTCGAAAGCAGGGCCATCAAAACACGACGTTCATGGTCACTGAGCGATGTAGCTACCATTCCGAGCATGTGTTCGTTTGCGGTGTGCGAGACACTGGTTTGTGCTGTATCCGGTAGTTCTGTAAGCACTGCCATAGGTATAAATGACTCTCCCTGAAACGTAGCAAGTTTTAGGCCTGAGGACAGCACTACTGCTTCAGTGGAGCAATTTAGCGTCCATAGCCCTGCGCATCCATCGGTAACTGAAACCATACAATACGGAAACCAACACATTTTTCTTAAGACAGTTTCTATTGACCGGTTCCACTGCAACATCGAACGAAGTACTAACAGAAGACGAACAAACAACAGGAACGCGCATCGCGGATAAAGCGGGCACAACAGTGTCTTCAGAAACACAAAACACACTCTCTTGCTGGGATGATTCTTCTAAGAGCGCAGAGGACACACTTCCGCAAATACTGAGTTCTCCTGTTCGGCAGTCAACATTGGGCGCCACAACAATTTCAAAAAGTCAATGCCGAGAATTACATCGTGTGTGGAACGCGGAAGCACGGTAACTCAGTGTTAAAGGTTTGAACCACCCAAGGAGAACATCCACGTTACACACACCAACCGGGTATAATGAGTCCCCACTCACTCCACGAAAGCTTGTGGCTGTGGTCCCAATGAAACATAACCTTGCGTCCCAGCAGATTTTTGAACACCACACTCATGACAGAAACAGTTGCTCCCGTGTCGACTAAAGCCATGGTAGAAACGCCATCAATAAGTACATTAACCTTATTCTTCAGCAGAAGATAGGTGGAGGTATCCGAGTCGGCAGCAAAGATTTTCCAGCGACCTCACCTCCATCGGCCGCGCTGGCTAGTTTCCCGGCGGTGGTGACGCGAAGCGGCGTCGAGGAGATGATGACGTCACACGCCGTCTGGGAGATGGAGATCGAGACGCTCGGAAAGCTGGTGGTGGTGTCAGAGTACGTTCGGAGGCAGGAGAGCGGTAACGGTTTCGATACCTTTCTTGTTCTCCAGAATAGCTGTCCAGAGGGAAGTGACGGCTTCTTTCTTCTCGGAAGTAGCCTTCAAAAGTGGTGTTTCCTGGCCTATTAGTGTCCATTGCACGACCACCGTATTGCATAAACGATCCCGACTGTCCATTGCTGAATGCCCGACGTCGGTTACAATACCTAGCTATGTGGCCAGGCGTGCCACAGTTGTAACACACGGGCAGAGGGCGAACTTCCGGACGCTGATTGAAATATTCCACAGCGGCCACAGGCTGCGAGTAACTCATCCCCTCCCCTTGGATGTCGTAGGCAGTGCTGGGTCTTCGTGGGCGAACGTCGCGTGGATGCTGATCAAAACGCCGATCAATCGAGTCGTAATGGCGTTGTTCGGTCTGGCCATAATGCGGGTCGTGTCGGTAGCTGTTACAATCCGCAGCATTCACCGAATGCTGCCAAGTAGCCGGAGGAGATGCGCAGACGGCGTCTCGGAAAGCGACGGAGGCGCAACGCGGCACCGCATAACGCGTTTGTTCTTCGTGCCGCAGGAGCTCCTCACGGACAATCTGCCGAATGGTAGCTGAGAGGTCTGTCTGCGGAATCGCGTCAACGCTGGCCACAGTCGTGACATTGGCTAGCCGTCCAAACTTCGGCGTGATTCGGCGAGTTTTCAGCGCCTCGAATGTGCGGCAGTGCCGAATCACGTCTGATACGGTGTTCAGGTTGTCTTTTCCAATGAGGAAGTTATAGACGTCTTCCGCAATACCTTTTAAAAGGTGTCCCACTTTATCTTCCTCGGGCATTCGAGAGTCGATGGTCTTACACAGCTTGAGAACTTCTTCAATATATGTCGTGCAAGTCTCGCCGATCACCTGAGCTCTCTGAGCTAAAGCTGTTTCCGCTCGTTTCTTCTTCTTAGTGTCCGAGTCGCTAAAGCACTTCTTCATTTCTTCAATAAGACTGCTCCATGTAGTAAGCGTGTCGGCGTGGTTTTCATACCAAACCAGGGCCGTGTCCGTCAAATAAAAAACGACATGCCTGAGCTGGCTGGCCGGGTTCCAGTTGTTGCATTGGCTTACCCTTTCGTAATGGGTCAGCCATTCATCGAAGTCTTCCCCTGGCTTTGCTGAGAACGGCCGTGGCTCTCGGTAATGCTGATACAGCGGTGGTCTTGCCGAGGCATTGCTGAGGGGGTCATTTTGCTCCAGAGACATGTCGGGGCGCGATGGCGAAAGTCCGGCAAGGCGACGGCTTCTACGAAGTTCTGGTGCTGACGGCTCCGTCGTAGGTCGTGGGAGGTACCCAGCACAGCTCCACCAAATGTTACACGCAAGAAGTACACGAAAAGGTTGAAAAACAGGCGAGCCTGGATGGTTCGCGTTTACTTCCACAAGGGGTCTCGAGACAGCACAACCAACGTCGTCTTCCTTCTTCACCTTTTGTCTGAATGTTCATTCGCGCTGTATGCGCCGTGCATTGCAACCGCTCGTGACAATATATATATATATATATATATATAGATA
>WOVY01013131.1:0-23193 GCA_013436015.1 Rhipicephalus annulatus | reverse complement strand
CAGAGCTCAATGGCATGGCAGTCCGCTCTCAAATACCGCTCTGCAAAGAAGTCATCGCTGGAGTAATTTATTATGCTGACGCGACAATTGTCAACACAAACTTGGAAATCATGATCAAGCCCGCTACAAGAGGCACAATCATAACAAGTGTTTTTCATCTCGGCAGGTCACGTTGCGTGAAGATCATATTGTTACACGCAAGAAATACACGAAAAGGTTGAAAAACAGGCGAGCCTGGATGGTTCGCGTTTACTTCCACAAGGGGTCTCGAGACAGCACACCCAACGTCGTCTTCCTTCTTCACCTTTTGTCTGAATGTTCATTCGCGCTGTATGCGCCGTGCATTGCAACCGCTCGTGACATTTCCCCGTTGGCAGACGAAGCCCGCCGGGCGAGTCACTCAGTGGTTCGTGCATTGCATAGCTTCATGCGAGCGACGTGCGCCACTTCTGTTTTAGCCGAGCGCCGTCCAGTGCTTGTAAGCCGTGCTATGCGGTAGTTGACCTCACTGAGGCGTTCGAGGATAACGTAGGGCCCGACATAGTGAGCGAGAAATTTCTGGTACAGGCCACGTTTCCGTAAAGGCGTCCAGAGCCACACCTGATCTCCAGGATTGAAGTGAACATGTCGGTGACGGTCGTCATAGCGGATCTTTGACCGGTCTTGCGAGGGTGACGGTGCGTAGCCGAGCGAGGCGTCGCGCTTCTTCTGCTCTACAGAGAATCTCGTTGATCGGCTCACTGTGATGAGCAGAGTAGGGAAGCATAGTGTCAAGATTATAGCGTGGTGGACGAGCATAAAGGAGAAAGAAAGGTGAGTAACCAGTGGTCTCATGTCTTGCGGTGTTGAAAGCATAGGTGACGAAAGGCAAAATTGTGTCCCAGTTCTTGTGCGCGGAGTCGATGTACATGGACAGCATGTTGGCAAGCGTTCGGTTCGTGCGTTCCACTAGACCATTAGTCTGTGGATGGTATGGAGTGGAATGGCGGAAGCTTGATGAGCACAGACGAAGGGTCTCTTCGACAACATCCGCGGTAAATTGCCGCCCACGGTCGCTGATTACGATGCGAGGAGGTCCGTGTCTGAGGATAACTTGAAACAGCAAGAAGATGGAAACGTCTTTTGCTGTGGCCGACGGCAGTGCTGCCGTCTCACAATAACGGGTTAAGTGGTCTACGCAAACGATGACCCAACGATTGCCGTCTGTGGATCGCGGAAAAGGGCCCAGAAGATCTATACCAACTTGCTCAAAGGGGGTGCTAGGAGGCGAAACAGGCTGAAGGCGACCAGACGGCGCGTCAGTTGGTCGCTTGTAACGCTGACATTGGGTGCAGCTGGCGACGTACCGTTCGGTATCATTGCGCATCCGGGGCCAATAAAAGCGTTCCTGAGCACGGTAGAGTGTTCTTGTGCATCCAAGATGTCCGGAAGTTGGTTCGTCGTGCATGGCAGATAATACGTGACTGCGAAGGCTCTTGGGGACAACCAAAAGGTAGCGCGCACCGGTAGCCGAGAAGTTCGTCTTATATAGGGCGCCGTCACGTAAGCGAAAACGATTGTCTGCAGCGGACTCCCGCGCGGCCGCGAATAGCGGCTGTAAGCTGTCGTCTTTCCTCTGCTCTGATATGAAGGTATCCATATCCGGAAATCCCGTGGACACAAAAGCGATGTATTCATCAAAGTTGTCCGCGTCACATTCAGTCGTTGGGAGTGGCAGGCGAGAGAGACAATCAGCATCAGCGTGTCGCCGGCCGCTCTTGTAGGAAACAACGAAATCATACTCCTGCAGACGGAGCGCCCAGCGTGCTAGTCGACCAGAGGGATCCCGAAGATTCACAAGCCAGCATAGAGAGTGATGATCCGTGACGACAGTAAAGGGGCGCCCGTAGAGATACGATCGAAACCGTTGCACAGCGAAGACGACCGCCAGACACTCTTGTTCGGTGACAGTGTAGTTGCGCTCGGGGCGACTCAATGAGCGGCTAGCGTACGATATCACATGCTCGCTGTCGCCGACACGCTGAACTAGTACGGCGCCAATGCCAACACCACTAGCATCGGTATGAACTTCTGTCGGTGATGACGGATTGAAGTGGCGAAGAATAGGCTGGGACGTCAACAGTAGCTTTAGCTGCCGAAACGATGAGTCGCATTCCGAGCTCCACTCGAAAGGAACACCTTTTTGGAGAAGGCAGGTGAGCGGATGAGCTATGTCAGCAAATTTGGGAATGAAACGGCGAAAGTAGGAGCATAACCCTAAAAAACTTCGTAGCTGCTTCACAGAGCGAGGTGCCTCGAATGCCTCCACAGCTGTTGTCTTTTGTGGATCTGGTCGTATACCTTCTTTGTCGATCAGGTGTCCCAGCACAAGTGTCTGTCGTTCACCAAAATGGCACTTTTTAGAATTAAGCACAAGGCCGGCCTTCCTCAAGCAGTTTAGTACCAAGTCCAGGCGCTCGTTATGCTCACGGAATGTTCGGCCGAAGATCACAACGTCGTCTAGGTAGCACATACAAACTTCCCACTTCAAACCGCGAAGTATAGTGTCCATGAACCTTTCAAACGTTGCGGGGGCGTTACAAAGCCCGAAAGGCATCACGTTGAATTCAAATAGTCCGTCGGGCGTTACAAAAGCGGTCTTCTCTCTGTCATCCGGGTGCATAGGGATTTGCCAGTAACCTGATCGTAAATCCACAGAAGAGAAGTAAGAAGCCGCAAAGAGGCAATCGATGGCGTCGTCAATTCGTGGGAGTGGGTATACGTCTTTCCTAGTAACGGCATTTAGGCGACGGTAATCGACACAGAATCGCCACGTGCCGTCTTTCTTCTTCACTAGTATCACTGGAGCTGCCCAAGGGCTAGACGATTCCCGAATTACTCCTTTACCCATCATTTCTTCGACTTGAGCGCTGATGATCTTTCGCTCCGCAGAGGACACACGATATGGTTTTTGACGAATCGGTTCAGCGGATCCTGTGTTGATGCGATGGCGAGTACGGGATGCAGGAATCGATGTGGGGCCGTCGTGCTGTGCAAAGTCGAATATTGAAGAGTGTTTCGAAAGCAGGGCCATCAAAACACGACGTTCATGGTCACTGAGCGATGTAGCTACCATTCCGAGTATGTGTTCGTTTGCGGTGTGCGAGACACTGGTTTGTGCTGTATCCGGTGGTTCTGTAGCACTGCCATAGGTATAAATGACTCTCCCTGAAACGTAGCAAGTTTTAGGCCTTGAGACAGCACTACTGCTTCAGTGGAGCAATTTAGCGTCCATAGCCCTGCGCATCCATCGGTAACTGAAACCATACAATACGGAACCAACACATTTTTCTTAAGACAGTTTCTATGGACCGGTTCCACTGCAACATCGAACGAAGTACTAACAGAAGACGAACAAACAACAGGAACGCGCATCGCGGATAAAGCGGGCACAACAGTGTCTTCAGAAACACAAAACACACTCTCTTGCTGGGATGATTCTTCTAAGAGCGCAGAGGACACACTTCCGCAAATACTGAGTTCTCCTGTTCGGCAGTCAACATTGGCGCCACACAATTTCAAAAAGTCAATGCCGAGAATTACATCGTGTGTGGAACGCGGAAGCACGGTAAACTCAGTGTTAAAGGTTTGACCACCCAAGGAGACATCCACGTTACACACACCAACCGGGTATAATGAGTCCCCACTCACTCCACGAAAGCTTGTGCTGTGGTCCCAATGAAACATAACCTTGCGTCCCAGCAGATTTTTGAACACCACACTCATGACAGAAACAGTTGCTCCCGTGTCGACTAAAGCCATGGTAGAAACGCCATCAATAAGTACATTAACCTTATTCTTCAGCATGAAGATAGGTGGAGGTATCCGAGTCGGCAGCAAAGATTTTCCAGCGACCTCACCTCCATCGGCCGCGCTGGCTAGTTTCCCGGCGGTGGTGACGCGAAGCGGCGTCGAGGAGATGATGACGTCACACGCCGTCTGGGAGATGGAGATCGAGACGCTCGGAAAGCTGGTGGTGGTGTCAGAGTACGTTCGGAGGCAGGAGAGCGGTAACGGTTTCGATACCTTTCTTGTTCTCCAGAATAGCTGTCCAGAGGGAAGTGACGGCTTCTTTCTTCTCGGAAGTAGCCTTCAAAAGTGGTGTTTCCTGGCCTATTAGTGTCCATTGCACGACCACCGTATTGCATAAACGATCCCGACTGTCCATTGCTGAATGCCCGACGTCGGTTACAATACCTAGCTATGTGGCCAGGCGTGCCACAGTTGTAACACACGGGCAGAGGGCGAACTTCCGGACGCTGATTGAAATATTCCACAGCGGCCACAGGCTGCGAGTAACTCATCCCCTCCCCTTGGATGTCGTAGGCAGTGCTGGGTCTTCGTGGGCGAACGTCGCGTGGATGCTGATCAAAACGCCGATCAATCGAGTCGTAATGGCGTTGTTCGGTCTGGCCATAATGTGGGTCGTGTCGGTAGCTGTTACAATCCGCAGCATTCACCGAATGCTGCCAAGTAGCCGGAGGAGATGCGCAGACGGCGTCTCGGAAAGCGACGGAGGCGCAACGCGGCACCGCATAACGCGTTTGTTCTTCGTGCCGCAGGAGCTCCTCACGGACAATCTGCCGAATGGTAGCTGAGAGGTCTGTCTGCGGAATCGCGTCAACGCTGGCCACAGTCGTGACATTGGCTAGCCGTCCAAACTTCGGCGTGATTCGGCGAGTTTTCAGCGCCTCGAATGTGCGGCAGTGCCGAATCACGTCTGATACGGTGTTCAGGTTGTCTTTTCCAATGAGGAAGTTATAGACGTCTTCCGCAATACCTTTTAAAAGGTGTCCCACTTTATCTTCCTCGGGCATTCGAGAGTCGATGGTCTTACACAGCTTGAGAACTTCTTCAATATATGTCGTGCAAGTCTCGCCGATCACCTGAGCTCTCTGAGCTAAAGCTGTTTCCGCTCGTTTCTTCTTAGTGTCCGAGTCGCTAAAGCACTTCTTCCATTTCTTCAATAAGACTGCTCCATGTAGTAAGCGTGTCGGCGTGGTTTTCATACCAAACCAGGGCCGTGTCCGTCAAATAAAAAACGACATGCCTGAGCTGGCTGGCCGGGTTCCAGTTGTTGCATTGGCTTACCCTTTCGTAATGGGTCAGCCATTCATCGAAGTCTTCCCCTGGCTTTGCTGAGAACGGCCGTGGCTCTCGGTAATGCTGATACAGCGGTGGTCTTGCCGAGGCATTGCTGAGGGGGTCATTTTGCTCCAGAGACATGTCGGGGCGCGATGGCGAAAGTCCGGCAAGGCGACGGCTTCTACGAAGTTCTGGTGCTGACGGCTCCGTCGTAGGTCGTGGGAGGTACCCCAGCACAGCTCCACCAAATGTTACACGCAAGAAATACACAAAAAGGTTGAAAAACAGGCGAGCCTGGATGGTTCGCGTTTACTTCCACAAGGGGTCTCGAGACAGCACACCCAACGTCGTCTTCCTTCTTCACCTTTTGTCTGAATGTTCATTCGCGCTGTATGCGCCGTGCATTGCAACCGCTCGTGACAATATTAATCGGTAAAACACTCCCGTCACACATGAAGGTGGGACACTTTCGGCACGCTGTTCGTCCCTTTCGTACCGAGGGCACTTCATTAAGGAAAATGTACGAAGTTGAGTCACGTGAGCAGCGTGTGCAAGAACACCACCGTTTGTGCCCGATGCACTGAAGCTCACGCTACTAGCGCATATCAATCCAATACTCGAAAATGTTCCAATTGTGACGGGCCTCACGATGCACCTTCGAAGGATTGTCCGATTATTCAAAGGAAGATAAATGGCAGGGCTGAAGAAAACAGTTCGAGATCACTTATCTCACCGGGAAGCAACTGTATATATTAGACGACGACGATCGCGTCAACGACGGCGCTCCAAGACACCGTTGTCTCGTGAACCGCGCTTAAAGTCGCATCGACCTCTGTCTTCCCGAACAAGCGCAGTCGGGTGGAAGGATAAAGAAGCCGCCAACAGCGACACAGCTAACGCCTGGCCGGAACTCCCTCGACTACACTCCATTCGAAAGCGGCATCAGATTTCAGCAGTTAAGCACTCCTTATCCGAATTCTCTAAACCAACAGAGGAGGATAAAGAAATAGTTGCCATGGTCAGCTCCCTCGTGAGTACCATTTGTGTGTTCGTGGAGAGGGTGCAAACACTAATAGCATGAAGCGCATTGCAGCTGCTGGATACCATCAGCCCGGCTCTAGCAAGCCTTCAGAAGTCGATTGTTTGAGAATAATTACAGCAGAACTATGGCTTATCAAGGGAAACAGCCATCGTTTGCCGGTGATATTTGAAACGCCTTCATATTTCAATGGAATGTGAGAGGCCTGAGGTCTAGCATATCAGATTTCTGACAGTTTGTGTTTAAAAACCGCTTCACGATAATGGTAATCTGTAAGCCGAACTCATCGACTGTAAGAATATCAGGATACGAGTCTTTCACCTCAACCACGAATGGAAGTAGGAGCAAAGTTGTTGCTTACATTCGCAAGGACCTTACTTATTTTGCCCAAACTATACCGCCAGATGACGAAAAGCAGTACGTGTGCATTACTCTGAAGAAGAATTGGTTGTTTTTTACACTTATTGGCGTATATATATCCTCCGCGAGTCCATTTGATTGAAAGAGACTAACAGGCGGTATGGCAGCTATTCGAGGTCCTTGCATTGAAACAGGTGATTTCAACGCACATCATCCGATATGAGGAAGCCCGAGGACAGACTCGAAGTGGCGCTCACTGATGTTGCTTGTGTCAGACCACAACCAGCGCCTTCTTATTGATGGTAGCCCGACATACCTGCGAGGAACAACGTACAGCAGCTGCCTCGACCAGACACTGGTGTCGTGTTGCCTAAGTTCAAAAGTGTGGTGGTTTAGAGATAGAAACTCATGGTAGCGACCACATTCCGACTTATGTCAGCATTGATGGTCAAGAGACTGCGTCCTCACCGGTCAACCGGTATATAGACTGGACACTTTATGAAGATGAAGTGGAGGACACATGCAGAAATGATTCCTCGTGTGGCTTCGAATAAGTAATTGCAGAGGCAATAACAAATTGTACGTGCCGCTTCACACGCTCACAGAAGCGCACGGAGCTTGACATCAAATTAGAAAGGCTTCGGGCGTTACGTAGACGTGCTGAGAGAAGATGCAGGCGTACCACGTCAATTCTTGGTCTCAGTGTAGCAAGACGTAAGCAGAAAAAATACAACACCGAATAGACCAGCTGCAGAATCAAAGATGGAAAAGCTTTTGTAAGTCATTAGACTCACGCAAGCCATTGTCTCATGTATGGACAATTCTACAGAGTCTTCGCTCAGGCGCCATGGAACGTCATCCCTTCAAGGCTCTCGCACTTGTGTCTCAACCGCAGTGAAATTGACGTTGCAGAGGGTTTTCGCGCGAACATAACCGGTGGGACAGTCCTATTCTCCGATGATATCTTCGGTCTACGAGATATAAGTATGGATGCTCCATTTTATATGGAAGAGATAGAAGCTGCACTCACACTGTGTAGACGTTCTTCTTCACCAGGACCCGATAGGATAACGTATACGGCTCTGCGTCACTTAGGCCAAGCAGCTAGGCGACAACTGCTAAGTTTATTTAATCGGTCATGGGAAGGCGGCATCGTACCTCAAGAATGGAAACGGAGTCCTCTTGTGCCACTTTTAAAGCAGGCAAATCCCCTCTGGTGCTGACATCATACCGACTTGTAGCTCTCGCCAGCTGCGTTGAGAAACTCGCAGAGTGCATGATTCTGACGCGCCTGGAATAGTTCCTTGAACGGCCCAACATTTACCTCGACTCCATGGCGGGATTTCGACGAGGCCGTTCATCGATTGACAACGTCATCAATTTAGTGTCATTAGTAGAACAGCAGAAATTTAGAATATGACTAGCACTTGCGCTCATTCTTGATGTGAAAGGTGCACATGACAACGTTTCCCATCAAGCTATACGAGACATATTGCTGTTAATTGAAGTGGGAGGGCGAATGTTTCGATGAATACGAAGCTACCTGACACGAAGATCTTTTTTTGTATATACTGAAGATGGCCCGACCTCAGACCACTACACGTGCCGTGGCGTAACGCAAGGTGGCGTTTTAAGCCCAGTTCTTTTCAATCTTGCCTTGCTTGGCCTGGGCGAAGCTCGTCCTGAAGCAGTCATGTGTTTCAATATACGCTGATGATATATGTGTCTGGGCATCTGCATTGACACGCCTACAAGTTCGAGCAAGGCTGCAGAGGGCAGCGTCGCAAGCATCTGACTATCTTCGCACGGAAGGCCTAACAATCTCAACAGAAAAATGTGCACTGGTGGCCTTCACGCGCAAGGTGATGACAAGTTACCCGATAAGCATTAATGGCCAGCCCATCTCTCACAAGCGTAGCCATCGTTTTCAAGGTGTCATTGTTGACCGCGACATCTCCTGGAGCCCTTATGTGAGAATCTTGAAAGCGAAACCGATATCTATTGCCCACGCCCTGATAGTCATCACTGGAAAATGATGGGGTCCATCTTTGAGTTTCATGCTACAGCTTTACCAAGCACTTTTTATTGGTGTACTGCGCTACAGTTCTCCTCTGCTTTCTAAAACTTTCAAGGCAAACACTCAAGCACTTCAGAGCGTGCAAGCACAGGCACTACGTCTTTGTCTCGGCCTACTATGAACTACCTCAACCACTGAAACAGTGATATTGGCTCGGGATCATTCGGTTACTACTTACGTCACAACCGACGTGCTGAGAGCACATAGTCGGCACATTTCACGGATGGTATCGAGCCACTTGACATTTCTGCCAGAACAACGACCGCAGGCGTCGTTTTCTATGGTCGTCAGCTCCCACCGTGCTTTGCTACCCTCCGGTTTTATACCCTTGGCACGTTCACCGTCTGCCTTGTGGAGCCTACGACAACCCAACGTGCGTGTTTTCGTCACAGGAATAAGAAATAGAAAAGTCCTTTCTGCCTTGGCCTTGAAGCAAGCGACTCTGGACTGTTTACACACTTTCTACGCTGACAGAATTCACGCATACACGAATGGATCTAGCACCCAGACTACCTCTACCAGCGCCACCGTCATTTTATCGCGACACATCAACATCACTTACCAACTTTATCACGTGAGCACATAGACTGGTTCGGAAATTGTTGCCCTGCGAGGTGCCATCGATTATATCAAGTAACCACCAGCTGATCGATGAGCAATAGTTTGTGATTCCAAGGTGGTTCTACAATGTTTCTCGTCGGCACTTCATCGTGGGTCGTACGAACAAAGTATGGGAGATCAGAGAATTGCTGCACTATGCGACCAAAGAAGGACACAACGTTGTGCTCCAGTGGATACCAAGTCATTGCTGTATCTCCGGCAACGACCTCGCCGATGAAGCAGCCAGAAATGCACACGTACAAGCAAACCCTGTATCCGTACCTTTATCTAGGATTGACTCGGCTAGATACCTACGAAAGCTGTCGCAGGACATAACACTCCAGAAGTGGCAGTCATCACAGTTCGCACATCATCGACTATATTCTCTTGATCCATCTCTAAGACTGCAGCTACCCTCTGGTCTTTCTAGGGAGGAAGCTACAGTGTTGTGCCGTCTGCGTTTGGGCGCGGCCTTCACCAATGCCTACTCATTCAAGAGAGGAATGGCCAACAGCGCCTAGTGCAACGACTGCGCCGTCTATGAGACTATTCAACACATATTATGTTACTGCCCGGCATACACCAACGAGAGGTCTCACCTGCGCTGTGTTTTAAATCATCTGGACAGAATTGATTTCACTGTCGAGAAAGTATTTGGACTATGGCACTGCCTATCCGATTTCCGAAAGGCAACGAAAGCACTTGCATTTTCCCAAGGACACCGGCCTGTTTCGTTGTTTGCGATGGCGAAACTGTTACGCGAAGCCCAGTCAGTGAACTTTTTTCTCTTCCTCTATAACTTTTCTTCCCCTCTCCGCTTCCCCAGTGCAGGACAGCCTACCGGAGCTCAGCCTTGGTTAACCTCCCTGCCTTTCTTCTTGTGTTCTCTCTCTCTCTCTAAAAATTGCTCTCAATAGACTAGAAGCAACAGGGCTTCCAAGCGAAAGCTACTACCATTTTAAAATATTTAAACATACTGAAAGTGAGTCACAAACAAAAATACAGCGATGCTTTCTAATCAAAGGTGGGACTAGATGATTGTTCAGCCGCATGCTTGCAAATGAGTAAATATACAATGACATCGGACCTCAAATATATTTATGGACGAATGCGGCACAGTTATTTCTTGTATTTGTCTTTTGTATGGTAAAAAATGTAACGGCCGTATGGAGTGCACATACAACAGAGCTTGAAGATTTATGAATTTAGCTAGATTTGCCAGAAACCAGAGACTTTGTTTAAAGTTGTAAAGTACTGCGTTCCAAAGAGCGAAGGTGCTATGTCTTCAAATGATAGAAATATCTACTGCTCGCGAAGCAGAGGTATGTTAAGGTCGAAATAGTCAAGACAAATGCGTACGAGCTCTCTTTCATTACGATAGCAATAATATGGGCACCCTCGGCTGGATTTCGATTTCGCCGCCGGCGTCGACATCGGAGTTGATGTAATGCACCGTATATGTACATGTGTATATATATATATATATATATATATATATATATATATATATATATATATATATATATATATATATATATATATATTGTCGCGGTACAGCGCGAACCAAAGGCAGATAAACGTTGACACAGCGACTCTCAGCAGCCGAACAGTAAGATCGCCTTCTTTATCTTCAATCAGCCAGAGCTCCACTACCTGGTGTCCGCCAAATCACCTTATTGTCGTTTTCGTCCACCAGTACACACGCGTCATTTGCCCCCCCCCCCCCCCCCCCTCCTCTTAATGAGCATCGCCCCGATGCTAAACCAGTAGTGCAGTTTTTTTCTGTTCTTTAAGAAGTGTCTTGCGCAGTCACTACCTTTCATAAGGCTTCATGCGCACAACGTAAACTAGTTCAGGACGGTGCTCGCGAAGCCTCGTACTATATGAACTGTCGGGGACGACCTCGTGAGTAACATCACTCAGTCGTCGCAGTACTAGATATAGCCCAAAGTATCTCCTCAGGAGCTTTTCAGAGAGTCCTCGTTTCCGTACGGGCGTCCAAACCCATACTCTGTCGCCGGTCTGGTAAACGACTGTTCTGCGGCGAGAATTGTAGCGGCTCGCGTCGTACTCTTGTTGTTGCTGGATTCGCAGGCGTGCTAGTTGCCTTGCTTCTTCCGCTTGTTCTGCAAACATCTCGGCGTCCGGTTCGATGTCGTCGCATTTGCGCGCTAGCATCGCATCTAACATGGTTCGTACTTCCCTTCCGTGAATTAGGCTGAACGGGGTCATCTTGGTTGTTTCTTGCTTGGCAGTGTTGTATGCAAACGTGATATATGGGAAGATTTCGTTCCACTTTTTGTGTTAGACGTCTACGTACATTGAAAGCATGTCTTCAATTGTTTTGTTCAGACGCTCTGTAAGCCCATTCGTTTGCGAGTGGTAGGCGGTGGTCTTACGATGGGTTGTTCCACTCAGCATGAGGACTTGTTCCAAAAGAGCTGCCGTAAATGCGGTTCCTCTGTCTGTGATTACGACACTTGGTGCACCATGCCGCAGGACAACGTTCTCGATGAAAAATTGTGCCACCTCCGCTGCTGTACTTCTCTGGATAGCCTTTGTTTCAGCATAACGGGTAAGGTAATCAGTCGCGACAATAACCCAGCGGTTCCCAGCAGTAGAAGTAGAAAGTGGGCCCAAAATATCCATGCCAATCTTGTCGAATGGTGTTCTTGGGACCTGCACGGGCTGCAGGAGGCCAGCTGGTTTAGTCGGCGGTGACTTCCGTCGCCGGCAGTCGAGGCAAGTACGAACATGGTGTTTTACAGCTATGGTCAGTTTTGGCCAGAAGAAGCGCTGCCGTACTCTTGCCAACGTTCCTGTGTAACCTAAGTGGCCTGAAGTCACCTCGTTGTGGCATGCTTCGAGTACTTCGGAGTGAAGGGCTGCTGGGATGACGAGCAAATACGCAGATTCTGTCGAAGAGAAGTTTGTTTTGTATAGTACTCTGCTCCGTAAGCAAAATGATGACAGCGCTCTTACGAAAACAGTTGGTGCCTTCTGAGGTCTTCCCTTCAGGTAATTAATTAGGGCAAGTAACTCAGGGTCGCCACGTTGTTGCTGTGCAATAGCGGCTGAGTCAAGCACACCGAGAAATTCGCTTTCCTCCTCATCGGATAGAGTTGCCGATTCAATGGGTGAGCGGGATAGACAGTCGGCGTCCATGTGGCGCTTTCCTGACTTGTGTACGACAGTCATGTCGTACTCCTGCAACCTGAGACTCCAACGCGCTAATCTCCCGGTAGGATCTTTAAGATTTGTCAACCCAACACAGTGAGTGGTGGTCGCTGATGACTTTGAAAGGGCGGCCGTATAAATACGGGCGAAATTTTGTGACCGCCCATACCACGGCGAAGGCATTCCTTCTCAGTCGTGGAGTAATTAGTCTCAGCGCGTGTTAGTGTTCGGCTTGCATAGGCGATTACTCTTTCTGTGCCCTCTTGCAGCTGCACAAGCACAGCTCCCAAACCAATATTGCTGGCATCAGTGTGTAGCATCGTTGGGGCTTTCTCATCAAAGTGGGCAAGCACTGGAGGCGTCTGTAGTCGCTGGCGGAGGTTCTTAAAAGCAGCTTTCTCTTCGTTGCTCCATTGGAAAGCAACGTCTTCTCTCGTGAGATGGGTCAACGGTGATGCAATGCGTGCGAAGTCCGCGATGAATCGCCTATAATACGCACATAGTCCGAGGAACCGTCGGACAGCCTTCTTATCAGTCGGCACCGGGAACTTGGCAACAGCTGCGATCTTTTCAGGATCAGGACGAACACCTGCGTGACTGACAACGTGGCCAAGAAATTTCAGCTCTTCATAGCAAAAGTGGCACTTTTCAGGCTTCAACGTCAAGCCCGCAGACCGTATGGCTTGTAAAACTGCCTCAAGCCTTTTAAGGTGCTGGTCAAATGTTGCGGCGAAAACTACGACATTATCGAGGTAGACCAAGTAGGTTTTCCACTTCAACCCAGAAAGTACGGTATCCATAAGTATTTGAAAGGTAGCAGGCGCTGAACATAAGCCAAAGGGCAAGACTTTAAATTCATATAAGCCATCTGGTGTCACAAAAGCAGTCTTCTCGCAGTCTCTTGGGTCTACCTCGATTTGCCAATACCCACTCCTTAAGTCGATCGATAAAAAGTAACGAGCATGTCGAAGTCTGTCGAGAGAGTCATCTATACGAGGAAGTGGATACACATCTCTCTTTGTCACCTGATTGAGCTTTCGGTAATGTACACAGAAGCGCAGGCTGCCGTCTTTTTTTTAACGAGGACTACAGGTGACGCCCAGGGGCTTTTTGATGGCTGAATGACGTCATCTTCTAGCATTTTGTGGACTTGCTCTTGTATCACTTCGCGTTCCTTTGCAGCCACGTGATAGGGGTTTTGGTGAATTGGTCTCGCCATGTCCTCGGTAATTATTCGATGCTTGGTTAGAGGCTTGCGGCCAACTCTTGATCTTGTCGAAAAGCAGTCTTTGAATTCGGCCAGTAGCTCAAGAAGCCTCTTTCGCTCGTTCTTAGGCAAAGTAGTGCTAACGTCAAGAACTGGTGTCGAATCAAGTTTTGGCGCCTCGTCGACTACTGCCAAGCAGCCTTCTGCGTCTGTGATGTCGTCAAAGTAAGCGACGGCCATGCCTTTTGGAAGGTGCCGACGCTCATCACTAAAATTTGTCAGAAGCAAGTCCGTGCGTCCAGCGGCGACACTGACGATACCTCTTGCTACGGAAAAGCCGTGTGTGAAGAGGAGCGAGGTTTTCCGGTCGGCTAGTCCTTCGCCATCAAACTGGACAGCGGCTGCCACAGAAACAAGCGTGCATGACCGAGGAGGAAGAACCACATCGTCATCAGTTAGGCGCAATTGGTTTGGTTGCACCTGTGTACAATCAGGTGCGCCTGAACTGTTGCCGAATGTAATCAAACTGTCTGGGATAATAATGACGGCGCTGTACTCCCGTAAGAAGTCCATACCAATAATTAGATCCTTGCAGCATGCGGCGAGAACGACGAACGATGCAACGAAAGAAGAACCTCCTATGTCAATTCTCGCTGTGCATCTTCCAGAGGGCATCAATAACTGACCACCTGCCGTCCTTATTTGAGGGCCTGTCTACGGTGTCTTCACTTTCTTGAGGCGGATGGCGAGGTCCTGGCTGATGATAGAAAAAGTCAGCACCGGTGTCGACTAATGCTGTTACTCTCTGGCCGTCAAGAAAAACACCCAGGTCAGCGGTCACAATGTCGTCGCTCTCATGTCTTGTCGGATTTATAACGTCGTGTAATGGGGGCTTTTCGTCGTCATCTTCATGGCCTGCAACCTTGCCACCGGAGGTCGCTGCTCTCAGTTTCCCCGTCGTGGGCTGGGTGACCTTCTTGCGTTAAGGTCCGCGGAGGTACGTCGGTGTGACGTAGGTGAATGAGCGGGAGAAGGAGAGCGGGATTGACGTCCCAAACTTGGCTGGCGGGTAGGTATTGCCTCCTCGTCAGAAGTACAGTATTTGTAAAAGTGAGAACGGGCACCATAGAAAGAGGCGTACTCCCGGCGTGGTGTGTATTCTTCCTTCGCACGTCGATCTTCAGACCATGTTCGAAGAGGGCGGAACGAATCACTGCGGTGGCTGCAATGACGGGCAATATGACCTGCAACCTCCGCAGTTAAAGCATATTGGACGTCGATCGATTGTGCGCCATGCGTCTGTTCTTCGGAGCGGTGGACGTCTGAGCCTCCCTTCTTGCGACGATGTCCATGGTGCTGCTGTGGACGCCTGGTGGTACGTCGGTTGGCTTGGCGGTCGGGTAAGGGTCTGCTCTTGCCGTGGTGACCAAGGGGCCGTCGGCACTGGGTGATATGACGGCAATTGTACCAGATGGTGAACGTCGCAGAGCATCGGCATAGCTCATGGGAGGGTGCTCGTCACCAGGACCAGCGGTAGAAAATGCGTGGCGGATTTCGTCGCGTACCAGTTCAGCGACGGACGTAAACGGGGGTTTGAGCAAGTGGATTCCGGAACTTTTGCAGTTCTTCGTGAACTATCTCTCTAATGAGGTCTCGCAGGGAGCTTTGATCTTCAGGTATAGCGGCAGTATTGATTGGGGCGCTGCTAGACATTCGATGATACTGCCTGCATCATTGATGGGGCGCCCCGCTCGATAGCCGTAGCCTCTTAGATGAAGTCTACTACGGTATTTTGAGGGTGGTGCAGTAGCCCGGCGAAAAGTTGCTCCTTAAACGCCACGCATGAGGTAGGTCAACTTCCTATCTTCACTCATGTTCGGGTCAGCTCGACGAAAAAGACGAGTCATATCTTCAGCAAACATAGTAACGTTTTCATTGGGTTTTTGAACCCGTAGCTCTAACAGCTGCTGCGCACGGTCGCGTCGATAGACATTGGTGAACGTATCGACAAGCTGTTGTCGGAAGTCGCCCCAAGTTAACTGACTGGCGTCTCTGTTCTCATACCAAATTTTCGCAACGCCGTCAAGGTAGAAATAGGCACGTGAGAGCTTTTCTTGTTCAGGCCACAGATTAATCTTGGCGACACGCTCGTAGTGCTCAAGCCAGTCCTCCACGTCTTCATGGGCGCCGCCACTAAAGTGATAAGGAACCAGTGGTCGAAAGATGGTTACCTGTGAAGGCTGTGTTGGCGGGCGGCCTTGGAGCGCCGGTTGCGGACTGGCGTTGGCCATTTGGAGAGGTAATCGGCACTTGCAAGGTTCCGCGGAAGGCTTGAACTGTGGAGCGAGGCCTATCAGCCGTCGACTGAACCGGTGCACGGGAGTTGCAATGGGTGAAAATGCGTCCGAGCTAGAAGAACGGCTCCCAGTGGGAGTATGGAGCATTAGGTAGGGTTGCGTCCCAGCACTTCCACCAGTGTCGTGTTACAGCGCGAACCAAAGGCAGATAAACGTTAACACAGTGACTCTCAGCAGCCGAACAGCAAGATCGCCTTCTTTATCTTCTATCAGCCAGAGCTCCACTACCTGGTGTCCGCCAAATCACCTTATCGTCGTTTTGGTCCACCAGTACACACGCGTCAATAGATATATATATATATATATATATATGAAAATGCAAGAAAAAATCCATAAAAAGAAAACTACGTAGTTAGGAAGCGAACGCGGCACCTCCGCATCGTGAATGCCAGGCATTAACGTTTGTGCCACCGTACGGTAGCTCCTTCAACGTTCAAACAGCAAGGTATTTATATCTACCACTTAGCGCTGTTTGCAGGCATCTGGGGGCGGTTGGGGGGAACTATCGTGTTTTTGGTATTATCTGCAAGATGGCGCAGTGAGCGCGCGGCAGCTCTCATCTCTCATGCGTACTTTGGCTCACGTAGAGAATATGGTGGTGTACGCTTGATCGCGCGCCCTTACCTTGCAGTGGGGGAGGTCTGTAGGTCTCGCACGTATTCTGATGTAGTTACCCGGGCGCACAAAGATCACTGCAATTGTTAAAACATCTTCCGTTTACGAAACGAGTGCTCTTTTCAGACAGGGCGAAGAAACAACTGAGACGCTCATTCGCGTTCATCTGTACTTGTGAGCACGTTTCCTGCGCTTTTGTGCGTGAAAAATGCGGGACACGGTTCGATCTGCTTGCCATTCTGCGCATGACCTTCAAATTTATTGCTATCCGCGTTCATTGCTTCGCCTTGGCGGCAAACCTGTGACTTTTTTATAATGACGATTTTTTTGCTAGCCCACTCTTCGGATCAGTCACTTTCATTATTACTCTGGCACTCTCCATGCGGTTAAGTTCGGCTTTCATCTAGCTTCTACCGTGGTGGTTTCATTACTCCTTGAGCTTTAGGTGGTAGAGAACACCTTGCAGTTGTCCTACACGTTAGAAGAAGTTTTCGTAAGGCTTGGCAACCGTCGAAATATCTGTTTGCTCGGCAGAGAAGACTCGTTAGAGTAAGTTGGGTTCTTCAACGAGTGTGCCGCTCTATGACGCGGCGATGCCCTCCTCTTTGACAAAAAGTCGGTCAGAACCTTACTTTCTTTCGTAGCCACTTCGAGACTAACTTGCTTCGTTGCTTTTTAATGACGATAGCCTCTCTTGGGATAGTTGAATAGAGAAATTTTGTTCTCTCTCTAGTCTGTCCATTGGTCACACAATTCAGCCACCCGAAGCATATCCTGAACACCCAGTAGTTATGAATTTATGGCTGCATTCATACTTGGAAACATTGTCGATAAAAAAACAAATATTACGCGCATCTGAGCTGCAACATCATTATGTAAATATAGGTTCGTGTGTTGCTTTACTGGGAAATGCATACATTATATGATTCTAAAGACTCTGGTGTGTCTTAGGCTGCGCTGAAAATGCCACGCTGTGCGCTAAAGAAGGCCGAGAGAAGACTATCGTCCTTCGACGACATTTGCAGATGAGCACGGAGACATGCAGTTCATCTTCTAGGAAGCCAAAGAACGTGTTCAAAACACCTTTCCATCCTGTGGCTGGAACTAACAGTCAGCTATATTTGAGCTAGTTGCTCCTGTATCTGAAAAATAGGCTTTCCTTCTACCTGAACGGTAGGCGTCCGGCAGGCTCTCACACAGGCATAATATTGCGTTCCTAATCAGACCCCGCCTTCGACCGATGTAATCGCTTGTCTTCTGCATGAATTTTTTGGTACCTTTTTAGAGAATACGATGACGCTATTCCTCTAATTATATCTTGTACACGTGTGTCCTTTTTCTGGGCCCACTCGGTTGAACAACGTCCTTTCGCATCTGATAGCGCGTTTATCTAGGCAGCATATTCGCTCTTAGGGTGCGCCTATATTTCTGTGCGCTGTTATTTGCCACGTTCGCGTGAGCGGATTATTTGTACGGGCTTCGTGAACGACAGCTTTTCAGAGGGCGATTCTTCGTTGAAGCTTTTTCATCTATAATTCCGAGATTAATAGGGCCTGTCAGCAAGTGTTCTTTTAGCTCCTCAATCTCGCAACGTTTTGGTAGAACTTGTTGGTCTGCTAACCTGTCGTTGAACTTTTCGCTGTCCCTTTCGTCGCGCTTTCCCACAGTGGAACTATGATAGGTGCTTTCCTAAGCGGACCTCATGGTACTTTCGGGCAACTTTTGTCAGTTTCAAAATCAATAGTACTTGACGTCTTGCGCGTTACTCTTAAATAATGAAGAGAAAAACTAGCCGCCTGTATTTATTTCGGTTACTGGGTCAGGCAAGTTGCCGTTTGCGAAGTACTTGAAGCCCTGACGCCACATTATGTGGCTTTGCCATACGTTTCCTGTGGTGTCCGGGGATTTTGAAGGTGGCAGTGGTGCGGTGACTGGCGGCTGGTGAGGCAGGCGTAGTCCCCGTTCTTCATGCTTGTAAGTAGTTGAGACCTTCTATTCACTCCTGCTGGCTTCCTACCCACGCGCTGTGCATTGGCATGCGGCGTACATAGGCTGAAATCTGACCACTTCTGTCACCATGAGGCTCACGCAGGTTCAAATGTGTAAGAAGCCTGTTTATTGAACAAAAACGCGCTCCAATATACACCAATATCACAGGGGGAACGTTACCGCCCACCAAGGGCAAGTGCGCGTGACTGTGAATTACATCACAGTTATGCAACCTTAACAAAGGCTACTCCGCCTTGGCCAATAAGATTAGCTCACGTTCAGATAAAAATGAACGAGAAAGCTTGTTCTATGTTGCTATAGTAAGCAAAAATACATAAGAAATGTTTTATTTTTGGATACTTACAGAAACGATAATAAACAGTTGTAATATATTTAGTAGCAAGAAGAGAACGATTGCGTGTACCTCCCACCAAATCAATATTCGCCAGAATAAAACCATTTGCCAATAACCTAACTAGCAAAAAAGCAAGAATGGTAAACAAGTGAAACGCAATTATCGTCAACTCGCAGGATTAGTGCAAGTTCTTACGGCCACCCCCGATATTATTGGGATCTTTTTATGGTCTGAAGTTTAACTAAGAAATGCAGATTGTTATAAGAACTCGAAACACGTGCCTAGAGGGAACGAGAGCTACAACACGTTTTGTTTTCACAAGGGTGAACAAAAAACATACAGCCTCATCTTCGTATGTAAACAGCTTCATCTACGTAGTTTTTTATTTATTGCATCGAAATTCCTAATATGATTCGTCCATTTACATTCTTCTTGAATATTCATCGATAGTGTGATCACACACATTTCAATTAACCAGTGTTACTGCTTTGCAGACCAATAGCACATCCTGCCTAAAAATAAGTGTGCAAGCAATGCCAAGTTGTAAGAACACCCATGCTGTGACCCAATTCTGAAAAAGGTATAATGTAGCACGTAAACAAACTTTGAGAGACACTGTGCCTCATGATGGATTATACCTGTTCATTTATTGTACCGTAAAGGCTCCAAAGACAATGTGCAGAAGCAGTTTGTTCTTTCTTAGAAGCACTGTCTTTGTTCGCTATTTAAAAGCTTCATGTTTGTACAATCATATCCAACTCACAGGTGGAATGCTTTCTGTCTCACTTTGCAAAAAAAAGTGAGGTATTGCATCTATGTGTTCAAAGAACGTCATCTTGTCTCATTCCCATTGTTTAAGTTTTGTGGTTTTTAGAATTTCTTCAAATGAATTATGCAATGCTTCAAGTGACTTGACGTTGTGAAGGCTTATCAAACAAAGAAACTGGTGGCATTAGTGAGTTTTTCATTATATTTTGCAAAACCTCTTCATCCTTCTCATCCTCACAGGAGTCTCACCTGTACTCAAGCGAGCGCGACCGGTGGCCCAGCTGATCGAGCTCCTCTATTTCCTGCATCCCCTGCTGCTAACATAGTTTGACTTTTGCTCTCCCCTCTGTACTTCTGTCATTTCTACCAGATGGCTGCATCACCCTTCAAAACACCACCAATTTTTCTATAGGTGTCCCTGTAATGAAATAAAACCCCTACTAAAAAAACACCCAGGTATTGAAGGCATCGCTTGTGACACTATGAAAGACACCGTGAACTACATGTTACAAAATGGTATCTTCGAAATACCCCACCGGTCACAAAGTCATGCTGCACAGAAATTAGCCTTAGCATATTCGGACTAAGACGCAGAGTGCCCGTATTCATTACTCTTGTACTGAACTGATCCACCCACGTGCGAGAGGTATGGGAAACCACTCACCGCACTTCACAATCTCATCCAATGTAAAAACACTGGATATATTTTGAAGGAAACACTTTCGACTGCTTTACAGACAACAGATACCACTCCATTCGTCGATGATAATAAATCGGGAACAGCTTTTGAAATCTGATACTGTTTCATGTTCAAATATGTGCATAGTTACCAGGTTATTTACAAAAGCATCTCGTAGGACGGCCTCTGAACAAAGGCTGACAAAGACAGCCCCTGCCCCATGGTCCTCAGGTTCTAGGGCGTCGACGAGGCTTCCATGCTCATGGAATATGCCACCATTCTTTCATAAGCCCGGCTTGCCATTTCTTGTCTAACTATACAGATATTTTATATCACTCTCATAATTTCAATACTTATATGTTCTACCGGCCTCTATAGGGCGACAAGTTTTTACGTCGCACTACTGGCACCAAACATCGTCATTGTTCTGATTCTTCACCTTGGCCTGACGCTCATTCATCATCATAGGCTTTTGCGTCCTGAAACACCACGACCATCTCAACCCAGCTAACGTTCTGTGCTAAAGTCACTGTACCAGCGTTCTCTTTCAGCGAATTAGCTTTCTTTACACATGCTATCGCTCTTGGCAGGCTTCGCTATCGCAGCTGGTCGGGAAAGAGCCGACAAATATTTTCTGGTAAGTTGCCTCAGCTTTAAAAACTTTGACTCTTAATAGAAATAAGAGTTATTATATAGATCAACCTAGAGCACAGTTTTTCTGGTTTGATAACATGTTAATTAGTTTATTAAACCGTTTTATTACCTCTCGTACAGTCCTATGTATGTTCGCGATGTACCTCTGAATAAATGAGGTTGACATTGTACAATATAAATATATTCGAACACACAGGAGTGCTACGACTTGAGCTACGTCTTCTATAAAAGAAAACGGGGTATATTAAACATATTGATCTAGTTCCGCTTAATAATTGTGACTGTAAATGATTTTCCAGCTGTTAGTACAATGCCACACAATGAACGAACTTGTCCACAATGACCCAATGCTTTTGAGGATGTTTGAAATGCTACTACATTATTTAATAAGTGCTGTAGTGACGAGAAATCGTACTTTTTGTTGTAGCGCTTTAGGCGAAGAAAAACAATTTCAATACGTCGAGTTTCTGGAGACAATGGTTCGATAAGTCGTGTTGTCTTCGCAAACACAGCCAGAGCCTCACTTAGCCTAAGTATTGCTCCTATGCTTCGTAGACTACCTTAAACTACAACACAAGTGGAAGAGAACACAAGTGTAAGAGAGGTGGATGGGATTGCGGGTCAGCCGAAAAAAAGAAAAGCAAAGGATGCATTAAAAAAGCTGGCTTTCCGAATTCAAAGCATCATTGAAAAGACGAAGCATATCAAAGACAGAGGAATTACAAGAAAGCACGAAAAACAAATTAAACGAAAAACAAAGCTTTTCTAGGACTGAGCGAAAAAGGTAGAAATTGACAAGAGGAGTGCCTGAAACTTGACTGTAAAAGCCAAGCACCACATCAAGTAATAATTTCAAGGTGGCCGTAAGACTACCAATTTTACTGATTGTGACCACCATGAAACTATTATTTGATTTGGTGCCTCTTGGTAGTATTCTCAAGCTTATGTTCTGACATCAATAAAACTTCATTTGGGGACTAGTTGGTACAGTATTTCCTAGGTAAAAGTTACAGCGTGTACGCACAAGACGCTCCACAAAGAAGGACATGACCTAAACGAGTGCTAAGGTCAACTGCGTTATATCTGAAGGGATCGTCTACCACTCGGAAATTTTTTTATTCCGATAGCAAATATGTGGACACTCACGGAGCAACTTTGCCACTGGCGTTGGCGTCAGCGTCGCCGTCACTCACAAAATATGTATACGTATCTATATATAGAAATGCAAGAAAGAACAAAGCCAAGACACAGACTCCGGTGCGTGAAATCAAACTGGGTCCTCTGAATTGTGAGTGCGAGACGTGGACAACTGAACCACCGAGGACCACGTTCTTCAACATTTAAACGGCAAGATATTTATATCTACTGCTTACCGCTGCTGATGGGCCTCTCAGGGGGAACTATCATGCCAAGTATTACAAGCAAGACGGCGCAGTGAGCGCGCATCGCCACACGCACGGTAGCGCGCGCCTCACCCTCCACGCGTACTTTGCCCTGCTGAGAAGAGAGGGTGACGCTTCGCTGCGCTCTTATCTTGCGGCGGGTAGAATCTTGCGGCTTGGCTGGCCTCGGGATCTATCTGGAATGAATCTGGTGTAGTTCCTGGGCGCACTAAGGTCACCGCAATCATTGCAGTCTCCGTTTGCAAAAAGCGCATGCTTTTCAGACACAGCGAACTAACAACTGAGATGCTTATTCGCGTGCATCCGTACCTGGGAGTACGTTTGGTGCATGATTGTGCATGAGAAACGCGGGGTGCGTTTCGGTCTGCTTTCATACAGCGCGTGACATTCCAATTAGTTGCTATCGCGTTGATTGTTTCACCTTGCGGCAAAGCTATGAGTTTTCTGATTGTAGCGCAAGTTAAAAGATCCTTCATCGCATCGGCAACTACGAGCACGCTTTTTTTACCGGAAGAAAAGGAATTTACATTTATAACATGGCGTTGGAAGTCACTAAAAGTAACTATTTGCGCCACCCAACAGCGAATGTGGGCATTCTTGACAATTTTGTCAAGAGTGCCCACACGGTCATTTGACTTAGTTTCATTTTGACATTGTCATTTAAACTTATTTTTGCTTAAAAACAAACACGTTTAACTTGAACTTGTATTTTATGCACTGAAGAAGCTTTGGTTTGCACAAGAGACCAATTTTTGCTTTCTTTTTTCTCACGCGTTCAAATGGGCGCCC
>WOVY01013130.1:70000-276595 GCA_013436015.1 Rhipicephalus annulatus | reverse complement strand
TCCAAGTATTTACCAGTCAACTTCCTGGTTCGCTTCCTCCATTTTGTATCGACATTCTTCATGTACAAGAAGCTGAAAACCTTCCTAGCCCAACGCTCTTCCCCCATTTCTCTCAATCGTTTCTCAAATTTTATCTTGCTGCTAGCTTCCCTGCCCTCAAATGACGTCCATCCCATATCACATTGTACTCCCTAATTTGGTGTATTCCCGTGAGCTCCTAAAGCAAGCCTACCTATTCCACGTTGCTTAATTTCTAATCTTGCTTCAACTTCTGATCTCATGCACAAGACCGCATTGCCGAACGTCAGCCCAGGAACCATGACCCCTTTCCATATTCCTCTCACAACATCATACCTATTGTATTCCACAGTGCCCTATTTTTCATGACTGCTGCATTCCTGTTACCTTTAGTCGTCAAGTATATTTCGTGTTCCCTCAGATACTCGGTCCCATTGCTTATCCATACGCCCAGATATTTGTATTTATCTGTTATCTCTAGCGTGACCTCCTGTATTCTAAGCTCACTACCTTCGTTGTCATTGAAAATCATGACTGCTGATTTTTTTACTATATACAAGTACCACCATCTAGCGGACATTCCAAGAACTAAACTAGAGGTGGCTACCTACTACATACATCGAGGATGCACGACCCACGGCTTAAGGAGCTTCGCCCCTAAAAGTCTATCCCCTGTAACACATACCCGAGAGTGCCACCGGTGGTTACAAACGCGTATGTGCCGCCGGTGGTTACAAACGGGAGACGAACGAGTGACGTCATAAGGAGCTTCGCCCCTGAAAAAAAAAATCCGCAGGTCCCACGTACTACCTGGGAATCGACATTATGCAAAGCATGCAGAAGGAAAGTGACCGTGTTGCAATTTTTTGAGCGACACGTCATTAAATGACGCTAAAGATATGTACAAATATTGCACACACAGACACATGTTGAAGGGTTGCAAATGTTTATGTAACCAGTTGTTTGCACTTGCGCGACGATGCCAACAGGAACATGCGTATTATCAGCACCAGAAACTGATAAGAACCACTGACGCTCACGAGCATGCTGGCCCTGGATGCTGCCACATAGATCAACTTCAGCGCATGGCAACCAACCACATCTGACGTTAACCCGACGTGACGGCTGTATCAAAATAGTACAGATGTAATGTTTATGAAATTGGGTAGGTAGCACTGAAACCACTACTAACGTTTCATGAAGATTAGCGTCTATTCGAAAAGTAGTTCCGAGACCTGACGTAGCTCTGTGGTAAAATGATTCATTGCCACGCAGAATGCTTGGGTTCGATTCCAGCTGGTACCTGACATTTATTCTATGCCTTCGTTGGGTCGACGCTACCGATGTCGGGTATTTTTTCTTAACGCTCGCACGTTGAAATTGCTCATGTGTTCTCGTCTTTCCTGGGTAGATGCTAAGTGTCGATTCCCTGTGCCACGTACGCGCATACCAGCGGCACCTCCCTGTCCTTCCTCTTTCAATCCTCCTCCTCCCGCTCGTGGGTATGTGCCACTGTCTGGCGGCAAGTGTATGACGACGTTCGCTGCGGGATTGTGGCATTATTCATGTCTTGACCAGCGCGTCATATTCATCAAACCATCTTACCCTCCCACACTAATTTTGGCTCACGCCAAGTTAAGGGGATGACCACGAGAGCACCCAAACGTAAGCGGCTAGACAGATACGCTCAAGGTCGCCTAAGTTCGCTAAGAAATGTTTTGCATTTAAAAACAAAGCCAGGGCGTAGCGTTTGTCCAAACACCTGGAACACTTTTTTTTTTCTCTTTCGCATTATTCCTCGTATTAGGACCGAAGCAGGAAGGGCGATTAGGCCGGAAGTAAGGGGGCGAGGAATCCACGTTGTGCAAGCCCGAGTGTGCCGTCGAGTGGCGACTTCGAAAGTAACAGGAAAATGGCGAACGGCACGCGCCCCGACGAGAGCCCGCTATCCTTATCGCGAGTAGAGTGTACTATCGCGAGTACATGGGGAGAGGAGGAAACGCGTGGTGAGGTAAAGCGGCGCGAAGAGAAGCATAGACGGCACGCGACTGCCGGCGACCGATAGCATTGTTTCTTTACCGAGGCAGATGTCACCTCGTCGTTACCAGCAGGAACATTGATTGATAAGGGGGCTTATCGTCCCAAAACCCCCATATACCAGCAGGAATATTGCAAAAATACAACCTCACACACACACGAATACGAACGTACACACGCATACATGTAGAACAGAAAGAAGCTAGGTAGACGAAGTTGCAAAGACAAGAAGCCTCAAGGCGCAATAACGTGTCAACAATGAATTGATTGATTTGTGGGGTTTAATGTCCCAAAACCAGCATTTGATTATGAGAGACGCCGTAGTGGAGGGCTCCGGAAATTTTGACCACCCGGGATTCTTTACCGTGTACCCAAATCTGAGCACACGGGCCTACATTTCCGCCTCCATCGGAAATGCAGCCGCCACAGGTGTCAACAATGAAAGGGGGGGGGGGGCTATCTGTCTTGTTAGTTGGGTGCAGCGAAACAGAATGTACACCGTCGCAACCGATAGCGTTGCACCTGAGATAACACCCTTGTTACACGAGCACGCTAACCTCAATTACTACAAACGTCGGTTATCACGTATATATTTAACCACGAAGCTGAGTGTCTCGTGACTCACTTCAAGTGGCGTAATTGGGGCGTGGAACACCGTGTCCGTGTCCCCCCTTCTCCGCGGAATTTTCTTTCACCGAAGCATAGGGAGCGAAAAATGACGATTTCAAGGAGGTGCCCTCCCCAAAAACAAGGAGCTGGCCCCCCTCCCCCGAAAAAATTTCTGGCTAAGCTCCTGCTTGCTTCATGACCCAAACATAGGATAACACCTCGCGTGAAGCGAATCACGTGACGCTCAGTTTCGCAGTTAAATAAATAAACGTTAACTGAGGTTCGTCGTAACTGAGGTTAGCGTGTCCGTGTAACAAGGGATGTGAGTACTTTTCATCGCTTAAACGCATTCTTTCTGAGAACCAGGAACTCGCTTCACGTAACATCACTCATTTTGCTGTCGCTAGTACTCTTTTGCGCAAAACATCTTGCGAAAGAGATCTTCGTAAACATTTAAGAACACTGCACTGGTGCCGTACAGCAATTTTAATATTAGCTTGCACTTGACGTCAGTGGAGGCGAAAATGCTGTAGGCCCGTGCACAGAGATTTGGGTGCCCGTTAAAGAACCCCAGGTGGTTGAAATTTCCGGAACCCTCCACTGGGGCGTCTCTCTTATTTGTATGGTGGTTCTCAGACGTTATAACCCACATATCAGTCAAATCAATCTGACTGATATGTGGGTTATAACGTCTGAGAACCACCATACAAATATGAGAGACGCCCTAATGGAGGGTTCCGGAAATTTCAACCACCTGGGGTTCTTCAACGTTCTCCCAAATCTCTGTGCACGGGCCTACAGCATTTTCGCCTTCACTGACGTCAAGTGCAAGCTATTATTAAAATTGCTGTCACGTGATTACTTGACGTCGGGGTATGCCCAAGTGGCTCCAACATGTGGACTTAAATGACGTCAATACAATGTAATCACGTGGCAACTAACCTGCATCAGTGCGATAACGACGTCCCTGGAACGTTACGAGGCTGATGCCATGTCGCGACAAGCGTGATGTCGGTATCATTCCAAGAAATGTGAAAGTCATTTTCTAACTGCTCAGCGCATGAATAACGAAGGAACTAGCATGCGTTTTACTGATAATACTAACATGGCGTCACAAAGCTTGCGTTCCCCTGTGTTGTTGCCCCAACGCGACTGTTTCGGTGACGTCGGTGCAAGCCATTTGTAGCACCTTCAGCACATCGATTATCGATGATTGTCACTAAACTTCACCTAAAGCACCCATTGCAAAAGGGCAGCGCTGAATATCGTCTTCTTGAACCCTTTTCTCGCTATAACATTTTTATCATCTCAATATCATTCAAATAAATATCAATTTTATTTCGAAACAGCTAAAACGATATGAGCGGATTATACTTATTATCCTCGCAGACGTTGACACTCTATAATTCGAAACCTGGCGTAGCGTAAATTTTGCTGAAATATGATTGTTTTTGGCGCAACTCATACATGACCAATAAAAAAACACACGGCACGTACGCAAACTCACAGCTGTTTAAATCAGAAACAACGAGAATCGTAAGAACGACGTTCCTTTTCGGGTGATAGTATCAGAAAGATACACTAAGCTGGAAGTGTTCTCCCGCTTCCTACAAAGACAGTACACTGTCCTGAAGATCAATGACCCCTACCGAATCCGCGACTCACGAGCCCTGAGTTGTATTGAAAACTGGGCAAGTTGATAACAATTCGTAGCTGGTTTTAAATACTACCAAGTGTCATTTCTTGTAAGCAGGGCTTCTTTTTTATGTTTTAATCCCCAGCTCACTCAGCGAACCATGCTAAAACCCAGTGAACCATGCTTCTTGGACCATGCTAAAAAGTTTTGCGAGGCCAGTATGAAAGAGGAAAACAAAAGCGTGTTTGCTCGTATTGCAAACAATTTCCTTCATTATCGGAGTGAGCGTTCGAAACTGTAAGTTCCACTGACGGCTCATATTTGTAAGCGTGGCGTCATCATTATCGTCGAGCGCGAGGTCGCGCATTTGTTTGCACGTCCGTGGTTTTTATCTGCGTGCACCCGACCCACGTGCAACATGGCGCCCTTGGTCTGTGTTCCGGGTGGGCAGGCGTCACAAAATACCGCGTTTTTTTATTTACGTTGCACAGACTGTGTTGGCATGGAATGTTAAATCTAGTGCTGTGTTAATTATCAACTGGTGTGTACCAATGTCAGCCCTGATTACTGTATGTGTATGTGTGAGTGCGTTATTTTACGTGACAAGGCAACACCTCGAATATGAGTGACGACGCAGTTGAATGCGTGATACACTCGATACGTCATTGCTTTTGCACACTGCCTTCATCTAATTGCGCGTTTAAGAGAACAGATGCAGTGAATGAACCAACGAATGAATGAATTTTTCATTCAGGTAAAAAACTGTGCAACATGTGTTGTCGGTTTCTAAGGGCTCTTTCTAACAGCACTTCGTCACACAAAGACGTGCATTAAACGTATACAGTCAACGTCAAAAGTTTATAGGCCGTTAGGTCCGAAAAATCTAAAAATTCCCCTGCCATTTCTGACTGTATTCGGTTCAACCATATTGTACATGATGTGGGTACATTTTAAAACTTGTGGTAAATCTCAATTCAAGGACGCTTGCCGAAGCTGGGGAAATATTCCGCTTTCAACGGTGGATCTGCTTAGGCCAGTCGTAATTTGTGTGTCACCTATCACAAAACTATCACCCTAAACGAGTGTGTGCCACAGAAATTCAGCAGATTGCACTACTCCCAATTGGTCCACTATAAATGGAGAAGGCTACAGTTAGCACGACAAATGACTGCGAAGCGACCGTGGCGAGCCTAAAGCACGTACAGAACGAGGACACATCAAGGAGCCGCAAAGACGATGATGGCTGCGAGAAGACTTTGAAGCGATGCAAGTCCTGCGCCAACGAGGACATGCCCGTAGAAATACGAGATATGTGAACGCTCGGTTTTAGCGTGAAGTTCCGTCTGTGGACTTTGGACATGCGCGTCACGTTCATGACTGTCTGCGATTTCACTCGAACCTCCCTACGATGAAAGTCAACATATAGAATCAACCTAGCATTCCCTAGCTGAATACTGGCAACGACCTATCAACAACTTTCATTACCTAGCCAAGGCCTAGAAACACCTAGAAGCAACTCGATTAGACTACAGAATAGTCCAGTACCACTGTTTTGAGCCTTGCACGGCTCAGGGCTAACTTCGACCAAAAGCATACATGTGTCCGAGTTAAAACGGTCAAAGTTTCACATTAAATGCACCAGGAAGGTAAAGTATTGGTACGGAAACCAGTAACACAAACATGAGCTTGTACGGTAAAGTTAGCTATTTAAAACCTACGCGAGCGTCGGTGCACACTGAACCATGCCTGTGTATTCAGGCATGTGTCTAACTCTGTTACCAGCCACTAAACTGTTTTAGCGGGACGGCTCAGTGCTCTCCCATAGTTGAGTACGAAGTACTCAAAATCGTTCAACATATTAGATGCGGAAGCATCTTATACTCGCGCCTTGTAGTGCGCCGTCCGCGCCGTCCGCACCGCTTCTCGAACAATCGACAGCTGACGCGCGCGCATGCGCCGTCGCGCCGTCGCCCACCATCTGTGCCGCGCGCGCTTCTCCTTCGAGAACATTCGACAGCTGACAGCGCATGCGCCGTCGCGCCGTCGCCATCTGTGCCGCGCGCGCGCTTCTCCTTCGAGAACATTTTTTTTTGTGCCTTGTAGTCAGTAAACCTCTTACGTTGACTGTATCTAAGGTTGCTAACGATTCTGCAATTTTCAAGCACAACGTCACAATAAAAAAATGGCAGCATATCCACGGGGTGAATGATCGAGAAGGGGGCGAAGCGTCCGTCCGTCCATTCGTTCTTGCTTCCGTCCGTCCATGCGTCCGTCTGCGTGAGCATCCGTGCGTCCATCCGCCCGTGCGTGCGTGCGTCTGTTCGTGCGTCCGCACGTTCATTCGTGCGTCTGTCCCTGCGTCCGTCCATGCGTCCGCCCCTGCGTCCGTCCATGCGTCCATCCGTGCGTCCGTCCATGCATCTGTCTGTGTGTCTGTTCGTCCATCTAGTCAACACTCAAAGTACCACCATCTCGCATCTTTTCATCATATATTCCGCATATAGAAGCACCGCCATCCAGCAGGCATTCCAAGGACTAAACGCGAGGTGGCACACGCACACTTTCTTACGGCTTGCGCTTCTTGTCTACTTCCCACCTTTAACCACCTCGAGTTCATGGTATATACTAGTTCACTGCATTCATGGCACTGCGGCCCAACGCCCACTAAACCTTTCTAAAACCAAGAAGGTTACGCCCAGCGAGTAAAACCTAGCAACCCTTTCTTGTCAGATAGTGCTCACTGAACATGCCAATGGCTGCTAATTGAGAATGAGAGACAGGAGAGTTCGGCTTGTAGTTAACGCGCCCGCTGCGAATTTTTTTATTGTTCAACAACGCACAGAAATCTCCCACCGGCACCACCTTGCAGATCAAAGCGAAACACTGGTTATGCACTACGACTACGACGAGGGACGAACGGGTGCCGCTTTAAGGAGCTTCGCCCTTAAAAAGTCACAGCTTTGACGCAAAGGTGAAGCAATGGACGCGATAGCAACAAATTGGAAGGTCACGCGCAGAATGGCAAGCAGATCAAAACATGCTCCACGTTTCTTACGCACAAATGACGCACGAAACGTATTCACAGGTACAGATTAACGCGAATAAGCGTCTCAGTTGTTACTTCGCTGTGTCTGAAAAGCACGCCCTTTTCGCAAACCGAGGCTGTGCAACGATTGCAGTGACCTTTGTGCACCCGGTAACTACAACAGAATCGTTCCGACGAAACTCAAAGGCTAGCCAAGACGTATGATTCTCGCCACTGCAAGATAAGGGCGCCCGATAGAGCGTACAGCCCGCCTATTCTCTACACGGGCCAAAGCACGCGTGAGAGATGAGAGCCGCCACGCACTCACTGTGCCATCTTGCTGATAATGCTAAAGTCACGATAGACCCCCCCCCCCAGATGCTCGGCAACAGCTTTAAGTGGTAGATATCAATAGCTTGCCGTTTGAACGTTAAAGGAAGTACCTCTCGGTGGCTCCGTGGTTAATGCCTCGCATTCTCGACGCGGAGGTCCTAAGTTCGATTTAGCGCGCTGGACTGATTTAAAGACAAGTCTTATTTGGGGACCTTCGACGCAAACATTTTTGTCTGTCTGTCTGTCTTTGTATTTGTCGGTTTGTCCGCCCTTAACAATACCCTACAGGCCTAAACGGCACCAATAGATACTCCAAATGGCCGACCCCATCCGCAGCGCGCACCAATATTGCTCAAAGTTCAGCGTTCATACTTTTGCAATTGTCAATTAAAAAGCAATTACTGCGCATATCTGAGGCACCACAACAACGCGTCAATATTCTGTATGTGTATTTTTTGTAGAAAAGCATACATGAGTAATTTGAAGATCATAGCTTTTATAACGCTACGCTGGCCATGCAACGCTTGCATGAAACGGCAAGTATTTCCAACGCTTTGCTAAGACGACACGGTGGTGGCACCTACCCGTCGCCTTGCGTTCTACACCTTACCACCTCAGAGACGGGCGCGCACGGCGTGCGCCCCGTTTTCCAGGATGACTGCCAGATAGCGCTCATGTCTCACGTGTGACGAGACTTGATGCGCTCGTTCCCCTTCACTGCACGCTCGAGGCACTCTAACACATCGCCTCCATAATACCATTCACCAATTTTCTTGTGCAGAACATCAAATAAACGTTTTGTTCACTCGCTCCAGACGCAAGACCATTGTCTTTCGACGACATATGCAGTGTAACATGCAGATACTGGGCTACTTTTTCTTGGGATTTTCTTTCTTTCTTGCGTTATCATATAGACAGATACGTATACATATACAGTGCATGACATCCACGCCCACGTCCACGCCAGCGGCGAAATTCAGCCGAAAGTGTCCATTTAATTGCTATCGCATTAATAAAACTTTCTCTTAGTACTAGTTGGTACACAGCATTTAAGGTGAAAACTTCGGCGCAAACCAAGACGCCACCTAGGCGCAATTCAGCGCTCACCTCTTTTATTCTGTATGGTTCGTCTGACCTTGCGCTGAGTTTTTCACACTGAATGTCACAAAATAAGCCCTTATAATGTCTAAATCACAAAACACAAAACAAAAAAATTTAATAGTGTGCATCGTAATAACAACAGCAATAACAACGTTAAAACTTCGTTCACACGTTTTGAACAGAACAAGTGACGTTCCTCCTTCCCTTTTTACATGGCAAATAACATTTGTGTAAGTTCGCTAAATCAAGCTTGAAGCACGTGTTTGATGTGATATTTAGTTTATCAATGACTGAGAATGAGAATTATGGCGATTTATCAATCGCCATAATTCTCGAATCACAATTAAAGCCTACATACACACGTTCAAAATAAAGCGACAGGACGTGTTTTTCTTGGCTATAAAATTTCATCACAATTAACCGCTGGTCGCAAAAAGGTAGTGATTATATTGTTTCGGGTGATATTTCCAATATCTTTTTGCACCATTTTAGCAGTACAACGAAAGAGTCCCAAATTAGTTACATTCTTCTGGGACATTGAATTGTTGCCGTTCGGTCGCGCAAGTGAATTCTGGAGGCCATCTTTTTCTAGCTACTCTCTAGAAAAGTCTCGTTTAAAGTCATTCTCATATACCAATGGTGACCGCAATCCTGCTGTAGCCTTAATGGCGTCCTCCACGTTCGTAATAAAGAGGGCTGGGCTCCGAAGAGAGGTTACGAATGTCAGGCTTGTTGTATCTGGAGCAACAGAGGTCGAAAAAAGTGCTCCACAGCTGAACATCCTACGTGCCATGTGTTTATCCACCCTCTGTCAGTCTGTTTTGTGTATACTTATTCTTTCCTCCCACGTCTAAACACACATCACAGCTTCTGTTATACACAATATGTCTACATAATTATCACGCATTACTATTTTCAAATCTTTAATAGAGACATTACAAAAATTAATGGAGACTTGGGATGGTGGCAGTTATAATAACGGACGCCTGTCTTTACTCGGAGCAGAATCTTCGAAAAAGACTGTTAAACAATGGTATAATCAGACTAGATACATCCGGAAATACATGCGTATGTGACAGTTCAGCTTAACTACCTCTGGCATCACTTGTCTCATTTATTGACGAGGAATGGGTTAAGTAAAAAAAATTGTATGCAGTACTGTACTGATTTTGGGTGTTGTTGCGGTTGTCAGAGTACGACTTCTTGCATACTGCCCGTTACTACTACACGCAACGAGTCAAGAAAAAGAAGAGTCTTGGGGAGCGTCATCGGGAGGAAGGTTGCCTGCCCTCGGGCGGGGCACTTGCCAGGTGCATCCGCGTACTCGTGGACTCGATTGTTTTCTTTGCGCACTAGGGAGGTCGAGTGTGAGCGCCGTACAGGGGTCTTGCAATCAACTCGCCGATGATGCGGCCGCTTCGTATGCTTACAGATGGCCACGCGATAACGAGTCACGAGCCAGGTATCGATAGAGTGAGACGGACGATAAGCAAGCGCAGCTATATTAAGTGGATTCCCACGCTCCCGCAGATATTCGACGTCGAGGAACGCTCAATCTGAAGAGCTCAGCGTTAAGGCAGAGAGGGTCTACCAGTTCGGTGGCTGCATGGTTCACCTATGTGCGTTAACTGTAAATGATTTCTGCATAAACCGTGAGCAGTTTTTCTTTTAAAATATTTTTGAATATTTTTGAATGTTTGTTTATTCCTACAATCATCAAGTCTCTTTTTTTAAAGACTTTAGAAGTATATAGTAA
The DNA here is from genome assembly GCA_013436015.1 of Rhipicephalus annulatus. NCBI lineage: Eukaryota > Metazoa > Arthropoda > Arachnida > Ixodida > Ixodidae > Rhipicephalus > Rhipicephalus annulatus. The sequence continues at coordinate 266,080 of WOVY01013130.1, read as the reverse complement.
CGAGTAGTAATAGCTTCACAAGCGGCGCGTCTTCCGAAAAGTGGATTGCCGCGCTATTTGAACAACGGCTCGAATTTTGAAACAAAAGACCCAGGATCTTTCAATTTTTCGTGAACCCGGTAAGTGAGCTACCGAATTCGTAGCTTTTTTTTCGTCTTAGTTTAGGTATCTCTCAAGTTCCACTACTTTATGGTGACTCAGTTGTCATCATAACCATTAGTACAAGAGACCTAACTCACACTATAGCCCATTCAATGAAGCCACGCGTGCAGGCTCCATTACATCAGCACCTAATTTAGCGATTAAAACACGGGTAGTATCTACCGTGGCCTGCATATTCATCGTAATAATTTTCGGGTTACTCCTGTGGAAGGCGAATGCGCTGAAACATTAGCCTGGGGCAATCAATGTGCAACATGAGTCTATATAAACGATGACCTGCCTCTTCACATCATGGCTAGTGACACTCTAAACCGAAACTATACTCTCGCGGGAAGTAATGCTTGCAGTGACTGTGGAACAAACCGATGCAAGAGTGATTACGCAGCCGAAGGCAGCATGGCCCAATGTACTGCAGCGCAGAATGTTAACGATCAGAAATGGACCAGCTATATACTTCTCTCCACTCTCTGCATCGCACCGCCGCCCTTACTCTCGATAGCTACTGACCCGGAAACTGTACATTATTTATGAACCAATCCGCACACAAAGAGATGCGGATGAGTGTACCACCATTTTTTTTTTCACTCTGTATATGTAAGAGAGTAGGTAATTACGTAAGACACGTTCTGCTTTTATTTCCAGGACCAGACCTGCATTGCTTGAGTAAGCCTCGGCTGTAGTACTGAAGTTCCTGTTCTTTTTTTTATGTGCTAGAGCTTGCTACTATCACTTAGCTTCATGGTCTTAGCTTCATGGTCATATTACTAGTCTTGTCCGTCAAAGCCACATGTAACGTCATGCGTCTGTCTTTGGATTCTGCATGTGTCGTGGCATGTCGTGTTGTATGTTTTTTTTTTATGCCGTCATACACAGGCGTCTCATTCGGCATAAATTCCATGGTCGCAAGTGCATTTGGCTCTTGAGTACCAAGTTGTAGGCACGATTCCCAAGCAGTGGTGGTGAAGACTTGGGGAAGAAATGTGCCTTGATTGTACATCTCTCCACTCTAAGGACGTCGAAAGAACCAGGCTGCTCAATGATAAACTACTGAGTGAAAACTTAACTGACACCCAGCAAAGAGGTGCGCTGGCCCATCTTGGGACCCCGCTGAGACCGGCAGGCTAAGACAGGTGGCCACATTGCGGGCTTTCCGAGCTGCCCAAAGTTGATCGACCATGCATAGTGCAGCCTCTCTTCTGGCCGAAGCAGCACAGATGTGATCCTCAAATCTCCCCCACCTAACTTCGCATACCCCTAATTTGGTGAACACAGTGAAAAGGTTAAACAAAATGCGTTGTTCATTTTTTTTATTTTTACACGCAGGTCTATAGTGAATTTTGGTAAAATAGTTTCTTTACCTAAAAAAAGAAACAAAAATGTTACCTATACCTTGCCTGCAATCACCGCAACCACGGTGTACATCCATTACAGTAAGAAAAAACGTCACCACGCTATAACTTTGGTTGTTGTACTTGGCTGCTGACCCAAAAGAGGCGCATTCAATCCCGCAGTCGTGGTGGTCGCATTTTGATGAGGGAGAGATGCTAAAGACTCCATGTTCTGTGTGGTTTCAGTGCACGTTGAAATACCCCCGGTGGCTGTAATTATACGGTGCATTAGACTACGGCACGTACCGTAGTCTTACGGTCGCTTCGGCACGCCAGCATTTAGTCTAATTGGACATATTTAATGGAGCATCCGCAACAGATCTCCGAGCGCAGCCTGTTTTCAGAATGTTTGGACGGCTGCGTTCAATGGCACGCTGCGTCCGCAGAGTTGCTGTGGACGCCCAACTCAGCCTGTTTGTTGTGCAGGAAACAATCTCAAGGGCTGCTGATATTCCTGCAACGCTGTCTTCACCTATACCACCACGGCACAAAGGCGAAGCAAACACGCAAGTGTTTTTGAAAAGCGCGTTTCGCTTTGCGGTCGTGGCAGTAGGCATGCGAAAGGGGGAGAAAAAGGGGGAGAGGGAAGATTTTTTAAAAGAAGGAAAGTGAAAAGAAAAGGAAACATGGCAAGTTTCTGCAGCAAAGTGCGACACACTTCAACAGCAGTTCACCAGGGAAGGTATAGGGAGGGATTAAGGGTGATAGAGAAGTAAAAATACTGAGAGACAATGTAAAAGATTTGGGGGTGGTTATGAAACTCTGCGGACTGGGCACCAATCGGCGAGCAGTCGCCTAAGAGAGGGCGCCACGAACGGGACAAACGTCGGCCACGAAATTTACCAAGCGTCTCCGAAGGAGGGGGATGACACTCTCAATAATCATCTCCAAGGGGCAAGGCGCGGGCAAATATAGGAGCGGGCAAGTCAGTCGGACTTCTCCCATTCTTGTTTAATGCGTGGGGCCATGCCGGTTTTTGGTGACAATGTCAGTCTTCGATGGCTTGGTTCCAAGCATTCTTTTTCTCCCACCTTTAGCCCCGCAAAGCAGGAAACCGAAGACAGGCCGTTGTGAGAAGGTCCATTCGTATCCACTTTTTGCATGAGTTGAAATGCTTGTTTTCCGTCGGACCCGACCAACATGGGGCCTTCGTTGAGACGTCGCCTTCCCTGCTGAAGCACCTTGCACACGTCTCGGACTCAGTAGTATGCGCCAATGGTATGCGGCATTGTACAGTACCGTACATTCCTAATGAGAACAACTGACTGTTAAAAAAGTCATTACCTAAGTTCAATTAATCCTTAATGTGAATCTGCAAAGAATAGCTGTAAAAAGTAAACATATATGGGACACCACTGAACAAATAAACAGTCTGCAAATCCTAAGAGAACATAGCTAATGGCGATACTTCAGCCTTTCGCTTTCTTTGAAAGTATACCACACTCTGCTTCGATTCCTAAGCTAAAGATGTAGCGACGCGTGGGGTTCACTAAATGAAGATAGCGCGTGTTTTGCTAAGCCTCGCCTAACTGGTTGAAGATCAACCGTAGTTATGGCTGACGCAAAAGCCTGCTATCTCGCTATTACGCAAAGAACCTCTAACGTTTACGTTTTATAAAAGCATGAGTGAAATCAAACATTCTTCCCCGCGCAATTACGCACGGCACTGTGTGCTTAGAGGCACTGAAGTGCCTTTCACTCGCTCCTGTGACATTTTACATGCAGTGAGGAAAAAAAGAGGGGGGGGGGGGGTAGATACAAGACGACAAGAAAAACCCGCCTAAGTGTTCCCAACTACGTCGCAGAGATTGCCCTGAGCAAACAGCTTATTGCGACGCACTGCCTCACACTGTTGCACAGAAAAAGTAGTTCACTGCACATATGCGCCTATCTCCCTACGAGACAAGGGCGTTGCGCGTCTGAAAACCTACGTGCCTCTATTGTATTGACAAGCATGTTGTGCAACCGAAGCATTCCAATGAAGCCCACAAGCGCATCGGTGGCGGCAATCGTCACGTTTCCGGTCAGCGTGGCTACATATTAGCGCAAAGGCTGGGCACTGTACAGATAACCACGCACCGCACGCGTGATGTGTTGAAGCACATCGGCTACGAGTTTCAGAGCACAAGAGATGAGAATAAGTGACTCGAACTCGGACCAACTAGGGTGTTGATTGATATGTGAGGTCTTGAAACCACCATATTATTATGAGAGATGCCGTAGTGGAAGGCTCCGGATATTCCGACCACCTGGTGTTCTTTAACGTGCACCCAAACCTGAGCACACGGCCCTACAACATTTCCGCCTCCATCGAAAATGCAGCCGCCGCAGCCCGGATTTGCTCCCGCCACCTGCGGGTCAGCAGCTGAACACCTTAGCCACTAGACCACCACGGCGGGGCACCAATAGCTCTGATGGACAAGAGAAAAAATACAGAAAAAGACAGACTCGTAAAGAAGAAAGAAACTTTTGGTGAAAACATTTTTCGGCGATGCGAGATTCTAGTTTGACTAGCCATAATCGGAAGACCAGCGTCGTAACCACTCGGCTATCCAGGCGCTGTAGCAGAGCATAACGTAACATTGTGTAGTATAATATAGCAGAGGATGGTAAACGATACTGTGGGAGAAGAGGAGAGAAAGGAAGAGTGCAAACTCAATGCATAAAGAGAGAGAGAGATGAGAAAAAAGAAAGAGAGAGAAAAATGAAGAAAAAGATGAAAAGATAGAAGGTGATCGGGTACAAGTCTCGCCAAGCCACGACTAGCTATAGATCTAGCAGAGACGTAAGCATGATTTTTTGTGAGTGTGTGAAGTTGGGGTCGGGGCAACCCTTGAAATGGTCATTTTTCGCTGTGTATTTCATGGTGAACAAATTCGGGAGGAGGTGGGGGGAGCGACGTGGCGTTTCTTGCTAGAACGGAGGGAAAGGTGAGGGTCGCAAGTGGCAGCTATGAAGACCAACGTTTTTAGATACTTTGATGAAGACGGACGACCACGAGAACAAAGCCCACAAACTACCGTCCTCATTTGGACTTTTTTTTTTCTCTACACTAGTGTGATAGCCGCGACGCACCACATCGCAGTTCGTCCACCGCTGCATCTTTACAACGGTTTTCCTTAAAGTGCGCAAATTAAATACAATCCGACAATACACATTGCAACTGGTATGGGCACTGCAACGGGTACTGCAACGGGGGCTTTGATTAGGGCTCACAGAGAACATATTAGCAAAATGTATACTGAGTGTCTTCCTTTGCGGCTCACTAGGCAAAAATAGTGCTCAGCCGGGCTCACTTGAGACTTATCGACACTGTAAGGTGCTATGCTCACTAGGGCTCTGTCTCCAGTAAGACGTAAGGGCGGGCTATTGCTACGACTTTATTCACGATCACAATTCGCACGCTTAGCGAAGGCAAAACGAAAAAGATAAAACTACCAGATCTACAACACTGCTTCTTCTTCGTCTTGTCAATTATTGTGAGCTGAGATCAAGAATGAAGTCATAGGCGTCGAACCTAGTCTGAGCTGGGCTCACTCGGACCAAAACTCATGGGCCGATGTTAGTCTCAGTGAGCCAGAGTCACCTCACGCGTTTTTTTAGTGACCTACGCTGTCGTATCGAAGGGTTCAGGCATCTATGGCCTTCTAGGCTACTGCCTTTGTAGGTTGTACTACTGCTTTTTTAAAACTATCACTCAAAAAATCGTATTGTAATGCTTTTGTTTCACTTCATTCTCAATTCGGTTGATAACTACAGCTGTGTATCCGCCGGGTCGTCTGCATTTGTACAGCAATCACCATGCCCTTCCTTTGCAGAGCAATAAAGTTGCCGCGGCATCATGGACCTGGCACATGCCCTGTGGCAGCTTGTTGCTGCTACCATCATACTTCTCTTGGTCCACTGGTACATGTGAGTAACCCATACCGACACTCCCTAGTGACATCTATCGGGCCTGCGCGCAACTAACAAGTGCATGGGTTGCAGTGGGCTTCGCAGAAGCGTTTTAGTCTACGAATTATCATTTCTAAGCCTTGACTGCCAATAGAATATTCTCAAGAACAAAAAAAACTGATCGTTTTTTTACCAGTGTCATAAAACCAAATCTACCTACCACTTAGGTGTTAATGAAGACGGTTAAAAGGAGACCCTTAATCTTACGAAGGAATGGAATGAAAAAACTTTATTTCTCTATCTCACGGTGATCGAAGGAAATTTGGGATGATTGACGCAATAGGTAAAGATGTCAAATTATCAGTTTAGATAAGCGCGACCAGCTGATAATTCGGTAAAAAGTCGGGGCAACTGCACAGTGACGAAGCGAAAATATGAGAAAACAACGGAGTTGGTGGCCTTTCCCTTTCTTTCTTTCGATCACTATCGTTTTCATTCATTCGCTATACCTTACTACAAATGGCTATACTTCACTCTTTCTCGTCTTCTTTTTTCTCTTTCCACATCCTCAAACCCCTTTCCCACCCCCTTGCTACACTGCCTTATACTGCCTATGCCTCGTTTTTCATTTCTTCCCTTCCCTCATCCTCACATTAAGCTTCCTCATTCCCTTAGGGATTCCCCACTCCTAGTTATCTTACACTACAGAACAGACGTTCTAAAACGGGGATCCACGAACTCCAGGGTATCTGCAAAGACATTTCGAAGGGTCCTCTTAACAAAAAATGGCAGCGTATCTTCGTGTTTCGCTGCAAATGTCATCTAGTGCTTGTGATATGGACACCATGTTTCTCTTTCTTTCCATTCTCCTCACCCTCGCATCACTTCTGCTCACCTTTTCACTTCCAGTTTTGCCAAGCGTAAACAGCCGCATTTTAGAATTCTTGCGGTGCTCTGACAGCATATGGTATGCTTTAGGAAGCTGAACTTAATAAATCAAAGGGAACGGTAGGGAGCTAGAGTACGACCGGACATCAGACGGTGCGCTGAGATAGCGAACACTGCATTCCATCAGCTGAACCTATCGAAGACAAAGAGTTCCAAAAAAGGCTACTCTTGCGGCAGCAGTCAAAATCCATGTCACGTGGTCTCCTCATCACGATAATTACGAAGCATACCTCGCCGCATGGCACACTGAATAATTCCCTCGGAACGGGTCGTCTCTTGTCTGGAACAGGAAAAGAAAGCAGCTGTTCAACTACTTCAAAGAGCTCGGCATTCCGGGACCAGAGCCGAGCATCATCACGGGCAACATGAACGAACTTCGTGAGAAGGTGAGCAGCACATACCCTTGTCTACACTTTTCGTTGTTCTATAGTTCAGAAAAAAATATATGCAATTGATTACAATCAGCGTGAGTAAGGAAACATCGGTCAGAGCAGCGGCTATTGCGATGAAACTCAACGCGGTGATTCTTGAGCGTGCAAGGGGAGGCCTGTCGAACCACGGTTTCGGCAGGTGCACTGATCTCTACTGAGCTGATGGTTTTCTTTGCCATTGGCAATGGCGCAGCCAAGACTTTTTTGTATGAAAAGGGTGGGGGGGGTATAACTACCCCTTATGCATGCACATGCATATATATATATATATATATATATATATATATATATATATATATATATATATATATATATATATATATATATATATATATATATGGGTTTTCGAGCCTTCCTAGCCCTGCCGCTGTTCTTTAATGTGCTAATATACAACTGGTGGCACAATGAGTGATTGATTGATTGATTTGTGGGGTTTAACGTCCCAAAACCACCATATGATTATGAGAGACGCCGTAGTGGAGGGCTCCGGAAATTTCGACCACCTGGGGTTGGCATGATGAGTGGGCGAACAAGTGAGAGGAGGAAGGAGTGGGCAGTAAACAACCTGTATGCATGCCTACAAGAGCAGGAAATTTCAAAAAACTGAGAATTTTTTTTTAATCTCCCTCCCTGGGTGCGCTAATGATTAGTAAAAGGAGACACGCAGAGATCCAGATCTAGCCGATTACTGACACTTGACACTGTGAAATACAAAGTAGGGCGAGATGGTGTTGGTTGTGATGTAAGAGGGTTCGTGACTAACACGTCACACAAAATAAGAAGTACTCAGGACGACGCACTTCTTTTGCAGCTTCTATAGCACTTCTATAGCAACTTCAATAGCACTTCTGTAGTGTGCCATGTTAGTCGCACCCGGTCATACATCCACATTGACGCTGCATCACGTACTGTCAGACTGTTTGAGAAATTGCGCTGACGGCTCTTACACTGACCACTTTGCCCGAGTCAAAAAAAACTAATAATTTGTTATGTAATCGATGCAGACACCTACCGTGGCCTACAGGGAGTGGATAGAGAAGTACGGAAAAGTAGTTGGGTGAGTGTGCGTTTACTTAATTCGCGTATACCTCTGGCCACACCTATTGAAATATGCACCTGAACTAACACCCATTAGTGATACCACGATGTTATATTGAATAGATAATTCTTTGTTTTGGCAGGTACTTCAACGGCTCCCGTCCTGTATTGCTCGTCGCTGACCTCGATTTGCTGAAGATGATTCAAGTCAAGGACTTCCAAGATTTTATTGACCGAAGTGTATGTTTTTTTGGCATTTTTATCTTTAGATTTTAATTCGCTGATATCGTTTGATTTCGTTAAAGTGACTCTACAGTGAAGGAATGACTTGGAGTCGATTGATTAAATTTTATCTCAGAACTTCATTGTCGTGAGTTCCCCACCAGAAGTCGATTATTAGAGAAGAAACTCACACGGTCCAAAATTTTATTTTAAATTCATTTTTAAATTTTACGCACATTGCGTCAAGCATTCATATTTTTGTTACAACAGCTCAATTAAATTTTTTGAAACTTCGTGCGTTGGGTCTGTCACTCCCATAGATGAGAATGCATTTTATTTTTATCAATTATCAATACGTTAGATTTTGTCTACGCAATATTCAACGTCGAGCATCATCTCACAGTAAGAGTGGCGTTTTCAGCATTGTGTAACTGCGCTTTACTAGTACGCCAAAAAAAATAGATTTCCTTCTTAGTGTCCCTTTATCATTTTTTAACGCAATCGATGCTAAATTGGTTATAAAAAGCAGCAGCACGGCTTGTATATCATCTAGAAGCTATACATCTCCATTGCTTGTTATAATTAGCAAACACAGAGTGGGTGACACACTTTTTTGTAATCCTTTAGAGTGTCTCGAAAAAGGGAGAACACAACCTGCCGATCCAGTGCAATCAAATCGTACACTTGCGTCAAGCGCCATACTAGTGCAATCAGATGGCAGTAATTTGGGATTTCATTCTCAGATACCTGCGAGTCTACAAAATGAGTGCTAGAGAAATTTTTAACCAATCCTCATACTGAACAGCGGAAACAGCTAGCCAATGGCAAAAATAAACGATATAAGAATTCGGCCCAATTCAATCATGCAGTTCCCCGGGCGTCCGACTTGATATTCTAGGCACACACATTGAGTAAGAGCTGGGAAGTTGACCTATAAAAACTACTTTAAGCAAAGAAAAATAAATAGAGCCTATGTACACAAAAATGAGTGGTCTTCTTTTTTCTTTCTTTTTGATATTCTGTTGCAGCTTCTGTTTCAAAGCAAGCGTCCGCCAAGTCCCCACAACAAGTCCCTAATCCAACTTACGGGAAAACGCTGGAAGGAAGTTCGCAGTGTGCTGACGCCCTCATTTACAACCAATAAGCTCAAGATGGTGAGTAAAAATGCGTGGGTCACGTTACTTTTTTCGTCGTCAGCGTATATAATTTCTCACTAACGTGATTCATATTAGCACGGTTTAGCGTCCGTTAAAGGCGGTGTGAAAACGAAGGGAAATACCATTACGTCACGACGAGCTTTCACTGGCTGCCTGAGCTGTATTGGTCGGAAAAGGCGAAGCACCTTCAAATAGCAGTCGAAAATGCTTGCATGCGAGGTAGGAGGCATGCAACGCTGCCGTCAATGCAACCCCGAGTAAAATTTGTTGATTCGTCTAAATAAAACTGAAACACGTATATTTAGAAGAGAAAAATACATTCGCACTCTCGTGTTCTTGCAATTATCCGAATCGGAGATTGAAGATGAACCATCTCGCATATAATGCGGTCCCTATTGCAGCGATGGTGATTTGACTTTTGGTGCCAGAATGGCGGCAATCGTACTGTGTTTCCCTGATGCCCATAGGCGTGCAGAGGGCTCCCCTTGGAATGGGAGGGGGGCCAAGCACCCCTTCTCGTTATTTTCTCAATGTATACGACTGATTCCACCCCACCCCCATATCAGTCACGCACTCTCACCCATACTAAGTCAATCTATGGGGTTGACATTTGCACCCCCACCCCTAATAGGTGACCCCCCTTTGCCCCCTCCTCCCCGTGCGCACGATGCACGCGGTGCTGCCATAGAGATGACGACCCGCTGATGCTATTTAACTGCATAACCACACATCAAGATCAGGATCATGTCAGCATCACACGCAACTTTGGTAACACAAACTCGTTTAACACGTCAGCACTACCGCAAGCCGTCTGCATGTGGAATTACATTCCCTATGACGTCACCTCACGCACTAACACGCCTCGGCAAAAACTTGACGTGCATTTTCGGAATATAGCGTAGCAACATTGTTTTTATCGTTTACCTTTCAAGCTTTGTCATCTTGCAAATCATCGCGATTTTTTTTCAATAATGTGCTGTAACCTTCACTTTTCTCACGTTGGTTTATTGCACTGTTGTATTGTTGCGTTTTACTTTGTTTATAGTATGAAGTTGCACTGCCAGGTTGTTCCTTATAAGCTCTCTTCTGATTTCACTGCCACCCCACTTACTATATGCATCTAGGCCTGTAAGGTATATTTAAATAATAATAAATAGTTTGCTCAAATCGGGATCTCTCAACAGTCCTGCTTTATGTAGGAGCTTAATTTCTGCAAGAAAGCAGTCATATCGTTCACCAGACCAAGTTCAATTGGTAACTTCGCTGTCAGGACAGGCAACAAAGACTGAAATCTCCTGCGTAATTCTGGAGAATTGAAGCTTTTTACTATGTTCTAATATAAAGACCATTGTGTGCTCCTCCCACAATGACCGTCACGTGGTGAGCGCCACATCACCATGTGATCTAACGGTTGCCATGACGACTGTCAAAATTCCAACATATCGTGAATTAACACTATGAAGGAAGGAAAATAGGAGGAAAATAACGGCAGCTAGGCAGGTTAACCAGCCCATAGGCAGCCGGTTTGCTACCCTGCGCATGGGAGGGGGGTGGGGGAGATGAAAGATAGAGAGCAGAGAGGGAAGAGAGATAAACACAGCACATTCGGCAGCACATGCGCGCACACTTAGTCACAGTCCAGTCTTGTCTTTCGAGGTGTGTGACATTGCTGTTACAGCCGCTTGTTAAAGTCCGTGTCCCGTTAGAATTTCAACAGGGCTTTTGTCGCCTTTTGTACCAATGTCTTCTCTCGGGCACTTGACAGAATAGTGTCCACAGACATTTGGCTTTTGTCGATGCGCGCAAGAACGTGTCTCTGGATGTCATACAAGGGACAGTCACACAGGATGTGGTGTAGCGTCTCTTCGCAACGACGGGCATCGCAGAGAGCGTTGTGAATTAACACTATAGTTTCTGAAATTCGACTGCAGCTATCGGTCCATAATGTACATACTAGAGCTACCATGGTGCAGCCTTTTTTGTAATATACTATAACTTTAAAACAACGTATAGACAAAGGACCAATAAAATAAGAACACGGACAGCAGCGCTGACTCACAACTACATTTATTTGTCACAGCCGCGGAATATATACTTGCATAGCCTGTTACGAAATGAATTAAGACGGATAAAATTATAAAACATCGTAAACCAAAACTCACAAAGACCCTTACGCGCCCGCCTCAGTCGCATCGAAGGCGAAAGCCACAAGCTATTTATTTTTTTTTCTAAGTGGACATATGTAACCTCTGACATCCCCGTCCGGAAGCTTTCCGCAACTAGCGTGTTTTTTCAAGGCCTCCGGGATCGGAGGCCTTTCAAAACACGCTAGTTGTTTGCATTTTGTTTGCATTGCCTCCGAGATCGGCCCACTTTCGACCAAGCAATGAGGTCATGTAACGACGCTGTCATGGGACGTCGTCACATCCAATCATTATACGCGATCGGGGGACTAATCGCGGAGCCGGTGGAGGCATTGTGACGTCATATTTTGACGTCATCCCATGATGATGATTTTCGCGTCACTCGCGTTCACTCCGCCGACGTTGGACGGCCACGCGGCACACGGTCAAGTTTGAATTTCGATGAGGCGGTGAAGGCTTTCCGCTAAACCACACCCTTACTGCGCAGCGTATACACACTGGGTGCGCGAACCTGCGTTAAAAAATGGATTTCTTTTTTCGGTAAAACATACGTTGTCCCCCTTTACTGTGCCGTATGTCAGCGTCCTTTTACTGGTAGCCTCTCTATTTCACTGCTGCAATGTTGAAGTACGACGCACCAACTCGCTAAGGCATCCACTAAAGTTTTGACGTGGCTCGCAGATGGCTCCTGGCATGATATGCACCATACAGGAGCTTATGGACAAGATCGACGAGTACGCGCGCTCCAGCGAGGAGTTCGAGATCGGCGACTTGTTCCAGGCGATGACGCTGGACGTGATCTGCCGCAGCGCCATGGGCATCGAGTACAGCATACAGAAGAACCCTAACCACAGCCTGCTGGCCAGCTGCCGACTGCTCTTCAGCGGAACCTTCTCGTGGATCTCCGTTCTTCTCGGTGAGCATGATTTGGAAGGTAGACCATCCACAGATCTCCCAAACACAAAAGAAATGAATGGGCTCAGTATGCTCACTGCTGCGAAAGATTCATAATTTTGGTGGCTTATTGTTCGAACACGCAGAGTTCGAAAATGCCGTAGATGAACGTGGTGAAACCAGTTTGTGGAGCGATAGCCCGGTTTTACTCGCTTTTGGAAATAATATGCGACCTTTGGTTTGCAGAGTTCTAAGTTTGTTGCTCGTCTTAGTACAGGCTGAAAGCTGCCTGTGTAGCACCACCTACGATGTCTCCACAAAAGAACACACAGACGCTGCTCCGGCGGTGGCGCGAAAGGCCGACCACGAGCCGCTGTATTGAACAAACGCAGTGAGTTAGCGCTCGCAACCGACAATATCATCACGTCATCCGCTTAGCGTTTTAAATGAGAATGCATTTCTTAGTCGATCTATGTCAGACATCCGGCGTTGTCTGCGGCGGTGTCCGCGTGCCGGCAGGTGTTATTTCTCCGCTTTCACTTCTCCCATAGCGACAGCTATGCCATTGCGTCCTTGGAGCTCTTATTTACTTCTTTTTTTTTTCATTTTGTGCGACAGTAGTTACGGACACCGGCGGCGGCGGACAACTACGGCACGCGCGACCCTTGTTGTGATCTCATAAAAGGTTTTAATGTAATAATACCTGGGCTTTCATGTCCCAAAACCAAGACATGATTATGAGAGACACCGTAGTGACAGGCTTTAGAATGTTTGACCATTTACTGCCATCGAGCAGCACACGGGTCTCTACCATTTCACCTACATTGAAATGGAACCCCTGGGGCCAGGATCAAACAAGCGACCTTCGGGCCTGCAGCCAGTATAACTATTGTTCCACAGCGGCGGACATGTCAGCTAAAGTTGTCATTTGAAATAAACAATGCGTTTCCCATATTTCATGTATGGGTCCTGCATGAAGAAGGTTTGACGTCAGGTTTGTCAATACGTGACGCGGAGAATCTGGGTCTGCGGATATTCAAAGTGACTGAAATTAGACAACGACTTTGAAGTAGTGTTTTTGTTCCACGATCGTGTTTTAACACATGTTTACCGCACGGGGGCGCCACACGAAAAGGAATACTTGATTTTCGTGACATCAGTGTATGTCATGAACATTTAAAAAAAGAATATGGGACAAAGGTGGTCATGTACGAGCTGAGCCTACAGTCGATACCCCTGAACTGCAAGAATAAAAGAAGGAGCGATAACAGCACTAGGACGTCGGGACGCTTACAATACATAAACTAAGCGAAAAGCATGCTGAAGTGCGTGGTCATTCCAGTTGCTTGAAGTTAGCTCTGCTATTCTGACACCGAGGGGTTTGTTGTTGTTGTTGTTGTTGTTGTTGTTGTTGTTGTTGTTGTTGTTGTTGTTTTGTTTATTTTTTAACTTCGAGCGGAGTTTCTTCGACGCTCGTACGGAAGCCTGCCGCTACGTTTCCGGTAATATTGAGCAATGCACTCTCTTCCTTTATGAAAGGGAACACGCGAGCACGTGGCCTGCGTCATGCGGTGGCTACCTACAACGCCATCAACCGGCAACTGAAGAAAGCATGTCCGCCTTGGGTGTCATCCGTTGCCAAAGAAAATAACGAGCCACAGTCGTTAGACAAGTGCTGCAAGATTACACTCCCATTCCTGTCACTCAATGAGCGATGACGCCAAAAGCGGGCGTGCTCTGTGTAGCCGTCGATCGATGTTGATGTGAGCAGCTGCTGCAGAGCGCAGGCCACTCGCTCACGTGTTCCCTTTCATGAAGTAAAACAGTGTGCATAACAATGGCTCTTTTTTTACATGCGTTTCTTTATGATCACGTTTGTAATTTGTGTGCGTGCTGCTATTATCGTCCAGCACTTGGAGTAGTATGCTTGGCAATAAGTGATGCAAACATTTCTATTAATGCATTGAAGAAGAATGGCGATTTGGGCTAGTTGGTTTGAATTCATGATAATAAGGGTTGCAGCGCGAGCACGAATGTGCTAGAAGAAACAGACGAAAGTCGAGGTACGGATGGCAAAGAGGACAACACAGCGCTCATGTTGTCCTCTTTGCCTTCCGTACCTCGACTTTCGTCTGTTTCTTCTAGCACATTCGTGCTCGCGCTGCAACCCTTATTATCATGAAACATTTCTAGCATGTCATTAAAGTTGGTGTGTCTCTCGCTCCTAGGTTTTAAAAGTATGATGTTTCATTGTCAAGGAGGGGCGGCCAAACAAAATAAATTGGGATTTTCTACAGAAATCGTTGCACCGTGTCTTTGTGTGCTAAGCTATAGGAGGAAGGTATATATAAGGTGGAAAGAAAGGTTAAAAACACAGAACACGTTTGATAAACCGTCAGCAGATATGCGTAAGTGTCCTTTAATTACGTCTCAACGTTTTACAACATCGCTAAATGTTTAAGTGAACTAACGGTTGCTTCTTTCCTTTTCGGGCATCGTATCCAGCCTCTTTTCCCGAACTCGAGTTCATCCTGAAGTACCCCCTCTACTGGATGCTCGCCAGCACCAACAACGGCATGCATCCTTTCGACGAAGTGCAAGAGAAATGTGGAAACATCGTCAAGCAGCGTCAGATCAACAACGCGGTAAATAGCCTCATATAATCTCGTCACTTCTGGGAACTTTTTTTAATTGCTATTTGTGGTCGGCATATTGAAAGACATTTAACCATAAATGCAGGCATATATACCGAACACGCAACTTCAGAGCGAAACATTTCAAGCAACTTAAGCGCGAAGAAAAAAATTAAACCACCTTCAAGCTTGCCTCGATGGCAAGCTTGAAGAGAGTGCGGAGTGGGGTGGCTTACATTGTTTATCTTTAGCCTTCTCTTTCCTTCTTGCTTTCTCTTTTTTCTGTTCTCTTTCCATTTTTGTCTATTTTCCTCTTTATTTCTCTTTATTACTTTCTGTCTCACTCCCTATCTACATCATACTCTTTCTTACTCTATTTTTCTTCCTACTTATTCTCCTTCTCACCTTCTCTTTCTATTTCTCGCTCGCTTCCTCTTCATTTCTATCTCTTTTGTCTCCCTCTTTTCCTCTTACTTTCTTTTTATACATTGTTTCTCTTTATTTACTTGTTCCTCGTTCTGCCTGAGCTATGTTTTTCCTGTCCTTCTTTTCCTCCTCATCACCTTCAGTTTTCTTTCTCGCTCGCTTCTATGTCACCATCATTAACTTCCATTTATCTATCTTTCTTTTTCTTGCTTTATTTCTATTTACGTGCTCCTCAATTTTCTTATACTTTGCTTTACTCTTTTTCCTCCTCCTTTCCCTCACCTTCCCTCAGCCTCACTTTGCTTTCCAACCTCTTGTTGTACTCTACTATACTGTACTATGCTACACTAGAATAGGACATGCTGTGCCACCATGCAATGATAGCCGAGTGCTTATTAATGTGCTTGCCTTCGGATCATGAGAACACGGGTTCGATTCCCGCCTCACCAAAAAGTTTGTTTAGGCGAAAATTTCTGTTCCTTTTCTTTCTTCCTCTCTTTTTTTTCTGAACACGTTCACTCGACCATCGTGTTACTGATCCCGCGTTGGAGAAATTGTCACGTATCTTCTGGAAGTGAAGTGGAAGATGAGGAAGACGATAGTCATCAAGGGAAAAAAATGAAGAGAGCACGTGCCGGTTTAGCATAATGATCACTTCTGCCCCAGAGAGCATCGTTTTATGCTTTTATTAAAGAACCAAGCTTATTTTTTGAAACTTGGTGGTCGTGATTCCACTGCCCACAGATCTTGTTCGTTGAAGCGCTGCTATAACCACTGAACGTCAAAATCAAACATATTTTCTCAACAAGAAACGTTAATTTAGATCTTAAGATAGAATTTGAGAATATTTATCTCTCTAACGCAAAGCAAATGCCATTTCAATATTTAAATGATCGGCTGCAGGATTACTTGGCACACGTGAACATGAACAACATAATTGAGACTGATGCATCCGTATCAAATGAAAAGGCTGGGGCAGGTATCTTCTCACGTTCCCTTGACTGGTCCTTTTCGGTTAGACTCCCAGATTACGCACCAATATTCATAGCAGAATTATTTGCTATTGTACTGGCACTGCGGAAACTTCCTTTGGGCGAACCGGAAGCAGTCGTAATTACAGATTCTTTTTTCAGTATGTGCTGCTCTGTCTTCAGGAGCCAACTTAACACTTATGCACATGTTCCGGCAACTCATACCGACAAACTTGAAAAAACTGCAGCTTTTATGGTTACGAGGCCATCCTGGCATATATCTCAATGAGATGGCGGATGCACTAGCCACAGTATCTCTTAGGGGTCCCCTTATCCCGATTTTGCCTGATACGGCTTACGCGACAGCAATAAGGTTTAGAAACCTCTGTTTGCATGAATACAACTGCTACTCATTGGATAAATATTGAGATTTCGCACATCTAAGATGCCGCTGGAATAGACAGTGGTGCGCAACACGGCACTTGGAAATTACTTTTACAAGATTGCGTTGCATAATTCGGCAACTGAATTATTATTTGCATAAAGTTGGTCTAAAGGCGTCACCTTTAATTCAGACTTGCAAAGAAATGTAAACGATAGATCACTTCTTTTTGTTCTGTCGCCGATATTCTCATCAGTGGAAAAGATACCTGGTAGCTCCACTTGAAAAATTGGGATTAGAATTAAATGTGGCAGTAATTTTGTCATTTGGCAGCATTATATTCGGTTATAGCCACAGGGACGTCTGCTCTGCGGTATTTGAATACATAATTGAAACAAAGCGATTGCCATGTTAAACTGCCTATATATATATCATTTTAGACCCACCATTACCTCTCTCTCAAATCGCATCTGATAGCCTGCATCGCTCCCTGCTCAGATATACTCCTTTTCGATTTTTGGCTTTTCTTTCTATATATTTTTTACAGCTCAAAATTACGTTGTGTTTGAAAAACCATAAGCCTTTCAGTTAAGATCCGGCCGCCCGGTTCTTGGCCGATCCCCCTTTGTGGGTGTGCACCAGAGTATCAAGGATCATCATCATCCTCATCATCATCATCACTTTTGCTTTGGACAGACAAATTACGGCGGGCCTAAAACACGGAAATAATCAGGATGGTGTTTCGTTCAGCCGCCTTCATCTCGGCACAGTTGCTCGCGTGAACATTTGAAGCCGACAAAAGTTGAAGAAGGACAGCTCTTACAAACTGCTGCGCGTCTAAGATACGACGCAAGGTACTTTGGCTGTGAACCGTTGTAAAGCGACTAATCAGCCCCTTTTGGAGCTCTTATGGACCTTCATTTAAGGCTGCATGCTGCTTCTCCGACACACTGGAGGAAACGAATTTGTGCTTCACCCTAGGCTTCGCAGTTTCTAGCCTACCGGACCCAAAGGAAGTTTCGTGAACCACAGAAAGCTGTAGCTCAAACCACGCCACCTCGCTGTTCCCGTTACAGTTAGTACGTTAACGTGATTGGTGAGTGAGCTTTTATACGAGCTGCCTTGCCTATGTTCGTGCGAGCTTAGCACGCAATGACTATCTATTGTCAAAGACGTGTCCCTCTGACGCAGGTCCCGCAAAAGGACCTGCTGCAGCTGATGATCGAGGCCAAGACTTCGAACGTGGATGTCGCTAGCGTCACCTCGGACCAACTGACGGCCGCCGACGACAACGAACACGAACTCAAGCAGAGTGCACGTGAGTGGCTACCAGCTGCAGAGCCAGACTTTTTTGGAGGTGGCGCTTGAAAGGATTATTGAAATTGAAAGGATGACTGATAATGATGTTGAATGCATGGTAGTGCTGCACGTATGCTTACGGTTGATTATGAATACTGCTTCACGTGTCTGTCACGTACGTGCCGCTCGCATGAAATTCCAAAAAGAGAAAAAGCTAAGAGAGGGTGATCGGGATACCTGAACTGTGATTATCCCTCACGCTGACTACAGCTCGCGTTTTAACGGATATCCGTAAGAAACAAACATGGCAACAACTAAACAACAGGACACTGTCAAAGCCGTAACATTCTGACACCCACCACATGCTGCCTCACGTCAGCGTCCTGAGTACGCACATCAGCATTTCCTTTTTCGATTTAAAGGGGCCATGACACTCAGTTTTCGATCACAATCTGTGTTACCTTGGTTAATCCTTTCACAAACACGCAGACAAAATTTTTTTCGCATCTGGTCGGGCGCGTAATTCTTAATGGAACATTTTGTATGTATAAACACGTTTACTGCCTGAGAGTCGGGCTGTACTAATACCACCTAGATTATCAGGCCTGATCACTGCCAACGTGACGTTACTCGTTTTGCCCGAACGAGTGCGCGTATGGAAGTCTGTGAATCCATTGCCACAATCGTTTCCCGTTAAAAGGCAAAGCGTTCGCGGCAAGTTTTACATGCTTAACAGTTTATTCTGCCTTTTGGGCAAAAAAAGGGCACTGGTTTAAGTAATGTATTGCGCGCTAAAGCATTTGGAAAGTCACCTGTGAGCGATTCCTTCCACGAAAAAGTCAAAGATTGACGCTATCAAAGTTGTGGTTGATCTGTTAGAGCAAAATTTGATGGAGCAAAACATTGACAAATAAATGCGGTAAATTTTATTCATTCTTCAATTACTTACACACGCACGTATACACACAATATCTAGAGCATACAGAGAAACTGTTCCTAAGTCATTTGCAAAGCTTCTGCATTTTATTTTTACTCTTTCCAACATCTGTCATCATAGACACGTAGTTATTGAGGAGAGTGTGTGCTGCTGCCACGGGTACGGCATTAAGCACAACATCAGGGCAATGACCATTTCGTTTCCCAATCTTTCGTTTCACAAAAATCTCTTGTGACCGACACAAGAAGCGGCGTTTCCTCTTTTGCTCTGGCCCCTCTCGCAGTGGTGCGTAGTCAGTCATATAACTTAGGGCCTGGAAAAACTGTTAGTACAGCGTCTATATTAAACCGTGTATACCCTGTGGGCACTTCTACCGAACTGCCGGTTCTTGGATCGCTATATTTCTGGTAGTTGTTCTTAATTATTCTAGCTTGAAGTAGAGATTACACACCTGAAAACCAATTAAAAAAGCACTTTACCGTAAGTGTCTACACACGTCCAAATTTCAAGGAAACATATTTGACTAAGGGGCTGACCGTAATAATACTGCAATAGCGTGATATGAACACCGGCAAGAAAATACTATGCGCAAAACCGACGCACAAAGTAATGAAACAGCATTCCTTCCATTGTTATCACCAAGTGAACAGAGGTAATACAAGTCCGCGGCGCTAATCGCCAGTTGCAAAATGTTTACTGATCCTAAAGGAAAAACGCTTGTTCTAAAAATGTTCTGCTACGCACGTTTGGTAATTTATTGCCAGGGTCTACGCAAACAAGTCAGAAGCACAGATGACAGCTTTATTTTCAAGCAAGAACGGAACATGATAGCGATGAGAAACCACTTAAAAATACGTAGTACGGGCACACGTACCTTCGGGTCACGAAGAAAAGAGATGTCGACGTCAGCTTGACGAACCACACGCTCCCATTTCATGCTTCGGATGTTCTTAGAAAACGAGAACACTCACAGCATCGGTCTCTTTGCCGCGACTATTCGCCATGCAGCATCGCCCAACCTTTCGGATTTTCAGCCGTACAGATTTCAAATATCCAGTGCACAAAACGCATCACATATCCACGCTGCAGTTCACGGACACCGAAAAACATGGTCTTCTCCAATCGCCAACAAGAACACTAGCACGCCACGAAAACTTTCGTCGCGCTTGGCAATCCACGGCTGTCCAGCGACGAGAGCAAGCATAGGCACGCCTGTGCAGCGAAACACACTGGTCAAAACGGAGTGACGTCAGAGCCCATGGCCGACACAGTGAGCAGGCCTAAAGTTATCTATAGGTGGTATGCGTTGGCTGTACTCGCGATCAGTGACGTAACAAGCGACTAGCTTTGCGAGTGTCCGTAATTTCAAGGAAAGATATTGGTCCATAATCAGCTGTGCGTGAAATCGGGAACACTGAGTTTTCTAGAGCTTGTCACCGAAATTAAACAATATGCAGCAGCAGAAATTTGTTAAAAGACTACAGCTCCGTTCCTTCCAACCCATGGCGTCCCACGTGCCACGGAAATATGGCGGTTGCCGCCTGTGAGTGGAGTTTACGGCCGGCGACTGCTATGACTTGTTTTGCGCAGTAATGCTCTTGTATAGCGCAGTTTTCATGTGTTAATAGGTATAATAGTCCCTCTACTTGCGGTTCTTGTGTAAAAACCACGAATAGTAGGATGGCCGTGTCATAGCCCCTCTAAAGTATTTGTGGCACTGCTATCAATCACCCCTTATGAGAAGGAAGTCTATGAGCGTGTCAATAATTATCCTACTTTATTATACGCACAGGTTTTCGTGCTACGCTCTATCTGCCTGTATACCTAACGTTCGAGCCATCATGTTCTGCAAAACACGTGAAAACAACGTCTGCGCAATGGTTACCGTGTACTATTGCTGTTCATCAAAATTTTTACGCAGTCGCAATGTTAACCGAAGCGATGAGCTTATGTAGATTCTCCAACGTTTTCGTACTGGCTGAGCCGTCGCACCTGTGTGTTATGGCTATAATCGGGTACAACTTTAGAAGTCCGCCGCATTTTCTTCTTAAAAGCGGATGCATAGAGGCCTGCATCAATGGGCACGCACTGTACACTGACGTCAGTAGCTGCAAGGCCATTGACTCAAAGTTCAAATAAGATTGCCGAAGTGCATGTGCGGAAATATTTCTTCGGAGGTAATAGAGCGGCTGCCGCGCTTCAATAGTCTCGGTGGGGGTTGTCCAGAATTCTTCCCCGCGTGACAAAACATTTCGCGCCAGCCTTCCCTCAATTTCTGTACAACCACTGTAGTAATGGAATTAAGGAGATTCCGCCATTATGCCTGTTCTCTTATTCATATGCAGTTTCCTCGCCAAAAGGCCTCACGTACTCGAGCAAGACTGTCCTGGACGATGACGACATCACGCAGAACGCCTTCCTTGTCCTCGTAGCAGGGTGCGTCTCGATCTCTGTGTCTTTGGGCTTCGCGAGAAGGAAGAGTGTTGATCAATCTATCGTCTCTTTGTTCTTTCTTAGATACGAGACGACCAGCAATACGCTCACGCTTGTCTCTCACATGCTGATCAACTACCCTGACGTGCAAGAGAAGGTTCGACAAGAACTGTTCACCGCATTGGGACCGGACGTAAGTCACACACACAATCAATCTTGTTTGCAAACGACCTACGCTGTATGTTGCCAACAGTTAATTTCCTTCTCCTCGACTAGCTTCTACACTAGCTAAGAAGGGAAGGGGTTGAGTTCGGAATGGGTCCCTTCGATGACTCGAGTGCTCGTGACAGTGCGAAGGAAGAGCCGTAGTCCATGAAGAGATGCTTTAAATGCAGCACTCCGGCGTCTGCCCGGGTGCAAGCCCGAGCCTCCGCCCTCCATTTCACATCCAAACATTCTCTTTTCAACTCTCGGTTGAACAAAGGGTCTCCACACAAGCCAATCACTGGTGTGGGCTCACATCGCCACAACCAATCGCAAAAAACACTTTCATAGCAGGCACTGAATTGGAAACAGGCACGTTACCACATATAACACGAGAGGACATAAGTTCTCAGCGTGTAACAAACTCTCCCATGTCGGTCCGTGCTGCCCTCCGCCGGCTGACCTCCATCGGTAGCCGTTCCCATGCTCGAGCTTCATCAGTGTTCTCATTAAACGTTGCTTCGTAGAAGCCTCCTAAAGAGCGGTTGGTACCCCGTCAGTCTCTGTGCGCTAACCAGGTGTGCACGTGACAGCGAGGCGCCCCGCCATCCTAACGACACTCGGTAATGACGTATAGCGGGGGGGGGGGGGGGGGATAAGCTCGTTTCTCTGCTGCCACCATGCCTCGGTAAGCCCAATGGTCGCGTCCCTGCGTCATTCTCAATGGCACGCGCGCATGCCTACAATCACTCAAATTAAGACGGCCGCACTTGGCCTGCTTATTGCAAGATTCGCTTCCGGTTAAGCTTTCCCCTTTTTCGTCCTAAACTGGGGTGACTTTGACGGCTGCACTCGTAAACCATGTGAACGAAGGAGTCTCCTTTCTTTTCCTGCGCGGCCCTTCCTCGTTCGCCTTCGCGGAACCGATCGGCGTCGCTAGTTGACGAGTCGGGAACTCCTCCGCGCTCTGCAGCAGCCGCATTAGTTGCGCTACACACAACACACCGCTAATTGTTGCCTCATACTAACTCCAACTGTGCAAGGTTCGACCATTATCGCGAGGAGGTCGTACATATGATGCGTGTGATTTATTGGTATGGTTATTTCAGTGCAATGTACCGGCACGCTGACCTCACACTGTTGCTTTCATGGTCTCATCTTGTTTGCCCTGAACAGGAGGAGATCAGCTACAACACGATCCAGAAGCTCACGTACCTCAACTGCGTCATCCAGGAAACCATGCGCCTCTACCCGCCCATATTTTCGTGAGTTCTCGACGGCTTTTGACGCACCAAATACGTAAAGAAGCGCGCGGCGTTGCTGTTAATAAGCCTTCGAATCACTTTCCAAACTTGGCGAATTGAACTACTTTCACGAATAGAACGCAAATTATACATAACAGTAATAGTTGTTTGGGTATCAAGTCCCATAACAGTGATATGACTATGACAGACGCCGTAATGGAGGGCTCCGGAAATTAATACCCGAGTCACACGGGCACAAAAAGTATTTTAAGCAAGAAGACTCTGTTTGAAAAAAATTCCGCCATATCCACGAAGTGAATGATGATGAGTGGGCGAAGCTCCGGAGGTAAACCTGGTAAACCATGAATCCTCTGTACATTTTGCCCACTCGATTACATCGCTCCCCCTAGCGTACGTCGCCGCACTAAATCGAACGATTGCCTTCAACCAATGACACGCGCCATATGTGACATCATTCCTATTTTATAAGATCTCGCGTCTTTCATCAACTACAAGTACCGCTTTCTAGTTTATAACATCTTGCATCTTTTCATCATCAGCTACAAGTACCACCATCTAGTAAACACTACAAGAACTAAACGAGAGGTGGCTACATACAGGAGACGGTACCGCCATCTAGTGAACACTGCAAGAACTAAACTAGAGGTGGCTACATACAGGGGATGGTACCGCTATCTAGTGAACACTGCAAGAACTAAACTAGAGGTGGCTACATACAGGGGACGCACAGCCCACGCCCTAAAGAGCTTCGCCCCTAAAAGAGTTCGACGTGCATACACACGACAGAGAGCAGTCTCTTTTTCAGAAGCGGTTTTTTCTGGAAACGGTGTTCGATGAAGTCATTTACGGCGGTAAAAGAGTAGCCTCGAAACCAGTAGGTGCTAGCAATTTCCAACATGGCAGCACCATTAGACCATCCGGTGTTCCTTAACGTGCGCTGACACGCCACAGTACATGTATCTAGAGCACTTCGCCGACACCGATGTGTGACAGCCGTGACTGAAATTGAGCACGCGACTTTCTGGGCAGCAGCCAAGTACCCTTGCGTGTGGACAGGCCACGCACTCTTTCCGCACGCAAGCAGCCCTCCGCTTGCGTGAGGCAGGTGCCGACATGTGCGGTGCGGGTAGCGCATGGACAGGCCCTAAACAACTACAGCACCACGGCGGAAGCAAGGCATGCAGAACATACGTATCACAAAAGAGCAGGGCACCACCACACCAGCATGTTTTTTTTTTTTAACTGAATGGTAAGGGCGAAAACTATCCTCCCTGGCGTCAACCCTGGTTTGTCTCGAAAATACGAGTCGTTTGTTAGGCCTAGTCTTCCAGCCGCTCTGCCACATGGTAGAGAAAGCAGCGATGCCTCATCGCTGCTTCGTTACAAAAGTCGATGCACGTGGACGGAAGACTACGACGCGAGAAAGACGAAACAGTGAGAATCTGATCGGTCTCGGGACGCCGTCGTATCGGTGCAGGTAATGACATCCCCGTTGCCAAGGCCGGAGGCAGGGATATAGCCCTTCTCACATCTCTCAGACCGCATCTGTTCTTCTCTGCCAGCACGTTCAAACAATGTTCTGAACTTGAATGCCACATTATCGCAGCAATCTTGCAAATAATGTTTGTGGCCTCATCTTGCAAACGGGTGGTTGTTTGTTGTTTCTTTCATAATCCAGTAAAACATCGTTCATTCGACCCTCGTTAATACGGAAAGTCGGATCATTCGGACAAGCTCTCTGGTGCCAGCATGTGTGCATTGTCTAATGCCATGAGGCTCTCACTAATGCGGTCGTATCTGGCCGCAACCCAATTATTCCGTATCTGAGCGCGTCGAGGCGGTGTTGTCCACGTCAGTATTTTCATCTGTTTGTGACCATAGTTATGTCCATATGCCGATCCGTCTCTCAGCAGCATCGCCTTAACTGGATGCAATGCCCGCCCAGTGTCGTAAAGCTCAAACAAGGCGCACACTGTTGACGATGACGAGTTTTCAACAGCGGATAGCCGTGGTCCACGTGCTGTCGTGTGATTCGAAAAAGGTGGTGAACTCTACTATGGGAGACCTTTAGCTGTCCCCTGGCCCCACACTTGTCGCTTCAGAGAGCGATGTGTCGTGTTTAGAATAAACTAGTGAACGATTTAGAGTACTCGGTACTCTTCTATGAGAGAGCACTAGGCCATCCCGTGGGCCTCTGATACACAAAGGACGAGGAACACTGTAGACTCTGACCGCCAACGCTAAGGACGTCTATGTAGTGCTTACTGATGTTGGAGCAAAACTTTCAGCAAAACTGTGAGCGATCACGAATTGTGACCTTGTATTTTTTTCTGGTTAAAAGCTTTCTATTTTGTTTTTGTTAACATTTTGTTTTGTCATATACATTGATTGATTGGGGAATAAATGTCGATGTTTTCACGTTGTTGTGTCTTTTTATTTTGCTTGTTCTGGCTAACAGCACTTTTAATAATATTTTTGTTGTTTACACTGGTTTTTACACCTGCTGTAGACGCCGGATGGTGTTTTATGAACGGAAGGACATAGTGTGGTATTGAAGTGCATCGCCCCTCATTTGCTACATTCGCCGGTCATTTACCTGCGAAAAAAACTATCGTCAAGTGCGCGTGGTGGTGATATTGACAAGCTTTGTCAATGTATAAATGTTTAACAAGCTTGTCAATATATAAATATTGATAAGCTTTGTAGGCTATACGCTGTGATAAAATTAAATGCCATAGCGTGTGGTTAGACAAAGCATTACGCTTACCCCATAGTTCTCTTCACAGTTAAGCTGTGTAAAACAATGCACCCGTTCTCTTTGATTTGTTTTTTTAGTGTGATTGCAATTATATAGACACTCTCGGCTGAATTTTGCCACCGGCGTCGGCGTCGATGTCATGCATCGTATACGTATACGTATCTATATATATGACAACTCAAGAAAAAATTCAGAAAAAAACACTCCGGCACGCGGAATCGAACGTGGGACATCCGCGTATAGTGAATGCGAGACGTTAATTCACATGAGCAACCGAGGAACAACTGTTTCGACGTTCCTACGGCAAGCTATTTATATCTACCATTTAACGCTGTTGGTGGGCATCTCGGGTGGGGTGGGAGGTAACTATTGTGTTTTCAGCATTATCAGCAAGATGGCGCCGTGAGCGCGCGGCGGCTTTTATCTCTCACGCGTAACTTTGGGCCGCGCAGAGAATAAGGGGGTGTACGCTCGATCGCGCGCCCTTATCTTGCAGTGGGGAGGATCGCACGTCTTGGCTAGCCTTTGGGTTTCGCTGGAACGATTCTGTTGTAGTCACCGGGCGCACAAAGGTCACTGCAATCGTTGCACACCCTCCGTTTGCGAAAAAGGCGCGCTTTTCAGACGCAGCGAAGTAACAACTGAGTCGCTTATTCGCGTGCATCTGTACCTGTGAGTACGTTTCGTGCGTCATTTGCGCGTGAGAAACGCGGGGCATGTTTTGAACTGCTTGCCATTCTGCGCGTGACCTTCCAATTTGTTGCTATCGCGTTCATTGCTTCGCATTTGCGGCAAGGCTGTGACTTTTTTTTAATAGCGGATGGCTAACTCTCAACTTGCTATCTTTTTGAAAAAGTGACGGCGACCCCCCCCCCTCCCCCACGCCAATAGTATTCGCTCGTCCTCCACGAGCAAGCATACAGAAAGTACAGAGCATAGGTTCTTTCAAATACCCCCCCCCCCCATCCCTAACCCTCGCGAAGGAACTCAGTTGTCATGAATTCTCCACATCCCTAAGTAAAAAAGTGGCGGCTCCGTCCTTTTTTGGGGGTTCTAAAAGTTTATAGTTACTGAATACCTAGCGCTGCTACGGATGACGCATCTGTAGCACTGCTATATTGACAGCGTGTCAACCAAAAAGCCACATTAGACATTTCGTTGCTTTATAACGGGCTTCACGGCAACACCTCGATAGGTTGCTGGAAACTACACCTGCATGAACGTGTAGTTTGCGTGTCCCCGAAATTAGTTGCAGCAGTCCTACACTGCTTTACTAAAAGAAAGACAAAAAATGCGTAATGCCTCTCTCACATTTGTTGAAATAATTCACAATTAGCCCCGCGTCAGTGGTCTAGTGGATACGGCGTTGGGCTGCAACTCCGAAGGTGGCGAGGATCTAATCCCGGCTGGCGGCTGCATTTTCGATGGAGGCGAAAATGTTTAAAGGGGTACTGACACAAAATTTTGGGGCCGAAATAGCCTGCGGGGTCAATTCTCGTGAACATTCGTATACCGTCTGCAAGATATTGTCGTCGACCATTCGTTATCAACGAATGGTCGACGTGCGGGCCATGATCTTCGCAGATGAGTCGCGGTGCATCCTGGACCACGATAAGGCCGCGTGCCGGCGGTATCGGCATGCGCAACACTATCCGCAATACGCCTCGCGGCAATATCAACAGTGAATGTAGCTTGGAAGGTATTTTAAATTAATTTTGAATCATTTGAATTTGAAGGTATTTTAAATTAATTTGCGTGAGCGACCAACTCTATAGCGTTATATGCACCCTCAGAGGTGACCCCGAGGTGACCCCCTACACCCCTCACGTCACGACGCTGCAGTCAACAAAACAAGTTATCATGACCTCATAGCCACCATTTTTCCTTTGCCGCGTTAGTTCCCGAAGTCTATATTTCTCGGCGGCTGGTTGCGAGTGTGTGGCCGTGGCGCACGCTTAGAAAGGTTTGTGTTTGGCGACATTCCAGTGCCGTTTCCTATTCAAAAGTAATTCTTGATGCGGATCGTACGGAAGTGCGTCACAGTTCTGTGGGCTGACGTAGTCAAGAGTTGCACACGCTAGGTGGCGACAGTTGCACCCAGTTTTTGAAACTCTCTCAGACCAAAACTAAAACTGATCGATAATTAGGGGTCTGTAATTAATTATCTATCGCGTGATGCAGCAAATAATGTGTTGTGTCTTGACTAACAGCCCTACAGAAACTCATTGCAGTAGAAAAACGCGAGGCCAAATATTTTGTGTCAGTACCCCTTTAAGGCCCGTGTACTTAAATTTAGGTGTACGTTAAAGAACCCCAGGTGGTCGATATTTCAGGAGCCCTGCGTCCCTTATACTCATATCGCGATTTTGGGGTGGTAAACCCCAGATGTTACTGTAATTCAGAATTAAACCTGCGTGTTCTGAAGAGTTTGTCTCGTTGGGCTTTCAGGTCCTTATAATCGCTTGTTTTCTGTTGTATGATGTCATACGAGAGTTATTTTGTGTATTTATTTGTGTACGGCAGCATTCAAATGCTTCTTGTAGCTATGACACTGTAACAAAAGGTTTGTGATTATTATTTTGTGGGATACAGTTTGTCTCATGAGTGCTATTTAACGTACACACGAGTCGCATATTAGACGGTCACTCGCGTATTAACCCGTCTCGCACACGTGCAGCTTCGTGACACGGGAGGCCGTGGTGGACAAGCAGTACGGCAAGCTGAAGATTCCCGCAGGTACTGCAGTGATGGCCGCCACGGAGTACATCCACCGGGACCCCAGCAGCTGGGAGAAGCCGAACGCGTTCGACCCGGACAGGTGACGTCCCCTCGCTCTCATTGGTGGAACTAATAGCTCGGCATGTGACGTATTAATTCGCTTGTATGGCTGTACACACGTCTGGTATAGCGCAGTAGGTGCTATAGCACGAGTCGGCTACAGAAGGAAATTTGTTCAGAAAATGCGGCATTAAAAAGCGCATAAAATTGTAAGCAAGCATTTGGTCGCCAGACGAGGATGCCTTACAGACGCACAACTTAAGTGTATGATACAAAATCTACGAGCAGGGCATAAACAGAACCAGGTGATCAATTCCAATCTTCGATGTCACCTGGGAAGAAAGCTCAAGTGAAAAATATCAGTGCGTACATAGATAAGGTACGAAGCTATGATGACGTCTCATTGATGACCTTGGTGAGAAGTGAGAATAGTTGTTGAATAAAATAAATACCACGTATTCCCTGTGGGCAACCGAGCAGCAGGAAACGAAAGAGCCCTTTATTGCATGATGCCGGTGTACTTGTACAGAGGCAGGGCAGGCTTGCGCATGCGTAGTCACTGCAATGCTTGATGACGTTGCACCTGACCACAGTCTCCAGTATATGCTGTTTTTATTAATCAGGTACATATCTATGCCCACAAGATGTGGTTGTACGCGCATAGCTTCCTGCTGCAGATCACCTGCGTCGGGCGTAGTTCCTTCCTCCCTCAACAGAAGGCAAGCGCCCGTTTTTTTTTTTTTTTTTTTTTTTTGCAGTGTTCGTATGCTGCTGCTCGGTCTCCATCTAATATGTGTCTTTTTATGCCAAATAAGGATCTACTTTCTCCAAACGCAATCTGGGGCGTACTGTGACACGCAGGCGTCCAGGCTCAATTCAGGGCTGGGCTTCCAAACTGACGCCACTGTTCTTCAACCGTCGTGCATGCAGGTTTCTTGCCGAGCGTCGCAAGGGCCAGAACCCGCTGGCCTTCCAGCCGTTCGGAGCGGGACCGCGCAACTGCATCGGCATGCGCTTTGCGCAGATGGAGCTGCGGTTCACGCTCGCCCACATCCTGCGCAGGTACCGACTCGTGGCCACGCCCAACAGCGACAAGGTAATAGCCAGCTCACACTGGGAACGCGCGACAAACTCACGAGCGCACGTTAATTTGGCGACAAAACAGAATAACGGGGACGAGTGGCAATCCCTGTACAAATAATTGCAGCAAATGACTCATCAATGGAGGGGCGTTAACATAACGCACCTACGACCTTCATCGGGTTGAGGTAGATTTTTCTGTTCAGCAGCACCGTAAGACCTGAGATTAAGCCACCAAACTAAGGGGGGGGGGGGATGATTTTGTAACTCCCTAAGCGTGCAATTGAATCAAAATATACGGGATCAGCCTGAGAACGCGTAATTAGTATTAGAAAAATTAACGTAAGCATACCATACACTCACTAGGTGAGTGAGTGAAACAACTTTATTGACGATCCGGCATAAAGGGGGAAGGGGTATGGGGATTGAAGCGAGACACTATAGCGTGCTCGGACGTCCCGGAGCAGCAACCTACTCGCGTCAAACCCGTGGGGGCACCACTTTCGGCCGCTGGCGTTCCAGGATGCTAAGCACGTGCTGGACCACGTCTCTTTGGTTGCCTGGCTCTCGGCTGATGATTTTGCTGCTTATGGCAGTTGGCATTACTTCTTGGTTACCCGGCGGTGGTGCACAGTCCCAGAGGAGGTGTCTCTGGGTGGCTCGCGCCATTAAATTTTGTTTATACATGTATGTCATCATCCACAAACGTATATTAGACTTATTTACGCTGTAATGTACACTATCTGTTCATACTATAGGGGCTACAACCATGGCCATCAGCAGGATTTCGTCTTGGGAGGGTGTAAACAAGTGTTGACGCAAAAAGCATCATGCGATGACGTCACACATCACCGACAATGGATGTCGCGATGACGTCACATAACGTGACATTACCTGAAGACGTCATCGCATGACATCGTCGCTTAGTCAAAAGTGCGCCGCCCCCGGAAAGGCTGCAAAAAACACGCAAGTGAAAGCTTTCAGGGGGGGGGGGGGGTCAATACAATCAACTTCGAATTCGAAGAGACTTCTTTCGATTTCTAGTCATCTAAGATGATGTATAAGGAACCATGTGACTTCTTTCCTGGTGTCATTCCTCTTTTCTTCTTGAAGTAGAAATAAGTTCCATAGATTTATTCATTAATTGATTGATTCATTCATTGCTGTCTCAGGAACCTGCGGAAATAGACATGAATCCCCTGGTGCTGCGGATCAAGAGAGGAGTGCACGTGAGGGCGGTTCCCCTCTAGGAATGCGTGCAACAGCTGCCCTCCGGCCCCGCCGTGTAAATAGATCGGCCTCGAAGCGAGGCTAAGATCGCCCGGGGTGTGCCACCAGCATCTGTATATAACCACATCACGTGCATATACGAGAGCGTTGTTTCGTGCATCACATTTTATCATTGTGCGCCAATAAACTGACTGCCACCTCCGATGTTCGTGCTGCCCCATGCGTGCTTTCGTGGGAAGAGCGTATGTCAACAATATTTCACCAAGTGCGTACATGGACACGAAGCATGTGCCTGCATGCGGGAACGTGCAGATTTCGTCACATGAAATTTACACAACATACCGAGCACAAAATGACACTCGATCACATTTTCCTAACCGGCCCCCACCTCAGATCAAGTAGAGCTACTGTATATTGCCACGGGCATGGAACGAGGTTGGGATATGCCACTATGCCTATGTGACATGATGAGAAATAAGAGAGGACAAATAAGAAGACTGGACGATGAGCTCGTGTCTCCAGTGATCGGTCCGGCTCGAAGTGCAGTGCTCCTGTGAACAGACGTTGTGTTGTATTCGTAATTACGCGACAGCATGCTACCTAAAGGTAGCATACACAATAACTCTAAGATCGCAGAAGTCCCTCCTTCCCTTCCCCCCCAAAAAAATTCTGCCTAGGCATAACTTTTTGTCTACAGTGAGAGTATACAAAACGTGAGGCGCCCCTCGGTTATCTTGTAAGCGATCACCATAGATAAGAGACAGGGTGCTGCGGCCTATATAGGGATACCACAGAATAGAAAAAGCTATATCCGCTAGATGCTGAGAAAATGGGCTAATTTGATGCTTGTATCCCAAGATAAGCGTTTTTACTGACTGCTCCACTTTCGTTCCGAACAATTCTTGGGCTTGGATAGAAGACTAACTTTTCGGAGCTCGTCACGTTTACTTGAACAATGTCACCAACAAACAGGTTGTGTGTGTGTTTTCTAATAAAGCTCACAACACTTGTGTCACAGTGGAGAGCGCCGCACGGGATGTTAACAGACTCTTTTAAGACCTAATGCCCGCACGATGTGGCTAAACTTGCTGGCCACGGATAATATAGTAATAATAATCATTGTTGGGGTTGAACATACCAAAACTGCCATATGATCATGAGAGGCGCCGTTGTGGAGGGCTCCGGAAATTTCGGGTGCTTCAACGTGTTCCTACAAAACACGGACCTCAAGCATTTTCACCGCCATCGAAAATGCCGCCGCCATGACCGGAATCTGATTCCGCGACCTGCAAGGTCAGCAGCCGAGTGCCTTAGCACTACAGACCACCACGGTGGGAGGTCACGAAGAAAGATGTCACAACAGGGGCGTTGCCAGAATAGGGCACGGCAGAGGAGAGGCTGGAGCCCCACAAAATTTTCGTCAGCCTCCCTTGGACCCCCCCCCCCCTTATATAGCAAGCATAGTCAAAACACAACACATAAGGTCTGTGCCTCGCCCCGGAAAAAAATCCTGGCGCGCTCCTGTGTCGAAATACTGTCGCTTCGCTTCACGTGCATAAAGTTACAATGCGAAGTATGGGAAGTTGTATGCAGCAACTGGTAACTTCGAATGTGGGGTCTGCAGCTAAATGCGAAACTGCCCATGCGCACACAATTATGCGCGAGTGCACACTCGATCCGATTACCTTAAACTTTGAGCTTTGAACTTTAATGAATTTAATGGTGACGACCATTAAATCTGGCGTCGACCACAAGTTCTCTTCATTGAGTGCTCTCTCGTTAAGGTCGTGCAAGCAGTTACCTTCCCCAAGAGCCGAGTAGGCTGAGGACGAGGAAGTCATGCGTGTCCTGGTACGACTTCTTACTCATTACCGCAGGGCACGGAGGAAGAAAAGCTAAGGAGAGGCAAAAAGTGTGGCGGAAGTCACGTGCTTTTCGATGGGGCTGCTGGGGATGGTTAAGCACGGTGGCGCCTTGTTTCGACTGCATCACCACTCGTATGACAGCTATAAGTTGGGTTAGGTTAGCCGGCTGGAGCTCTCAATGTGCATTTTTATGCAGCTGTTGCACTTCAAAGATCGTGCAATGTGTCAGAAGCCTTGTGAGCGTTGGCCTTCACGGTTGCAAGTTTAGTTTATATCGCTTGAGGTCGAAAGCGATCGTTTTCGAAGCTTGCGACCACTTCTTCAAAAATGATTGGCGCCGCAGCTTTTTTTTATAAAATGATGAAATATGAGAGGCTGGTGCCATTATGCATGGTGGCACCGGCTACTACTTTTCTCTTAGTAGCCAAGATATGCCGTACGATCAACAATAAGAGCACAAAATGCGTGTCTGTACAACATACGATGAGAAAGTACACATTAACGAAACTTCACTGGTCAGTTCACATACAGTTAATACGTTCATATGTCCCACACACAAGATCAGTTCTCCTCACATGACAGTTCATGTTCACCTAATAGATAGATGCATATGTACACAATTTCCACATACAAAGTCAGTTCACACTGAGAAAGGTTATTACAACATATTAAACACCACTATATAAATATTGCATACTTCTTTTTTGCATGAACACGACATCGCATACGGTAAGTCAATGTTTCCATAAAATATTTGATTCCTCAAGAGACGTTTTGAAGGCAACAAGTGCTCTTTTCTGAAGACCTGCAGTTGGCCATGGACCTAGTATTTTCGTCACGGTGAAAGGCCTCCTATCCAAAAGTTGCAAACTTCCTCGTAATACTTGTCTTTGACTTTCATAATTCGCGCTCCCCAGAAGCAGGTGACGTACATCTTCCTCGGGGTGGCCGCAGGAGCACTCTTCATGTACGACTGATTGATTTGTGGGGTTTAACGTCCCAAAACCACCACTCTTCATGTACGAGGCGCACGGTTTATCTTGTGTAGGAAGTGTCGCGTAAATGCTGTACCATGCCGTAGGTGGTAAACCGATGTTTCAAATCTTCTATGTTCTCTTAACTCTGGTGGGATGCTTAGTTTTGTGCAAAGGTACAAGTCTGAACTTTTAGATTTTTCGTCGCACCATTTGTCCTTGGTGACGCGTCAAGTCATCTCTCTGGGGAGCAGACGCAATTCAGTGTGTGAAATTGGCAGAACAAATCTCCCTTCGTTATTGTGGGCCCTATTTGCCACGACGTCTGCTGCAGCGTTTCCTGGAATTCGTTTAAACGCGATCTCGTGGTTCATGTTTCGTACATTTGCGTGTTCTTTTGAGGTCTCTTATAACAGAGAAGACTACTGAAAGAGTTTTTTATCACTTTGCAGCGACGACAGAGCAGCCTGCGAATCGCTAAAAATTGAGCCGTTTTTTCGGATGTTATGGAGCGTAACGCAGATAGAATAGACCAGCTCCCTATTTGTAAACAGTGTGACGTCCCTGCAGGCACCCCGCCCCCTACACCCTCTCTCGGAGCAGGTGCTGGTTGACAAGAAAGTTCCTCCGGCGGCATCTTTGTGCATAGCAGAGCTGCGTGTCTGCATTCTTTCGACAGAAATTTCTACATTGCTATGTTCTAAAGTCACAGCTTTTGAAAGAAGGGGGTCGCGGGAGGGTCACTGCTCATAGAGTGAGAATTTGCTCGTCGTAGTTGGATGGATGGAGGAACCTTGTTTAGAGTACTGAGAGACACGACTAGCACGCAGTGGGCTTCACCCACGTAAATGGCAGCCATAAAAAAATGTGATTTTTTTCGAAAGCGAACGTTTTCATTGTACACGATTACTGGCACTTTGAGAAATATTTGCATGGCATGGATGTAAACTTACTCAATTTCCAAACGAGGTACAGCACTGGCGGCAGCATGATTTTGAGCTGTTGTGCGCGACGTGACGGATAACATTCTCACTCATTGCCCAAAAAGAGATGAATGACAAAAAAAAACACTTCTTGCTGTTGGTTAGGCTGAAGTTAACATATCCTCGTAAAAATCAAAGTGAAGTTCTGCCGCGACGTTTGTCAATAACCCGGTGAAAATTCATGTGATGTAAAACCCGACATCTTAATAATATATAATACTATCTGGTACAGTTAACTTGCTGCATTTGACACCTATAACGTGTTTTCGTACCTATCGCTCCTTTAGACCTGATACACAAACTTCTAACGTGCATTGTCACTTTCTAAGGATCGATCCGTAAAAGTACAAAGTAGATAAGAAACCGAAATCTCCCCTGTTTCCATTGTCACGTATCAGGTATCCGATATCACGAGTTATCGCCGTGGTGGAGCATATATGCAGATTTGGCAACGCTACTCATGCGTAGTCGTATTTATCACCAGGAGATCATGCACTTTATTTTTCTGCACGCCGCGCATACGCTGAAATGTACCCACTCACGGATGATCGCGTCGAATGTAATTTTACCTTTACTACAACGTCCGATTGTAAAGTTCCATCGACAATCGGTTACTGAAACCGGCCCACAACGAATACCAGTTTTTTCGCAAACAGGACGCATCGCATTATTCACACTGCACACATCTCGCACAATATTCCCAGTTTCACCGTCCGTAAAGATGAACCAATATTGTCGATGCCTTTCAAAGTACACTACTGTGGGCAACTGTGGGCACAGGTTAGCCAGAGGAGGGCAGAGGACGTTCGAGGACAACGAGAGACTTTTATATACACGAAGACGGACAAAGGGATACACACAACATAAACTCACACATATATACACGCGTTCACGGTCCTACGCGAAAGGGAGTTAATGTTCGTCCACTCACATTCTACTCTTGGGGCGTGAACGTTGCGCTTGACCTTGAGCTCTCTGGTAGGCAGTAGGCGGTGTGCCTTGTGCTTGCGGAGTTCGTACCGAGGCGGGGCCCGGTCTAGAAGATAACCGCCAGGGGCATCCCAGTACGGTGGTCAACGCCTGGGCTTGCCTGTACACCACCGAGAACAGCGTACCGCCGACTGCCGCGAACAGACCTGGGACAGCGTCTCGCTCCGAGACCAGAACAGCAGCTGGCCGTGACGAACGTTGCTTCAGACTAACGTGGGGGTGAGGTGGGGCGATGCCCAGTCCAGGAGGCACCCGAGGACTTCAACGCCGAGACGAGGCCCGGACACGGAGGGTCAGACGAGCAGCCGGGGCGTGGCCCGAACTTGTCCTTGCTCTCTGCTCTCTGGGGTTAGGTGGGGCGATGCCCAGTCCAGGAGGCACCCGAGGACTTCAACGCCGAGAGGAGGCCCGGACACGGAGGGTCAGAACGAGCAGCCGGGGCGTGGCCCGAACTTGTCCTTGCTCTCTGCTCTCTGGGGTTAGGTGGGGCGATGCCCAGTCCAGGAGGCACCCGAGGACTTCAACGCCGAGACGAGGCCCGGACACGGAGGGTCAGACGAGCAGCCGGGGCGTGGCCCGAACTTGTCCTTGCTCTCTGCTCTCTGGGGTTAGGTGGGGCGATGCCCAGTCCAGGAGGCACCCGAGGACTTCAACGCCGAGAGGAGGCCCGGACACGGAGGGTCAGAACGAGCAGCCGGGGCGTGGCCCGAACTTGTCCTTGCTCTCTGCTCTCTGGGGTTAGGTGGGGCGATGCCCAGTCCAGGAGGCACCCGAGGACTTCAACGCCGAGACGAGGCCCGGACACGGAGGGTCAGACGAGCAGCCGGGGCGTGGCCCGAACTTGTCCTTGCTCTCTGCTCTCTGGGGTTAGGTGGGGCGATGCCCAGTCCAGGAGGCACCCGAGGACTTCAACGCCGGGACGAGGCCCGGACACGGAGGGTCAGACGAGCAGCCGGGGCGTGGCCCGAACTTGTCCTTGCTCTCTGCTCTCTGGGGTTAGGTGGGGCGATGCCCAGTCCAGGAGGCACCCGAGGACTTCAACGCCGAGACGAGGCCCGGACACGGAGGGTCAGACGAGCAGCCGGGGCGTGGCCCGAACTTGTCCTTGCTCTCTGCTCTCTGGGGTTAGGTGGGGCGATGCCCAGTCCAGGAGGCACCCGAGGACTTCAACGCCGAGACGAGGCCCGGACACGGAGGGTCAGACGAGCAGCCGGGGCGTGGCCCGAACTTGTCCTTGCTCTCTGCTCTCTGGGGTTAGGTGGGGCGATGCCCAGTCCAGGAGGCACCCGAGGACTTCAACGCCGAGACGAGGCCCGGACACGGAGGGTCAGACGAGCAGCCGGGGCGTGGCCCGAACTTGTCCTTGCTCTCTGCTCTCTGGGGTTAGGTGGGGCGATGCCCAGTCCAGGAGGCACCCGAGGACTTCAACGCCGAGACGAGGCCCGGACACGGAGGGTCAGAACGAGCAGCCGGGGCGTGGCCCGAACTTGTCCTTGCTCTCTGCTCTCTGGGGTTAGGTGGGGCGATGCCCAGTCCAGGAGGCACCCGAGGACTTCAACGCCGGGACGAGGCCCGGACACGGAGGGTCAGAACAAGCAGCCGGGGCGTGGCCCGAACTTGTCCTTGCTCTCTGCTCTCTGGGGTTAGGTGGGGCGATGCCCAGTCCAGGAGGCACCCGAGGACTTCAACGCCGAGACGAGGCCCGGACACGGAGGGTCAGACGAGCAGCCGGGGCGTGGCCCGAACTTGTCCTTGCTCTCTGCTCTCTGGGGTTAGGTGGGGCGATGCCCAGTCCAGGAGGCACCCGAGGACTTCAACGCCGAGACGAGGCCCGGACACGGAGGGTCAGAACGAGCAGCCGGGGCGTGGCCCGAACTTGTCCTTGCTCTCTGCTCTCTGGGGTTAGGTGGGGCGATGCCCAGTCCAGGAGGCACCCGAGGACTTCAACGCCGGGACGAGGCCCGGACACGGAGGGTCAGAACAAGCAGCCGGGGCGTGGCCCGAACTTGTCCTTGCTCTCTGCTCTCTGGGGTTAGGTGGGGCGATGCCCAGTCCAGGAGGCACCCCGAGGACTTCAACGCCGAGAGGAGGCCCGGACGCGGAGGGTCAGAACGAGCAGCCGGGGCGTGGCCCGAACTTGTTGTTGTTGTTGTTGTTGTTTCCCTGTACAAATGGCTCGTACCCAAAGAAGGGGATTGGCCGATTATAAGGTGAATTTGCCCTAAACTTTCAGCATTGCGTCATTCCTACAAATTTTTTTGTAACTTAATTTTGATTTGAAATACCGGTATCAAGTTTGCAGAAAAAAAGAAGAAAAATAGTGAGACAGCAATTTAGCAAGAAAATCGTTTAGTCGCAGTGATGTATTCTTGAACGGCGAATAAAACATCCCTGTGGCTGAAACCCAGTGTAGGGGCTCCAAATGAAAGAAGATCAGGTTGTGATAGTTGCAAGCCCAGTCTTTGAAGAGGTGGTGTTAGTATGCTTTGCCTGAATAAATCGAAACGGCGACAATGTAATAAAAAATGACTGATCGTTTCCTCTTGATTACAGTAAATGCACATAAGGGAATTCAATATGCCTGATCTATGCAAGTAAAAATTGAGGGAGGTAACGCGGCAACGAAATTTCGTGATGACAACTTCCATCATCCTTGAATTAGTCAGTTCACTGCGCCACGGAAATAACAAGTGTTTGTACTCTGGAGAAGCCGTCAGTGCAGGGTCAGATAAATTTTGCCTGATTTTAAGTGTGCGAAATCGCGCCACCGTAATGTATACTGTATGAGGGAAAATAGGAATAATTGGTGTCGAAAGGGATGCCTTCGCAAGAGAATCAGCTATTTCGTTTAAAAACAAACCTTTGTGCCCTGGTGTCCAGATTAAGTGAATACTTCGGAGATGACAGGGGATCAACGATTTAAAAAGTTTCACTATAGGTGAGTGACCAGATGCGGACAGAGAAGAGCACACTGATAATGAATCAGTTATGACTGCTACGACTGAAATGGAAATATTTACCTTTCGCAAAGCTAACATTATTGCCATGAATTCAGCCAGAAAGACAGGAAGAAAGTCCGGTAAGCGAAGTGAAAATGACCAATCAAGTACGGGGCAATATATTCCAACGCCAGATTTTTCATGTGATTGAGATGCGTCCGTTGCTATAATGACATTTGTTGGCAGAGTACTTAAATGGTCCTGCAATAAACCATTTAAAATGCCTGTAGGTAATAGTTTAGCGTGAGTTGGGAAGATATCATGGTAAACAATTTCTGGAGAAATTCGTTGCTCAGTTAAAGGAATCAGATTACGAACGTGTACATTTAGGGGCTCAAGTAACGATTGAACAAATACTATTTGTGGTTTGGTAAATCTGGGCCAATGCACGGAGAAGAATAGGTCAGGATTGGAAATAAAAATAATTTGTTCAGGGTTAAACGGTGCTTCATATAGTCGTAAAAAGGTCTGCACAGTAAGTATGTTAAAGCGACATAATAAGGTTGTTATTCGTGCTTCAAGGTATAACACTGCATTTGCAGTATACTTTGGAAGTCCTAAGCAGAGCCGTAAAGCCTCTCTTTCCAACAGAACGAGCGGCCGAAGTTTATAGGCTGGCGCACCAGAAAAAAGAATGCAGCCAAACTCCAACACAGGTCGAACATACATTTTATATATAATCAAAAGTGCCTTTCTTCTCAAACCTGATCTACAATTGCTCAACCTCCGCAATACGCCCATCGCACGTACTGCTTTTGTCGCGATGTATTCAATGTGAGGGCGCCAATTTAGATGTTCATTGTACATAACTCCAAGATATTTCAATGATTGTACTTGTGGGATATCTTGAAGCTTGTAATTAATAGATATGTGCACGGGATCTTTGATTGGAAAAACGAGAATAGCACATTTACCGGTATTTAGGTTCAACATCAATCCATCCAGCCAATGTTCTATTTGTCACGCAGTTTATTTAAGTACAGACCGACTGGAAGGCCGAGGAACGCCAGAAGAGCGAGGAACGCCAACAGGCCGAAAATACAAAACAAACGCAAGCTCGGGTCGAGCGCGTGCACCAACGCTGTGGCTTGCCGTTTCATGCTGCTTCGTCGTCGTTCGCATAGTTCCCTACATTGGCCCCCGGTGAATAGCGTAGCCAACCTGGCGACTTAAGGCGTAGTCACTATAGCGGGGTCGTAATACGGCTTCAGGCGACTCACATGCACAATTTCTCGGCCACGACGGCGTAAGTCATGAGACTGTGTCAAAGGCTCAATCTCATAATTGACTGGTGACGTACGGGCGAGAATGCGGTAGGGCCCGTGGTATCGTGCCAGTAATTTGGACGAAAGGCCAGGAGTGTTCGGTGGAATCCAGAGCCAAACGAGAGCACCAGTCGTGAAAGTAGAGAGATTTCGGTCGGTGTCATGTCGTAGCTTCTGGTGGCCTTGGTTCTCGGTTGTCAGTGAACGGGCTAATCGTCTGCAATCTTCTGCGTACCTGGCAACATCAGAAATTGCAGTGTACTCAGAGGAGTCGGGCGTGTATGGGAGGATAGTGTCCAGCGTGCATGATGGTTCCCGTCCGTACAACAGAAAGAAAGGGGAGAACCCTGTTGTCGCGTGCGTAGCGGTGTTATACGCATACGTGACGAATGGAAGGACAGTGTCCCAATTGGTCTGGTCTGAAGCTGTGTACATCGTCAACATATCACCGAGAGTGCGATTGAATCGTTCTGTGAGGCCATTCGTCTGCGGGTGATATGCTGTCGTCATGCGATGAACCATGTTGCACTGAGCGAGCAACGCTTGAATGGCGTCAGACAAGAAAACACGCCCCCGGTCGCTCAAAAGTTCGCGGGGAGCACCATGGCGAAGAACAAAGTTGCGCAGGATGAAAAACGCAACTTCCCTCGCGGAGGCTGCGGGTAGTGCTGCCGTCTCCGCGTAACGCGTGAGGTGGTCCACGCCGACAATTATCCACCTATTTCCAGAAGACGACGTGGGAAGTGGTCCGTATAAGTCGATACCGACGCGGTCAAACGGACGCGCTGGACAAGGCAGAGGCTGAAGTGTACCGGCAGGGCGTTGAGGTGGGACTTTACGTCGCTGGCATGCAGTACAAGCACGTACGTACTTGCGGACAAATGTGTACATGCCGCGCCAGTAGTACCGCTGACGTAAACGGTTGTACGTTTTGAGAGCGCCAGCGTGAGCGCTTTGCGGGTCGTTGTGGAAAGCAGTACAGATTTCCGAGCGCATGTGGTTGGGTATCACTAACAGCCACTTCCGACCTTCAGACGTGTAATTCCGCCGATAGAGTAGGTCGTCTCGAATAGCGAAATGTGTGGCTTGACGGCGGATAGTTCTTGAGACCAAATTAGCTAACGGATCAGTCAGAAAGGCGAGGAGTTGGGAAATCCACACATCTTTGCGTTGTTCCGATGCCATGTCTGTGAAGTCGATTGGTGTTATGACCGCTGAAGAAGGTGACGAGGGGGTTGGGTCAGCCGGTAGCGGCGAGCGGGATAGGGCATCAGCGTCAGAGTGCTTGCAGCCGGATCGGTATACAACACGAATGTCGTATTCCTGTAGGCGAAGCGCCCAACGACCAAGGCGCCCCGACGGGTCTTTGAGCGATGATAGCCAGCATAGAGCGTGGTGGTCCGTGACGACTTCGAAAGGGCGGCCATAAAGGTATGGGCGGAACTTCGTCAAAGCCCAGACAATTGCGAGGCACTCTTTTTCCGTGACAGAATAATTACACTCGGCTTTCTTGAGGGTTCGACTCGCGTAAGCGACAACGTATTCTTGGTACCCTGGTTTTCGTTGAGCCAATACAGCACCAAGACCGACGCCACTGGCGTCGGTGTGGACCTCCGTAGGCGCATCAGGGTCAAAATGACGTAGTATTGGAGGTGATAGTAATAACCGCCGAAGCGTGGTGAAGGATTCGTCGCACTCTTTTGACCAAGCAGAAATGCCTTTGGAAGTTGTCAACAGGTTGGTAAGAGGCGCGATGATGGAAGAGAAGTTGCGCACAAATCGACGAAAGTATGAGCACAGGCCGATAAAACTTCGAAGCGTCTTGATGGAATTGGGCTTCGGATAGTCGGCCACGGCGCGGAGTTTCGCCGGATCCGGGAGCACACCCTCTTTGCAGACAACGTGACCCAGTATAGTGAGCTGACGTGCGGCAAAATGGCACTTCTTGATGTTAAGTTGAAGGCCAGCAGAGGTGAGACACGTGAGAATAGCACGAAGACGAACAAGGTGAGTTGAAAAGTCGCGAGAAAAAACGACGATGTCGTCTAGGTAGCAAAGGCACGTGTTCCACTTGTAGCCGCGAAGGATGGTGTCCATCATCCGTTCGAAGGTAGCTGGGGCGTTGCAGAGTCCAAACGGCATGACGTTAAACTCATACAGCCCATCAGGTGTTACAAATGCAGTCTTCGATCGGTCAGGATCAGCCATTGGAAGTTGCCAATACCCTGAGCGTAAATCTAAAGAGGAGAAATATTCTGCCCCTTGCAAGCAATCGAGAGCGTCGTCGATGCGTGGCAACGGGTACACATCCTTCCGAGTTATCTTATTGAGCCGGCGGTAGTCGACACAGAATCGGATAGACCCATCCTTTTTGCGCACAAGTACAACAGGGGACGACCAAGGGCTCTGCGATGGCTGGATGACACCACGCTTGAGCATATCGTCGACTTGTTCGTTGATAATACGGCGCTCTTCCGCTGAAACTCGATATGGTCGTTGGCGTAAAGGAGCATGAGTACCGGTGTCAATGTGGTGCGTGATGTTCGCTGTGCGACCCAAAGATGGTTGAGCGCAATCGAAGGCAGAACGGAAGTCTCGAAGAAGGGACAAGAGTTCCCTTCTTTGTGTCGGCGATAGCTCAGCGGCAACAGAGGGCTGGAATGAGTCTGGCGCGGGCAGTGTGGCCACAGGTGGCGTCATAGCATTGAGCTGGGGGTGAGGTGCGTGTTCGGCGAACTCTAGAGGGCGCAAGAGGTCAACGTCTTGTATGTTACCCAAACATTCTCCGCGAAGTAAGGTAACTGGCGACGATAGCGAGTTCGCGACGAGCATGGCGGTAGCACCGGATTCCATGGTGAGTACGGCAAAGGGCAGGTGTAGGCTACGGCGGCGGGTAAATACGTCAGACGGGGTGAACAAAACAGTTCCGGCAGGAGCGGCCGTACAGGTCAGTGCTACAAGGGTGGATGTTCTCGGTGCTATTTCCGTGTCTGCAACAACGACAAGTTTGTAAGGTTCAGGAAGAGAATCCACCAAACAAGAGGTTGGCAGCGGTGTAAGGGCAACTTCTGCACGTGAGCAATCTATGATGGCCCGATGACGCGAAAGAAAGTCCCATCCAAGAATGACTTCGTGGGAGCATGATGCCAACACAAAAAATTCAATGGCATAAAGTTCTCCTTGGATGATGACACGTGCAGTGCACACAGCTGTAGGTTCTATGCACTGCGAGTTGGCCGTGTGGAGCATCAGGCCCGAAAGAGGCGTCGTCACCTTTTTCAACTTGCGGCATAAGGTCTCACAGATTATGGAAACGGCGGCCCCTGTGTCGATTA
The DNA here is from genome assembly GCA_013436015.1 of Rhipicephalus annulatus. Classification (NCBI taxonomy): domain Eukaryota; kingdom Metazoa; phylum Arthropoda; class Arachnida; order Ixodida; family Ixodidae; genus Rhipicephalus; species Rhipicephalus annulatus. The sequence continues at coordinate 222,995 of WOVY01013130.1, read as the reverse complement.
GCGCTTGTGCGGCGGTCCCCTCAACATTGACGTCAATAACGTTTTGCGGCGAGAAAGATGGAGGCCTTAAGCAGTTCGAATTGTATGCAGCTGTTGCCTCCGGAGCTGCAGCGATCAGTTTCCCTCTTCCGTAGCAGGTCGGCGACGCATAGGTGACAAGGAGCGTCGTGGGGGCGATGGTGACCGATGGTTTGCGTAGGGTCGAGGACCGTCAGTGGTGTACCTTGATGGCGTCCTAGACGAAGACGCAATTGGCCTGCCCATGGTGTCGACTGGAGGGGGATCTCTGCGACAGTGGCGGGCGACGTGTCCAGCGATACCACAGGCGAAACAGATGGGCCTATTATCCGGCGTCCGCCAAGCGTCTGAGCGACGGTAATATGGAGCTGAAGATCTCGCGTAGGGATACGGCGCAGCAATTGGGGTTGTAGGCACGACATAGGGTGGCGTGGCAGGTGGAGCATATGGCATACGCTGTTGCGTAGGACGAGCAGCGACGGCGGCGTACGTGAGAGGCGTAGTGACTGGTGGTTGCTGATGCACCGGCGGAAGGGCTTCAGCGACTTGGATCCGAATGACGTTTTGGAGGTCCGGTGCCAAAGCTTGCGTGGGCTCATGTGTCAGTGGCAGTAGTGACAGCTGGCGCGCAACCTCTTCGCGGACGAAGTCCTTGATTGTCGAAAGCAGCGGCTGCTGCTCGGTAGGATGGGCAGGTAGGTGCAAGCTTGCGAGCGTGTCTGGCGTCGTGACGGCTTGACGAGCAATTGCGCGCTGCCTACGCAATTCATCGAAGCTTTGACAGAGAGAAACGAGGACCGCAATTGTAGGGGGATTTCTCGCGAGCAACATCTGAAAGGCGCCGTCGTCAATGCTTTCAATATGTGGCGGATTTTTTCTTCCTCAGGCATGGTAGAGTTGATGCGGTTGCATAGATGCAACACATCTTCAATGTAGCCCGTGTAGGTCTCACCTGGTTGCTGCGCACGGTGACGTAAACGATGCTCGGCTTGAAGCTTGCGTGCTGCAGGCCGTCCAAAGACGTCCGTAATAGCCGTCTTGAATGCAGACCACGTAGTAATGTCGGCTGCGTGGTTATTAAACCACAGTTGCGCCGTGTCCGCAAGGTAGAATGTGACGTAGCCCAGCTTACTTGGGTCGTCCCATTTGTTACTTGCGCCGACTTTGTCGTACCTCGCCAACCAATCTTCGACGTCCGACTCAGTGGAGCCCGTGAAGATAGGAGGGTCTCGTTGAGGATACACGGCACCGCAAGTGACATGGACGGTCGAAGGTCCCACCTGAAGAGGCGTCTCGGTGGCCATGTTCGTGTCGCGTAGAGGGGGAAGCGTACGGGAGCGAAGTTCCAGGTTTGTACGGGAGTCCACACACCTCCACCAGATGTCACGCAGTTTATTTAAGTACAGACCGACTGGAAGGCCGAGGAACGCCAGAAGAGCGAGGAACGCCAACAGGCCGAAAATACAAAACAAACGCAAGCTCGGGTCGAGCGCGTGCACCAACGCTGTGGCTTGCCGTTTCATGCTGCTTCGTCGTCGTTCGCATAGTTCCCTACATATTTTATTAAGATATGCTTGCAAGATAGTGTAGAGACAGTGGAAGTCATGTGCCATAGCAAAAAAAGCAATGTCATCGGCATAAACATAGGTTTTCACATCTGGATGAGCGGGGATGGTACTAAGCAAAAGGTTGAATAAAACCGGGGAAAGTACGGACCCCTGAGGTACACCTCGGGTTTGTTTGTGCTTACAGGAAGAGAAACCGCCTTGATAACAATAGAATTCTCTTCTACTTAAAAATTCTGTCACCCATGCTACTATATAAGGTGGAAGTCCATGACTCCATAACTGATTAGTCAAGATAGAATACTCTACACTATCATATGCTTTACATATGTCTAACGTTACTAAAGCCGCAAAGTGCTTTTTGTGACGGGCAATATGAATACGACTTTCCAGGTCTACATGTGCATGCCATATGGAATATCCAGATCTAAAGCCAATTTGGGAAGAACTCAACAGTTGTTTCTCGTTAATAAACCTAATTATACGACCATGAAGTACCCTTTCAATAAGTTTTACTACATTAGATGTTAAGGCTATCGGTCGTATGTTGTCTAGATTATAGCCTGCCCCCTGTTTCTTAAGCAATGGTATAATTTTCGCAATCTTCCATTCAGAAGGGATCCATATGCTCTTCTAAGGGAATAATTGACGAGACTTAACAGATCATTCGGATATTCCCTGTGAAGTATTTTTAGCATTGTATTTGTTATTCCATCGGGGCCTGGTGCTGCATTTGGCAATCTTTCCATGGCCTGATTTGATTCGGAAGTCGATATTTCTGTGTAGTCACACTTGTCCTTGCTCTCTGCTCTCTGGGGCTAGCCGAGCTGTCCCCGTGGCTCGGGAGCTTTTCACGTGGTACGCGCACGAGCACGCGCATAGGCGAGCTCATAGTTTTACCGCTATCACCATCATTATGATTCCCGCGCACCTTGAAATACTAAGTCGGCCCCGCACACCAATTTTCTACGTCAAAGCATGACGTACACTCTCCAGGGCAGCGTTTTTTACCACAACTACACGCCACAGTCAACACTGCACATTTTCTAAGAAGATGTCGCTATTTCTGGCACAGGCCGCCGCGTGTGTTCACTTCTCGTAGATAAACAGCCAGCCAGCGTGGTGAACATTTCATCACGCACTTCATCACACACCTAGATGTTCTGTGACACATGCCACAGCTAATGTTGCCACTGTGATATGAAGCTTAAGCTTTCAAAAAGAAAAAAAATTGCTCCAAGCACCGAGCGACTGCACCCCACTCAGCCACCGGCGGGAGTGTTTTGCCAACCACCACCTTGCACGTGCACCGGTGACGTCACGCTGTGACGTACCCTGGTAGAGGTCTACTGCAAACATCTCCGCAGCAGTAGAAGACGCCACTGGAGGAGTGACATCCAAGGAGGAAGATTAATATCTACTCTGTTTACCTCATGCCTCGGTAGTAATGCTTTATGTTCCTGCGCAATTTTGTGTATCTTACATTTATTTGTTTTTTTAGGTGCGAGGTTCAATAAATGCGAATCGTGCCGAGTTGAAATGCTTTTGTAAAACATGGCGACAAGTTTCGACAGCTCGTATTACGGAGAACGGCAGATGATGAGCTTCGGCGATTACGAAAGAACTCGATGTTGCCTGTGGGACTCCCATGCATACCCTTAATCCCCTTGCCAGTAATCTCTGAAGACGCTCCTCTGTAGTTTCCGATAAATCCTAGAGAATCAGTGCCGAATATGCAATCTTTTGTTTTATTAGTGCGTTATACACTTGCAGTAGTGAAGAGACTGATCCCCCCATGTTTATTTATTGATATGTGGGGTTTAACGTCCCAAAACCACCATATGGTTATGAGAGACGCCGTAGTGGAGGGCTCCGGAAATTTCGACCACCTGGGGTTCTTTAACGTGCACCCAAATCTGAGCACATGGGCCTACACCATTTCCGCCTCAATCGGAAATGCAGCCGCCGCAGCCGGCATGATCCCCCCGTGTTGTACCAGCTGTTCGACGTAGTACGTCTATTACCATGTTGGCCCCTTTTACAGTTCGCGGATGTGCGACGCCCACGACAAATCTCTATCAAGGGCAACGCCAATAAATTTATGTTCTTTCACCAATGTCAACGTCTGTCCATCCGGTGCGAGTTTGCAGTTGTTCATATGTCATCTATTGAAAGGCAATACCGCTGTTTTCACGTACGAAAGACTCAAGCCTCTGTCTTTCAAAAACTTGTTGACTCCATCAAGACCACGTTGTAGCACTGCTTGAACTTCGCATATATATAGTCCTGAGGCCCATATGCATGCTGTCATCTGCGTCGAGTGAATACTTCAATCCGCTTGGTAACTTTCCCGGTAACGCCGCCATAACACAGTTGGAGGGGAGTGGGCTTAGAACATTCCCTTATGGGACGCCCTGTGTGACGAAATAATAGTTGCTTTGTGCTTCAGTTGTTCTCATGTATATTTTCCTATCACTCAAGAAATTTGAAATCCATCGCATTGATCGACCATATAGTCCAAGTTCTAACATCCCCGCCAGCGCGTGAATGTCACTAACTGAGTCGAATGCTTTCTGAATGTCGAAAAATACCGCTATTGTAATGTTTCCCCCCATGCTTTCGTGCTCAACACATGTGGCACTGTCTAATATCGCATCCATTGTGAAACGCCTTTGACGGAAACCTGTCATATAGTCTGACAACACTTTTGTATGTTCACACTACGAGAAATGTTGGCAAGATACGCCATGTTCCACTTCAATACACCTAAGAGCAACTGGTTGAGTTCCTGAAAATTTTTGGTGTGACATCTGCCCGCCGTCAGACATGCTTCAAACGACGAGAAGATGGTGCAATAAAATCTCACCCTCTGAGAGCTGTTATTCTGAAATTCAGAGAAGACACGCCAATGCCAGAAAGGGTACGTGTGGGCTTCACAAGTTACCCTGTTGAAGAATACCTGGGTCCTGCCTTTAGGTGCTACAACTGCCAGATATTTGGTCATTTAGCAAAGAAATGTCACAGTCCACGTCGCTGCAAAATATACTCAGAGAACCATCACCACACAGAGTGCAAGTCCGTGCTGCAGCGAAAGTGTGCCAACTGTGAAAGACATCATATGGCTTCCTACTATGAATGCCCTCAGAACAGAGCTGCCTCAAGATTACACTGGCACGAGTGGATACATGGAAGGTCGCCTCCACGTAATGCGCCCCCACCTAACCCTGACCCTGTAAGATATCTAGCTCCAATTTCCCACAAAGAGCTGGACCAGGCGGATAAATTGAGCTATTCTGCAGCTTTAAAGAAACCGAGTCGACAACTTCCAGTCAGCGAATGACAAGATCCGCCCTTAGAGAATCGGGCTCATCTCTCGTAAGCACCATGGCAGGCACGTCCTCAAAAATCATCTCAGCGGTCATCTGATACTCCTCCTCGACGTTCAGCTCCGACCACAGATGGACCTTCAGCGCCGGTTAGTGATTACGCATCTGTATACCTTTGGCTGATTTGATCCTGATGGTATTCACAGCTCTTCGTGCAATTATCAGTGGGTGATTATCGACACGGGTCCAAAAGTTGATATTTTAGATTTCATTGAGTATTTTATATTTCGTGCACCTCTCACCAGGTAGCCCGAAAGTCAACTTTGTTTTATGATTAACGGCATAACTTACGAGAAAAAAATATCAAACTTCACCAACACGGAGGCACCAATTTCGTCACCTGTCATTTTCGAAAATTGCAGATGCTATAAAAAGACAAATATTTTTGTTTTAAGGAAGATAATTTTTACCCGAAATGCATGTCTAATGAAAAATGAATTCATGCGGTTTCAAAATTGTAGACCTTAAAAAAATAGCTTTTAAAAATGTCTGACTTTGCGACAGCTTAAAATAAGTTACGTATTCCCCATTTTTTTTCTCCGAAAGTAATGCAAGCAGCGTTTTCAAACTTAACACGTTTTAAGGATATAGTGTGTTCATTAGGTACATAAATTATTGCTGCCGTAGGGCAAATGTAAACTTTTATATATTGCCTCAAAGTTCTCATACTGCAAAAGTGTACTCCACTGAAATTTGAATATTAAGAAAACCCCATCTTCGATTTTTCTTAAAATCTCGTAAATACACAACCGAAGGCCACCATGCAGTAATATTGAAAAACATGTTGCATTATTTTGTTTTTAGCGACAATATTTGGGGTACAAATCAGAGCTTTTCGAGAATGCGCTGATAAGTTGGGAAATCTAGCAATCGGAACGGAAAAGCGGCAGTGAGCTTCGAACGCGAGTAAACGTGACCGCATTTGGTGAAGAAAGGCTGTTTTAGCACTGTGACAAATACGTACCCACGAAGGCGCACTTATGCTCCTGATAACACGGCTCTAATGGAGGAAATCTTCGACACTGTAACTCAGTTGCAAAATATCTGTCTATATTTGCAGATAAACTCAAACATGAAAATGTTCCAACGCAAGTGTTGGGTCTCGCTAGAAAAAGCATATGCGCTTGAAGTACCCTCACTGGTATTTTGGTGGTGACTGCGTGAAACAAGAGATGCGCTCAAAATGGCTGCATCTTTTGCAGATCACATTTATCAGTACGTGTCTCTAACAAAACACGACCACGATCAGTGCCCTCAGATGTACTTAGCCAAACATGCCAAGAACGTATGCCTGGAACACGTGGCAACAATTTCCACTGGCTTTTCTTAAACTGACGGAATGTTTCTAGCTCGTCTGCATTTGCACACTTGACATTCTTGAGCTTTGCGCTCATTTGCGCCACCATTTGGGATGCTGACATAATCACAGCTGAGCTTGCCGCTCTGAGGTTGTAGAGCGTAGCCTGATGCTTCAGTAGGCCACCAAAGCCGTCACAAGAGTTCTTGCCATGTCCTGTGGCCGAAAAAAATCCACTTTGTTGATATATAATCTTTCTGAAATAACTCGAACAACTGGTACTTGTTTTTGAAGGGACTGCATGCACCATCAGAAACATAAGTAACATGCGTGTCAGGCTTAAGTTGTTCCTTCATATAGTTGTGGATTATTTTTAGAGAAAAACAGGCATGTGCTGAATCATGGCATGTGTCACCACTGATGACGGCAAAACTTTGAATTGATTGCTTCCTTGTGACGACACACGTGAATATAGACACCTGTCTTTTGTGCCAGTGATACGACTGTACCTCATTCGGTAAAATGGCTGTCCAATTTTCAGTGAAATCAAAGTGAAAAATGCAAGATTCTTTTTCTTGGTTCTCTCTCGCCTGGCGTATTGCTGATTCTTGAATGTATCTCATGCAATCATGGGTAATCCACTTCACGAACCATGGACTTAGCTCTCGCAGAAAAGCACTTGCCTGGGCTGTTTTTTTTTTTACTAGATCGCCATTTTCCCATACAGCATAGGCTACCTCAATATCTTCAGGGATTCCTAAACATATGGCTGTCAGAGCGTCCTCCTTAGCACAATAGTCACAATTGCCTAAAAAACAATCACTTGTACGGAAGCTGCAAAGAGATAGTTCTTTCAAGAAGTCCGCCATGTAGGCACCATCAGTGACGTCTTGTAGGGCAGAAACACACTTCGTGGCATTAACAAAGTATATACAAAGACACACTTCTTGGTGTGGTGCAAGAACAACCCACTTCGGCCTCAGTGAATAAAACTTTGAGAGCCCAATAGACGTGTTCGGATTAGCTTCTCTAAAGAGACGATAAGCCTCTCGCTCCGAACGTGCCATAAACCTTTTCGAAACAAGCTCCTTTTTTCCGTCAATGATAACAGATACTACATCTTTTTTGTTGGGACTCTGCCGAGAGCAGCTAGTCAAGGGTCGGAAGGAGGAAGTTGCAGATGATGGCATACCACCGCTGCCACCAGTTGTTGCGAATGGGGGTCTACCCGGTCTCTTGTGGTAGCGTGGTGTAACCGGGTGGAGGAACTGAACGTTGACAAGAAGAGGATACGAAAACAAACATGTTTGTGGCATTATTTACACGTATTTACAGCAAAGAAGGGTTAGTGGTTTCACAAACCAAGAGCGTGGTAGTTGAACCATTACATGGTTCAGAGTAACGTCCAGCAATCTGCGGCGTCGTTTTAAGCCCTGTCGGGCTCCTCCTCTTTGAGTGGAACACCAATCACACACACACACATCAGGTGAGGGGGGGCGAGCATGCACAGTCCACGTGAACGTCTAATATTCAGACGTGATCACTTCACTGCAAGGTGGCTCCAGTGGGGCTCTTCCTCGCCGTGTGTGTGCCGCTAGTCGAGAGGTACCAAGCTCCTGACAGCATACATCAAAGGGTCCGCCGATTTGTTCGCTTAATTAGCGGGGCGATTTGCGGCGGCCGCCACGGTCTCTTCCAAGGAAGATGCTGTCTTTGTTGTCCTCTCTCGAACGGTTAACGGCGTCGTGGCGACACGACGTCTCATCCTCCGGCTAGCAGGGACAATGCCTGACGAGCATAGGCAGCCGGCCGGTCGGCTACTTGATTGATGATTAAAAGAGCGGCGCTCCCCCGTCAGCTCTGGCGCCGGTCACAACAGCTTCCCCGTCGCCAGATGAGTCACCGAGGTCATCAGGCGCCGCTGTCGCTGGAAGGGACGACGAAAGGGTCCGCATTTGAAAGTGAGGAACTCGCCTTTGCTTGCCACATTGTCTGGGTAATTGCCGAAATCTTCGACGGCGTCTGGCAGACTACGCGCCGATGGAGTTGAGAGCCTCCCCAGTAGACCAGCTTACGCACAATGGCGTCTGCCCAGACGAATCACCGGGCCAAACGCAACAAGCTATACTCATCTTTGGAGTAGTAAGCCATAGCTGTCTGGACGTCCATTGGGTTCAGCCGTGTCCTTTTTACCGCATTTGGCGCTAATCATATCCCGTGTTTTGCGCGCCAGCGTCGGGATCTGTATATCATGTGAGCTGACAAGTTTGGTATAAGTGCTTGGAGTTTTCGGCGCTCTATATCGCTCGGCAACAGTGTCAACAAATGCATGCGCTCTCTATACGAAGAACACGCTTCATATGCTTGCTTGAAGTTCTTGAACCACTGGGCACACACACTGCATTTTAGATCTGATGGTTGAAAGTGGCGGTTACACACATTACGGTGGCATTTCACGGTTACTTAGAATTGCTGCTAAGTTGTCTTGGCTCTGCATTAACTTTGCTATTTTGCGCATGCAGCTTCTCCAGTCCCATACGTGACAATGCTTCAGGTGTGCTTACGCACCGCTCTTTACTTCTGCCTTTTTCTTCTTCCGGCAAAAACTCATCAGCTGTTTCAGCTGAGAAGCCATTAGACGAAGACCGCATATCTCTGAGGCGTCAGAGGCAGTTCTGGCAGACGTGGTCGTTGTTGAGTGCATGGCGGGCAGCTTTCGGGAAAAGCTTCTGGAGGGCAAACAGGCCGATTTCTTCAACCTTGCGGAGGTTTCTTTGATAAGGTATTTTATTTTTATGCAACATGAGGTAATCTGAACAAAAAGCTATAACCCGGCTGAAGTGGTCAGCCGTCGCCACGCTCCTTGAGGCTCAAATTACAGGCAATGCAACTATGCGTGAAACCAGCAGCACGAAAGTGATCTATCTGTCGTCTGTTCCTATGTCTCTCACCTTTAATGAGAGCAGACGTAAAACAGCGTGCGCAAGTATCTGCAGTGCGAATGCAAAACTGAAGTATAGTACGTTAAAATGAATTTCACAATGTTTTTGTCGATAAAATTACGGGAAGCGTAATATTTGTCCCTACTTTGAACCATATAATCTAAAGCATTGCCTGAGATGCGGTGCACAGCAATTCATCTGTACAGCAGACGACGAATGACAACTTGACCTAAAGCGTGTTCTTCAGTCTAATGCGGCAGTCTTCGTGCCCAAAATGATTAAAATTTGTTATGAATCGTTTATGAACTCATTCAACCTTCAATTTTCTTACCCAACGTGTTGCAAAGACATGGCCGTCACAGCAGCTCCATCTGTGTGTCAGTAATGGAGAGGCACCACATATTAGAAGTCTCAGTGCTCTACGTATAAGAGTGGTTTCAGATACTGTAGAATATCGTGTTGAAAATAGTTACCCCTATCTGCTAAAACAGCCTTTCTTCACCAAATGTGGTCACGTTTACTCGCGTTTCAAGGTCACTGCCGCTTTTCCGTTCCGATTTCTAGATTTCTCAACTTATCAGCGCATTCTCGAAAAGCTCTCATTTGTACCATGAATATTGTCGCTAAAACAAAATAATGCAACATTTTTTTCTATATTACTGTATGATGGCCTTCGGTTGTCTATTTACGAGATTTTAAGAAAAATCGAAGATGGGGTTTTCTTAATATTCAAATTTCAGTGGAGTACACTTTTGCCAGTATGAGAACTTTGAGGCAATATATAAAAGTCTACATTTGCCCTACGGCAGCAATAATTTATGTACCTAATGAACACACTATATCCTTAAAACATGTCAAGTTCGAAAACGCTGCTTGCATTACTTTCGAAGAAAAAAAGTGGGAAATACGGAACTTATTTCAAACTGTCGCAAAATTAGACATTTTTAAAAGCTATTCTCTTGAGGTCTGTAAACTTGAAACCGTATGTATTCATTGTTTATTAGACATACAATTCAGGTAAAAAATATCTTCCTTGAAACAAAAATATTTGTCTTTTTATAGCATCTGCAATTTTCGAAAATGACAGGTGACGAAATTAGTGCCTCTGCGTTGGTGAAGTTTTATATTTTTTTTCTCGTAAGTTATGCCGTTAATCATAAAACGAAGTTGACTTTCGGGCTACCTGGTGAGAGGCGCACGAAATATAAAATACTCAATGAAATCTAAAATATCAACTTTTGGACCCTTGTCGATCTCTCGTGAAATCACCCCAATGCTCTTCCACAGGCAAACTACCTACCGGAGGTAAAAGCATTTCTCCCAATGGAGCCGCTAGTGCTCCCACATCTCAGTCAGCTTCACGGCAAGCTTACTATGAATGGTCGCTATAACAATGTCTTCAGATATCAGTAGAATGCTAACAACCTTCGTAATAAGTCAGCTGATTTTCGTGAACTCCTTGCTGAACATAGCTTCCCTGTATTATGCATACAGAAAGCAGGTGTGCGAGATGATTTCAGACTGTCCAACTACGTGATATATAAGTCGTCACGCAGAGTTGGAAAGAGCAGAGCGATGCTTTGTGTTAGAAAGGACCTGTCATCCTATTTAATACAGTCAAGTGACTTAGATATACCCGAGTATGTGGCCTGTAAAATATACTTTAGAAATAAAAGTGTCACTGTGATAAGCCTTTGTCTATAATCTTCTAGCAAAATATCCTTAGACAACCTAGTTAATGCACTTGATATTACAGACTCATGGACTTTAACGCTCATAATGTAATCTGGGGCAGTGAACATACCGACTCTTGCGGAAATGTTATCGAATGCGCTGCTGAGAAATGCAATTTGACAATGCTAAATGATACCTCTCCAACGTTTATCAGAGGATATCGTTACTCCAGTTGTATAGATGTTATGCTATTCTCACATGACCTTCTTGAGTGTTCCGAATGGTCAATCGATATCGAAACGTATGGCAGTGATCAATTCCCAATTCTGGTAGGACATAGACTTACGAGGAGTACAAGGACTCCACGCTGCTCAAAATATACTAACTGGCAACATTCTCGTCATCCCACAAGAAATGCATTAGGCGAAAAACCAAACTTAGAAACTCTTATTACTGAGCGACATTTACAACATTAGCAGCAAGCAAGTCATAGCGCCAAATAAGTATACTGCAGTTGACAGGGAATACGACCACTTAAGAACAATCGGAAAACGAGCAGAACAGGTATACCGTAGCAGCGGGAAACTCGAGGAAAATGGCACAGAAAGCTCACGCAAAATCACACCGTCGCTTACAAAAATTAGGCAGCAGGCGATGGCGACAATACTGCTCGTCATTTAGTCTGTTCACTCATGTGCCTAGAATATGGGCGATCGTCCGATCCTTCAGTGGTCCTGTTACCCAGAGCCACCCTTTTCAAGCTCTTGCCATAGTCCTGAACACTCCACCAACAAATGGTGCTGCCCAGAACTTGCCACTCAAAAGGTGTGAGCGTGTTTTATGTTGGAACATGCACCCTCAACTTGATGGCAAGTTTAGCCTCGACGAACTTAAGTGTGCCCTTGAGTTCTGTCGTACAAAAACCGCTGCGGGACCAAATAGCGTTACGTACATGATGCTGAGGAACCTTGGACCAGCAAGAAAAATGACACTGCTAGAGCTATGTAATGATGTCTGGATATCAAAGAGTCTTCCAGATTCATGAAAATTTGGACAAATAATTCCAGTCCTAAAACTAGGAAAGACCCCTTTATGTATAGGATCATTCCGCGCCGCAGCTTCCTTGTTTTCATTCGGCACTGTGCTGTTGCGTGCCCCAGCGAAGGCAGCCTAGAATTCCAAGGTGACAACGGCACCGTCTACGGCTCTTAATGCGAGAGGCGGTGGTGAGCCGTTCTCGTATCAACTATCAGGTATCAATTATTAGGAAGCAGTGCGTGACCCACTGTTTTCACCGGAGCTTGCAGGGTCGGGAATAAGACGTGCCTGTCACAGCAAGGGGATTTATTGTTTGAATTATGGCTTTCTGTTTACGTTTTGCGAGTGGTAACCTCGTCTTTGGCCAAACTATATTATTACTTTTTTTAGATATCGTCGCAGCAAACGATACTCGTGCGCACGTATCGTGACACACATAACAAAAAAAAAAGGCAGCGTCTTCTGCGCCGCGCGGTGCAGCAGCCATCCCCACACAAAAGTGGCTCCTGCGCCGCACAGAAGTGACGTCACTTAAAAAATTATTACCTAAAGTTAATTAAATGTGTAAATTATTGGTGCTTAATGCGTTAAATCTACAAAACTTTTACTAAGCAGGTGTGTAACGAGTCAATCAGCCTAAGTTTGTTATTTAAATACATATTACAAGTATTTTGAATACAGGGGGCGCCATGGGCACTGCAGCTGTGAAAGGTAAACACTGCGCGATGGTAGCCGCCTGCGATGTGTTAGGTGGTGAAAACTCCGATGAAATCGTGGCCATGGCCTAGGCCACTCCCAAGGAGGACTGGAGTGTCGTCGCTGCTTCATGTGATTGCTGGATGCTTAGTTGAACCTGGTGGTTGGAGCTAGCGCGGCCGTCCACCGCGCCGCAGCTTCATCCGAGTGTGTGCGCCATAAAGTTTCTCAGTATGATGTGCGGATTACAGTCGTTGGACGTACTGCGTTTTCTAGATTGCAATGCCAAGCGTGGTGTTGTCAAAGGTGAAAGTGTTCTTGCTGCCGAGTTTTGCTTGTCGCGAAGGACAAGGTCGACGATGAAATAAATGCTTTCGCACGGTTCACGTGTGACTGACCGGACGCACATGCATGAAACCCCAGTGCGTCGGCGAAGTGTTCATACGATGAATGGAAACAATTTTATTGTAATGTTCTTACGAAGCCTGTGATCTCCGAAGGCCAGAGCTACAGCATTGCCGTCTGTTTTGTCAAGTGCGAACCCGTACGGCCGTTCTCATCCGTTGCTACTGAATGCTTCCGTGCTGTCACAGGCCGCGCGTGTTATTGAGCAAGGCAGACAAGTAGTTAGATGGGCAAACGCCGTCGGCACTTGCCCTTGGGCATTGTTTATCAAGTGCTGATCGCCGAGAACATTGCGGTGACACGTCAGTATTTTTAAAGAAAGCGGCCTGCCGGTTACCTTGTCAGGTGATGGTACACGGAGTGACATAAAAAAAGTTGCCCGAGACTACGTTGCAGTGCACCTTTCTGTCATCAAAACTTTCATAAACCGTGGAAATCAACATTCCTGACACCTGTGCTGAAGAAACCAATGCAGCCAGCTGCATTCGAGTTTTTGCGTCTTTTTGCGTCTCGCCGATTAAGAGCACTAATTCGCAAAACACTTTATCATAATAAATATAGTCAATCCTGCAAGAGTCATCGAAGATCCAATATTAAAGGGCCTGTGGACGGGACCACCACCAGCAGCAAGTCGGGCTGATGAGGAGGCGCAAATGTTAAAACAATACATGCGTGAACAAAACAAAAAGACAAAGTATTGATAACTGCAATGGGACTTGAACCACCGACCTCACCAGTTCATGTGTTGCTTTAACTAACTACGCCATAGCTGCCGATCGGTTTGGGATGACAAACAAGCCGGTTTTGTATTGTTGCCACGCTAAACCTAAATAACATTTTTGTTCACTTTTTTGTTTGGACGTAATTTTAACGGCTTTTATCGTTATGTCTAGACGTACCGCTAGACACTCCCGACTATTCAAACAAAGCGCCTAACCGAAAAATGCATCACGTCACTTTCGTGCGGCGCAACATATATTTTTTAAGTGACGTCACTTCCGTGCGGAGAAGCCACTTTTGTGTGGGGATGGCTGCTGCACCCGTCACCCCCGGAAAATCCGGGGGTGACGCTGCACCGCGCGGCGCAGAAGACGCTGCCTTCTGTGTTGGGGACTTGGGGTGGCTTATGCGCCGCGCGGAGCAGCAGTCTCTGCCAAAAAAAAAAAAAAAACATTATTCGAAGGTGCTTCATCTGGCTAAATAGCAAGGATAAATAAATAACACCACACTGTTACATAATGTGCCGTACCTCGAACTTACCGTGTTTGCAGAATAAAACAGCATGTTGTGGCTATCATCCGGCCGTTTAACGCCGTTGCTCTCGCATTCAGCGGATTAAAACACTAAGTGCAAAGCTGCAAGTGATTGTAGATTCACGCTAGGTACTGTAATGATTCCCCGAATGGCACATACGCGCTATACAAGCGAATATCGCAGCACGTTTGCTCGTAATCGGCACAAAAGTTTCGCTTTCCCAGCTCGTCTATCGTGTGGCGGCGCGTCCGAAATCTGCTTGCGCCCCCCTCGCTGACGCCCGTTGCGCATGCGCGAGCCGCCGTAGCATGCCCAGCATTGCGAGGAGTCTTCTACTCTTCCCTACTTCCGGCTACAAAATGTGACGTAACGGCCTCTCCAGGCCGCAGGGCAAGATTGAAGTACCCACCTGCTGATGGCTAACCGCCCTGTCCTTCCTCATTTATTCCTTTTCCTCCCACCTGCTGAAAAGCCGCTGAATAAGCACCAGTCGACAATATGGCGATTATTAGACGCCAACATTTCTCACACCCAGGCTGCATAGTCGAATCAACCCGGACGTTTCATATAACCCAATTCAAAACTTTCAGGGCGGCTCATGCCAACCTCTACCACATTATCTGGGCGCGTACGGCAGCGACACACACTTTCAAACACTGCACCAATCCTGCATTTTTAATAACCAACGCAAGCTCTACCCGAGCAGTGGGAGGCTATGCTTGCTTGTCACGAATGATTGACAGTCCCCAGTTAGAAAACGTAAATGGGTTTTCCTGCAGAGCTGCGTTTGAAACCGGGCCCTCGAGGTCGGAGTGAAAATTCCAAACACCTTAAACTCCTCGAGAAGCACAGAAAAAAAGAGCGTCCCTGTGCTTGTGGTGCTCTGGGTGCGTATAATTTTCTCTATTATGTACAAACCAGCCCAGCACCTCACTTAGTGTCTTTTAACGATCAGCCTAAACATCTATGCTTGCAAGAAAATCGGTTATCAAACCGTTTTGGTACATATGGTTTATGTGAACACGCTCCATACCTGTTGAAGGCTCCGTCGAATTTCAGACGCCAAATAAAACCTTTCTACAGGTCATCATTTCAAGCCAACATGTATGGTTATATACATATCAGGAAGATTCCAACATGGCGACAATTTCATGCCAAAGACTCTTTTTGTGGTCATGGATCTGCATGCCATGTGGATATACTGTGGGTTCATGGATGCAACCAAGAACATGAGACGCCATGTCCACTTTGAGAACGGAGCTCTGGAGAAGGCAGTAATCAACTCTCAATGAAAATTCTGTGCGATTCTAGGGGCAGTTGCATACATTTGCAACCAGACTTTTCTATTTTCAGTATACTACATCAGCTGCACAGCTGCAGCACATGCGTCCACTAAAAGATGTACCCTTTAGCAGTCTACACACAAGCAAGCACCAGATAATGGGAGTTGAAAAGCCTTTATTGTGAACTCTGCCAATTCTTTTAGCTACATGACAAATATGAAATTTTTTTTCTAGCTTTTCTTTATCTGAAAACAAACTTGTATGAAAACAAAAAGGTATGAAATCACATGAAATGTGTCGGAAACTGCATGGCCTGCTTCCTCAGTCTTCCCACAGTCCATCGCAGGATGCCAGCAGCACGGCAGAGTGGCCAGCCCTCAGCCCTGCACAGTTGGGACGCCATGCTTGCACAATGCACACCGCTGGCAGCTCTCAAAGGAGCCAAGAATACACACACATGCGATGCGAAGAAGGCCAGTTGAGAATGCTTTTTTAAGTTGAGAGGTGTGTGAACAGCGCTCGAAGCACGATGCAGTTTTCTGCTGGCAAGTCGATGCGAAGGTATCTGCGCAGTGGCCTGAAATGCAATGAAAGGCCCTACCTTTCAGCGCCTCTCCCGAGAGAGTGAGCGGCTTCCAGTGGACCTGCGCAAGCTGCGGGAGCGGCTACGACTGCGGCTTCGGGAGTAACGTCTTCTAGGCGAGCGAGACCTGCAAGGACAATTTAGGAATTTACCTTTTGCACATTTGCGAGTCAAGTGCAACCTTTCTAGATAGGAAATTACCTGCTTTTCTTTTAGGCATTCCAAGTTCATGCATCTGCCAATCAGTTCATCCGACAGCACCAACCAAGGTTTCCGTCAGGCAAACAATCCGCTCACAACAACTGGTTAATTTTGCCTCAGACTAACACCTCATTACTTGCTTGAAAATCCCCATGCAAAGAATGTGCAACATTTTAACAGCAGAATAAAGTGCTGCTTCACATCCAGCAGGCCCGATTCAATACAATGTGCTTATTTATAAAGCCCTAACTTACACATTATCAGATTGCCTACAATATAACACCATCCACCACATTGTGCTGCCTCCCAAACTGACACTAACAACCAATGGCTTGATAGCCATTAACCAAGTGCTGTTTTCAGCACACTAAGTGTTAACCAAAATATTTAATGAATAGTTGCAAAGCTACAAGAAAAAATTCAAGTGTGAGGCGGCAAACAGTTAAACCTTCCCTGACAGCCGCTCTCTGCACTATGCCCAGCCCGCAACAAGAGAGGGTCACGGAAGGTGGCCCTTTTCGAAAGTCCTGCAATCCCCGCGAAAATGACAGCAAACGGGTAACCTGTGCCAGTTGGCAAAGAAGAGCGTTGAGCGCCGACCGGCCAGCTAGGCGAGCGGTGGCGTAGCGAAGGGGGGCACAAGAAGGGAAGAAGGCGCCTGCCACCAAATGCGTTGCCATCCCCCAGCGAAGGAGTGTGTTCGTTGGTTGGGAAGCTGTTGGCGCTGGCATTGCTGCCTCGATTCGCTCGCACAGGGGCGGCGTCCTGATGTTTTCTTTCTCAAGGGGTGAGGGGGGTTGGTTGCTCAGCCAGCCGCGTCGGCGGCAAACCCTTCCCGCGCAGCGAGATAGAAGTGTGGCGGTGGTTGTTGTTGTTGTTGACGAAGGAGAAAGGTGGTGGTAGGTTGGGTCACTTTAGTCCCTCGGGGGGCAGAGTTAGAGGTGATGTCGCATGCCCTGAAAGGTGCCCCATCACGAGAATCATTACAGGAACCTGCACACGGGAACGGCCCCAGACGCCAAGCCCAGGCATCAAGTGTGGCTACACCAGACTAGGGCCGTTCGGGATTAAAGAAGAAAATAAAACACAAATACAAGTTAGCACATAGACCTTAATAAAAACACAAGGCCTCTATAAACTGCGTATCTTTAACAAAACAATACTTACTAAATAGGGATGCCAAACCACAAAATTGAGTCACAAAACATATTGCGAAAAAAACCGTCAAAAAGGAGTCGCTACATGGTCTCAACTCACCACCTAACCATTTGGGAAACTAATACACAACAGCCTGGGCTTGGGCACATCTCATTTTGCAATTCAGTAAGAAGGTTGACGGCAACCACATTCCTCACACTGCCCTCGTTCTATATGCAGTGATCAACGGACACACCTTCCACCACCAACATGTTAAGTGCAATCCTGGGGATACAAAACAAGGCAAGCATAGATAAGAAGAAACCAAAATGTGACAGAGCCAGTTCAGCAGCTCTAAGCAGTGACAAGAAAACACAGACATCACAGGCACACAGCCTGTCCAGAAGAAACCTACCTGGACCGCCTAGCTCCGTAACCTCCGTAGCTAGAAAAGCAAAAGAAAAACAAAGGAAGGAACACTGATTTTGCATGCAATCATTAAAGAAGAATTTAATTAGTAAAGTTTATTGAATACATGACATTATACAAGCTCTCTTCAGTTTAAATGATTGCTCCATCTTCTGAAAGGAAGCCCCCAAGCAAAAAAGAAATCAGAATAAACACTATCTGAAATCACGAGATTTCAGACATAATGTCATCAAGCTAACACCCTAGAGAAAAAGAGATCTGTATAAAGCCGCATACCCACTGTAATATACTGTTATATTATAGCGAGCTATTGTAAAATCTCGAGCAAGCACCCCCTCTTTTTCTTGCAAAATCTGAAATATGTGCAAATGACTAACTAGACATGTTCCCTCCCCTCATAGCATTTATTTTTTTTTCCAACCTCCCCCAGCAACAGAAATTGGCAGCAGTTGCTAGGAACCCAAGTCTGAGAATCTTTAGATATGTACACACTTTATCAGTGCTTTTACAGTGTGGTGCCACAGACGTGCATTCTGGGATGTCAAAAATGGTTGAAACATCATTTCTCCCTTGTCCTAACATGAAATTTTAAAATAGCATAGCTGCCAACCTAGCAGCATGAAAATTCGGGAGACCTCAGCTTTTCTTGCATATGGGGAATTACAGAACCAGACATGTGTGCCTTCGTTGCTTTCGCCCACTGATACTGCAAAAATTGCATTTTAGAAGCTCTGTCATTGTGTTTTCGGCATCTGCAGACATTTCCCCGTCAATGACAGTTGTACCGCTTCGCGTCCTCACACTTCGAGAACATTTTCTGAAACAATGGTCCTGCGGCACTACCGTGAGCGGTGTTCTACAATAAATCCCGTGAATAGGCATTCTGCGTGAATCCCACCATCTTCGCAGCTTTTTCTGGAAGAAACTTCTGACGTTGCCTAAACACGCAGCACGAACATAGTTCTGATGCTTTTGTGAAGCGATGTGCACTTTTAGGTGGGCCTTTCCGCCATGCGAAACGCTTATATCACAGGCGGATTTGGTACACAATACTTATCACCTTTCTGCGAAGTCACAAAGCACGGAAACTCACAGTCCGCAAACACCTGTAGGTATTTGGCTTCGACGCGGCCATCAACTTTCCAACTGAACACGGCTAAATACGCAACCCTTCAACTACCTCACAAACACAACCAACGCCTAGGCAGGAGGCGTAGGCTTAGCGTACAAATTGCGGAAGCCAAGACGCAGAAGTACTATTACCTTTTCCCTCCCCTTCTTTTGGTACGGTAGCGAGTGCATTTCGTTGCTGGGTGCCAACTTTTTTTTTTTTTTGCCCAGATATGCGGTACATACTTAACGGTACTATACTGCATGGTTAGAATAAACTAGCAGTGCACTGGCAAGTGTTCTTCTACAGAACCGCAACAGTAAATAAAGGCTGACGTACCCACTTGATTAATAAACTAAAATACACCTTGGCTGCCCCGGCCACTTTTCGGTAGATTTGGGATAGCATTAGTATAATCGGCAGATGAGGTCGTAATGAGGGAGAGTCTCCCGGACAATCGGTAGAGTTGGCAGGTATGAAAGAGGCTTCCCCGCAGACCAGTAAAAGCAGTAAATGCATGTATATATTCAATAAACATTTCTTCAGACGCACAGGTATGCATGCATTCTTCTAAGCTGTTCTTCCACCACCGTGACCGAGCAAGGGTCCCACCTCCAAATCTTGTCCGATTATCTTTGACTGTGGGGTAAAATAATAGGGGAGGGGGGCTCACTCGGGATTTAATTGTGGGTAAAATCAGCACTGCTACAATGCAAGGCTCGTAAATTTTTATATACGCTCTCTGCAGTTTAAATGATTGCTCCATCTTCTGAAAGGAAGCCCCTAATTCAAGTAATTGTCACGAAGACTGTCTGATGCTAGTGAGCCAAGTATCAATGTGGCAGCCTATGACAGATAATTGCAGTCACAATGAAAGCATCTTAACAAGAAATCCTTTTCCTGCCTAAGCCGCTCTAACACTGTAGCTATTATCAATGGTCACAAGGCGTTAATGAATTTTTGTACATACTTGAAAGGAGCCACAACACTTACCGAGGCGGCGGCACAGGTGGGCGCCTGCTAGCTCCACCACGGCGCGATCGGCCATGGGACATTTCGACCCTGACCCTTGTTCCACAAAGACGGCTGCACATATTAAAGATTGGCAGACGATTGAACAGCTAAAATGAATCTGAATAAGGATAGTGGATAGCCAACGTTAGGGAGTGCAAAATAGTATGAGCAAATCAAAATGTTAAAATCAAGAAATGGTGAACTCTAACAAATTATCGTTATCACCGACATCATGACAACCTGTTGCTGAGGCTGGAGTGAGGAAGACAGCCACCAATAAAAACACTAATTATGATTTGAATTGTGACAGTAACTTAAAGAGGAATACGAAATTAATTGGGTATGCAACGACAAGCTGCATACGTGCAGCGCAGGTCATTTTGAAAACTGCAAGTCATTCGTGCAATCTAGCGAAGCAGTGAGGCCCCGCTTACCTGCCATCCAGAGCACGGCAGGCATCTTCAGCGTCACGTGAGTCCTCAAACTCGACAAAGGCAAAGCCTGGAGGGTTGCGGGCCACCCAGACATTGCGCAAGGGGCCGAACTTGGTGAAGGCCGCCTCGATTTCGTGCTTGGCTGCCCCGCTACCCAGGTTACCCACGTACACTTTGCAGTCAAGGCTCCACTCCCTGCCGGCAAATAGATAAAGAAGTGTGAGCAAAACAAGGTATCGGAACAGGATGTACAGCACCGAAACAGGATGTACATGACTGACGTACTGCCGGTTCTCTCCATGTGCCGCAAAACCACCATTTCCTCTCATGTTCCTCCCCGCCCAGGTCAGGTGTGCTCAACGAAGAAATAACGTAATGTGTATGTTCCGCACAGACTGATAACCGAAACTGCGATTTCAAAGCGAGCTCTTCGTCCGTTCGAAAACGACGAAAGCTGTACCAGGGTATCCAAGCGCCGGTGGCTCGGAGGACTGCCAAATGCAATTAATAAAAAGGCCGGAAACACGATCAGGAGCTGACATTACGAACGCCTTAAATCAAAACCGACAAACTGATGTTGAGGTGAGTCCGCAAATAAAAGGAATATAGACCTTAATGGCAAACAGGAATGTTGGATCGATCGGGGGGCTTGTTTTCTGGCGAAAGGTGCATGAACGCGCGCTGCGAAGTAGCGGCCAGTGCCGTTCCACCGTCCTAAAGACCTCTGCTGGCGAAATACACTGCACTGCGGCAAACGCAGGTGGCATCAGCCAGTTGATGCACCCACAGCACACGTGCCTGCGAAATACTCGGCCAGCGATCACAGCTTTCTCACGAAAGTTACCGTCACCTGTCTGTGGCTACTACGGCGACATTAACTAAATTCGAAACATTTACGCCCACGCCATTCGCAAAAAAAAAAACGTTGGATTTTTGTTTAAGCGTAGCGCACAATTGCGAAAAGTGGTTCACAGCGCGACGCAGTCGGCCACACTGAAGAATGCAGCGAGGCGTAGCTACAAATAGGCTTAGGACTTCGGCATACGCTAATCTCGCTAAATGCTACAGCTTTCCGGCTAACCGACAAATCGGCACGCGCGTTACTGCGCTAGAGCAAATAGATCAAAAGTACTCACATTTTGAGAAGTTGAGCGGCCCAGTACTTTTTGCAGAGCTTTCGGCTTCCGAGCGTCCTACGCACACTCGCTGCACGGTCTCGAGTCCAAGCTCGCGGTAAACGCCCTCTAGCGGTGGTAGCAGCGGCGACGGTGCACGAGCCGAAATGGCGCTGGCAGCGGTCGCAGTACACAACCAATGAGAAGCGGACGTGTGTGCTTTTCTTTTATTACTATTTATTTTCTTTAATTATTTCTATTATATATCGGTGCACTACTCTTTTCGTATGACTAGGACCCATTACGAAGGGCTCATTCGCAATCGATTAGGGTCGATTAAGGCGTATTAAAGATTTCTAGAACTTCGTACTGCACTCATTAATCTCAAATGGACATTGATTGCGAGGACAAGAGATAACATTATGTAGAATTCAGATAAAATTAATGGGTTTCGCGGTGTAGTGGCACACCACAACTCGCGCAGAGCAACATTTAGTCCAAACCCTTTCATTACTCCACTGTATCAGTTATCGCCCTCCCGAAATTAAGACACCTAATTTTCGTCCTACCAGACATGAAATTATGCTGTTTCCAGGCCGTGCAAGCTCTAGAATTTCATGTCGACATGCAACTGTATTATTTTTGTCCGCTGTTAGTGAGTAATGATGTCAAAAGACTAGACAGAAACCAATGCACCAGTGAATTGAACAATTACTGCCAAGTCCTTTGGATACAAGGCATACCAACATTGCAGGTCGCAAATTTCAGAGCCCCTCAAGTTGGCCCATCATTACACTCAACCACAGCCAACATGCTGATGGTGGTGGTCATGTAGTGTATGCAACTCCACAGGTAGGCAAAAGCAGACACAAGAGGCATGATGACAGACAGCACAGTTTATTGTTCACAGCAAAAGAACGTATGGAGGTAATCATCTGTGGCAAGATGGCTTGTGGGCAGCTGAACTGATTGCGGGTATTTCACTTGGAATGTCCTCGACTCAATGACAAGTGTGCACAATTCCTCCCCACAGAACCTTTTGCGGAAATTAAATTGCCCTACGAGAATGAACACATTGCCACAGGAACAAATGAATGAAAAGTGCTATGCCTATTTAGCCAAGCTGAGGAGGTCGCACGTGAGATGTCTGCAATGTGGGTTTGGGAGAGAATGCTGATGAGGTTTTTCTTTTAGCTATTTAAATGGATGAAAACAGGAGTGATGAGACTTTCTGCTGCTGCTGGCACCTGCACTTAAAGAAGCATGTGCGCATGTTCTCAGTCAAGGTTTCCATTGCGAGAATCTCTGCGACTCGGCGACTTGGATCCACTGCGGCCCCTTTTGGCAATGGGAGATCTGTCGAGGCAAAAATGAAGCATGGTTTGGTGCACGACAAAGACTTCACATCTATGTAATGCAGTGAGTGAAAATTATGTAAAACACAGGTGACACTTCTGCTGACCCATTCTGAGTAGTTCTTATACAATCTAAAACAATCTTTAGTACACATCTAAAACCAATGCCAAGAGATTCTTTTTTTTTTCAAACAATCGCCAACAGTTCAGGTGGTGAAAGCTTTAACGAAAGTTTTTCAGAAACCTGAAATTTGCACTAATACTTGGTTCTATTCCTGATCTATATGTAACAAACTATCTATGGCCGCTCACTCAGACGCGTTTTTCACTGACTTCTGATGCTTATTTTGCTGTGATATTTTCAGATGTCAAAATATAATGTATAAAGATGATAAAGCAACAAAAAACAGAAAAGGTGAAATTTGGAAAAAAAACGCGACTTTTCGACCCGCGTCTCCCCTTAAGAGATAGCGCCAAATGGCGTGCGCTATCATCATCAGTGGCTGGAACGAGCAGACGACATTATTGCGGCAGTTTTCGGGGGTGCGATAATTACTCGGGGAAAAAATTTTTTCGTATTTTTCTTGGGCGATGTGGGGGGTGCGAGAATTATGCGAGTGCGAGGATTATGCGAGTAAATACGGTATATCATAATGTGTAAATCCTTCAGACTCTCTCTAAAAACTAAGCATTGCTTGTAGATTGCACACAAACCTGCCGTAATTACTGAATTTAGGTGATTCAGCAAGGCATAATTATGTCTCAACCACCATCCCTTCTACTATTGATTGATATGTGGGGTTTAACGTCCCAAAACCACCATTTGATTATGAGAGACGCCGTAATGGAGGGCTCCGGAAATTTCGACCACCTCGGGTTCTTTTAACGTGCACCCAAATCTGAGCACACGGGCCTACAACATTTCCGCCTCCATCGGAAATGCAGCCGCCGCAGGCAGCCAGGATACGAACCCACGACCTGCGGGTCAGCAGCAGAGTACCTTAGCCACTAGACCACCGCGGCGGGGCCCCTTCTACTATTTTAAGTTGCGATAACTGCATAAAGCTTTTAAAGTTTCAGCAGTACTGTTAACCCGACCATACTGAACTCAAGTAAATAAAACTATTCTTTATACCAAACCACTTCTGATCACAGCAATCCATTAACGCAATTGCACGGAACATCACACGAAAATAGCCAGAACACTTGCTAGTACAGTATAACCTCGTTACAACGAATCTGCTTACAACAGGCATTCGGAAGTACATACCCATTTGCAGCGCTATGCTGATCTCCCTATCTGTACTACTGATCAAGATTCGTTTACAACAGATCCGGGTACAACGTACATAGGGATATAATGAACTAAAATAAGAGGCCAGAAAAGTAGTCAGCACTCCTTTACAGCGGACTTTTCACATTGTTTGGCATACTTCCAGAACGGGAGCAGCAAGCCTACGGTGTCAACACAGGAGGCGACCATGCTTGGCTTGAATCGATCCGATTAATGAAGCTTACTATGACTAATGGCTAATGCATGGTACAAAAATCAATGCATAATTTTTAATGTTAGCGTTATTATAGCAAAAAAAAAAACAGTCTGCTTATAGACTTAAAAAAAAACATTCAAGCAATACTTTCTTAGCAATTGCATGCTTTTGCTTAAAAAAAAATTTGATAGCAAGCGCTCGCTTGGTAGCAGCCCCTCTCGAAACTCGAAATAGAAGTTACGGTTGGAATCGCGCTAACAGCGGGTGCTTGTTCGGTTGAGGCCGTTTTCGACGTTTTGTTAGTCCTTTCCTCATGTGTTGTGTGCATTGGTTCGTTGTGAATGTGATGGTGTCATGTGGCCCATGGAGCCGAACACATAAGCCAATGCCGTGCGTTGTAAGCCACTGCAAGTGATGAAGCGTGAGCAGATATCCCTGAAAGACAAGCTTGATATCATTGAGCAAGTTGAGAAGAGAAAAGAGCAGGTGGACGTCGCTGTGGCGTACGGCTTGTCGAAGAAAGTATCAGGCGACTTACAACCCAAGAGGTTTGTTTCGGCTCCGTAAAGCTTCATATCCCGACGTCGAAAAGGCCCTGCTGATGTAGCTTCCCGTCACCTGTTCGCGGAATATCGTCGTGAACAGACTGCTGCTACAAAAATGTGTGGAGCAACTTGCGTTTGTTCTTAATCAAGAACAGTTTCAGTAAAGTGAAGGTTGGCTCAACCGTTTTAAATCGAGGCACGGAATCGCCTATCCGGAGAGTCGGCCAGCGTCAACGACACTTGTTGCCGTTTGGAAAGCCGATGTTCTTCCCGCTCACCTCGAAGGCTATGCACCGCAGTAAGTATTGAATGCATATGAGAGTGTTTTTTTTTTTTTACAAGTTAAATCCAGGTAAGACTTTTTGTTTCGCCAAAGATGCATGCCATGGCAACAAGAAGTCCAAGGAGCACGTTTGCGTACTCTTTTGCTGCAACATGAATGGGAGCAAAAAGACCAATCTTTTAGTTATAGGCAAGTCGAAAAGACCGTGATGCCTGCGCAACATGCACGTTCCTGTGAACTGGGATTCGAACGAAACTGCCTGTATGACCGAGGACATTTTTCAACCAATGGTTGCTAGACATTGATAGCAAGATGCACCAACAAAACAGGAATGTGTTACTTTTCCTCGACAATTGCTCAAGCCACATGCACTTCCCCAGCTAACACAATGCCAAAGGCACAGCCTATTGATCAAGGCATTGTGCACTCAGTGAAGTCAAGGCATCGCTCACGCCTTGCTGAGCGTTTACTTTTTTTGACATGCAGCAAAAGAGACTGTCATAGACCTCACATTTGCTGTGCAGGCACTTTTAACCGTGTGGACACAGATTCAGCCAGCAATAATACGAAATTGCTTTAGAAAAGCTGTTTTTTTTTATAAGCGACAGTGACTGCACAGACCCCTTGCCACTAAAAGGTCAACCAGATCCCAGTGTTTGCGTCAGCTGCCGAGGAGGCCTTTGGGAGCCAGTAGTTTTCCGATTATGTAACTGTGGATGATCTTGTCGGCTCAAAGCAGCTGCCAGATGAAGAAATTGTTGGCCGAATTTGCAGTGTGCCAAATGTAGATCAGCAGGATGAAGACGAAAATGAAGACTGCAGCTCAGAGACTGTAACCGGGAAAGTGTCAACTTCTCAGGCCCTGGACTATATTCAAGGGCTGAAAAACTTTTGCACTACAGGCCACAGGTACCCATGATGTGAACATCCTTGTGACAATGGAGGTGCGTATAGTGTCTAAAGATGTCCGCCACACAGTGCAGGCAAAGCTCACTAGCTTTCTTCAAAAGATCTAAGAATAAATCCGTTAGTCAACTGTGTTGTGTTTGTGACTTGCAATTCTCGCTTGTTATACAAAACAGACTTTTTACACATTTACTAAACGTATGTTGTAACAGTACATAAATTTAACACACTCCCTTTACAACAGACTAAAATCCTCTTCACTATGGTCTGTTGTAACGAGGTTATACGGTACAGTCGAAACTCGTGATAACGAAATCCCGAGGGAACGAAATTCTCACCGCAACGAAATATTTTTGGAGCACCAGCGAACGGCCATAAGAGTCTATGCATTTCGTAACTCGCGACTACGAAAAATATTCATATCGCAGTCCCTCATTAACGAAATTTTTGAAACATGAGTGCACAAAGAATCTATTCTCGCAACATTTACATTCGAAAACTGCTGAAGTGCATTCATGCCACACTTAAATTGTGCAAAACTATCGCTAAAGCACACTTGCAAAGCAGCCGCCATCATTGTTTACAAAAAAAAACGTAAAGATCGCGACAATGATGATGATGGTGGCTTGCCGGAACACCTGCTCATTTTTGTGGACTACGTACGTAGCCAAAGCCACAATCTTCATGGAGTGTCATTCGTTGGCTTAGATCTGTCGGCTTTGCGCACACATGGTCACGTGTGTGGAGCCATTTGTGGAGAGCTTGCGTGGTCGCTCGGTCCAATGTGAACCGTGTGTTGTGATTGCTTCACCCGATTTCGCTACCTGCGAATATGCCGCCTCCAACGAAAAAGCAGAAGTTCATCACGCTGAAAAAGGCTGCAATCATTAGAGAGGTGGAAAAGGGCAGAAAAAAAATTGACATTGCCGAAGAATTCGGCGTTGCTTGCAGCTCATTGTCCACGATTCTCAAGAACAAGGCCTCCATTCTTGGTGTACTTGAAAGCGGCGCGAGTGCAAGAAACAAAATCGTGACGGCTGCAGCGTACCCGGACGTTCACAAAACTATGGTGTTCGCGTAGTTTTGAGAACGTGCCAACAAGGTGCCTTTATCTGGCAAGATCCTGCAACAGAAGGCGCTGGACTTCGCTTGCATGCTCAGCCACGACAACTTTAAGGCGAGTCCCGGCTGGCTGAGTCATTTCAAAGCTCGCCACATCGTTGCCAAAGTCATCTCCGGGGAGGCAGCAGCCGTCGACTCGGCGACGTCATTGTGGCTGCTGAGCAACAAAGAACTGCTCGGCCTGTACAAGCTCTTGGACATATATATGCCGATGAAACGGCATTGTTTTATGAAATGCTGCCATCCAAGACCTTGGACTTTAAAGGCCAGCAGTGCCACGGTGGAAAGCACAGCAAGCGGCACATGACGATTTTATTGTGCGCCAACATGAATGACACAGATAAACGCCCACTGCTCGTTATTGGCAGGAACAAGAAGCCTCACTGTTTCAAGGCGAATCGCAGGCTGCCAGTAAGCTACACCGCAAACTTGAAGTCGTGGACGACACTGCGATTTTTAGCAGCTGGCTCCAGTCTTCCGATGCCGACATGCGGAAGGCAAACAGGTCAGTCTGCCTTCTTCTCGACAACTGTAGCGCCCATCACGTTGACGTGCAGCTCGGAAATGTGCGCCTCATGTTTTTCGCACCGAACTGCACTTCGGTGCTGCAGCCTCTTGATCAGGGAGTTATTCGCAGCGTGAAGTGTGCTAACAGAGAGAGGCTGATTCAGCGTTTGCTGCTGAATATACATACGAAGCGCCCAACTGACGTGGACTTGTTCATGGCGCTAGAGATGATCGCCGCCGCATGGATTGCGACTCGTCCAGCCGTGATAACGAATTGCTTCACACGCGCCGGCCTTGTCACTCCGCAGGCATCATGCACTACTCCGACAGAACCAGAAGAAGGTTCGCCTGTAGGCGCATTTGATGACTGTACTGGTAACAACGCAGTGCCGCAGTCACTGCACAGTGCATGGGGCGAACTTTGTGCCACTGCAAACGAGATTCCCAATGGCCTCAGCGTCCATGAGTTCGTTTGCACGGACGAAGGCGTCGTCGTGCACGAAGAAGTGACTGATGAAGTCATCGTCAGTAGCGTGTGCGAGGTGGCCGATCCCGATGAGCAACGACCGCAGCAGCCAGCGAAAACAACTCCGCAGGATGTGCTGAACGCCTTCGACACAATTTGTACGTTTTTCGGCGAGCACGACGACGTGGCGATGGACTATTTTTTACAGTGTGAGTCGAGAGGCATGAAATTGCTGCATGGTAAGGCCCCCCAAAGTAAACTAACCGACTTTTGGAAATAAAATTTTTTTTCTAAATTTCATGTCTTTTCTGCTGCATTCTCTCGCCAACGAAATTCCCACAAGAGAGATATTTTGTGCTTTTCCCGCCGATTTCGTTATTGCATGTTTCAACAGTATATCAAACATCTGGCAACTTGAAATGCCCCAATAAGTTTGCTTTTTCTCACAGACTTCTGGCTTCTCACAGAACGGCACCTTGCAGCATGCATTCGGGAGTGGTGTATGCTGTGATGCAAGCTCGCCCATTGCTTCAGCACGCTTAGGCTTGCACCACAATTCTTGGCCTGGTGGGCAGAAGTTGTGCCTGCCAGCACCATTAGTGGAGCAAGAGTGAAAGTAGGACGCCCATACGGCAGTGTACATGTCCCGTAGGTTGCCTCTATTGCCTTGAAATGCCCCAATAAGTTTGCTTTTTCTCACAGACTTCTGGCTTCTCACAGAACGGCACCTTGCAGCATGCATTCGGGAGTGGTGTATGCTGTGATGCAAGCTCGCCCATTGCTTCAGCACGCTTAGGCTTGCACCACAATTCTTGGCCTGGTGGGCAGAAGTTGTGCCTGCCAGCACCATTAGTGGAGCAAGAGTGAAAGTAGGACGCCCATACGGCAGTGTACATGTCCCGTAGGTTGCCTCTATTGCCCGTGATGGCTATCTGATAATATGTCTGCAGCTTTTCAATGGTGGCAGGCTTGAGCTTCTCGCCTCTGGGCAGTGGTGTCGGCAATTTGCGTATGCCAGTGCCTAGGCACTTCGCAACATGATTAGTGCAGTCCTCCTTGCAGATGGCACTTGCACCATACACCTTGGCATCACAACTCCGTTATATGCTTTGCTGTCGCCATCACTAAGAAATGTTGTGAAGCGAAGTGGAGTCTCATACAGCAATGTGCGCTCCCATATCCGTAGTGCTGCTTCAGCTTTCCATGCCATGAGCGGAGCTATCGGTGTTCTTCTCAGACAGGTCTGTGGTAGGCCTGCCAGATTTCCTCTTCCGAGCCCATGTCATTGTGTAGACTGCAAGCGTGGCAGTAATTCGACAGGATTGCGAAATCTAAGCACAGGCCGGTGTCCAGGGAGATAGCCGCGCTGACTCCGTTATGGCTTTTGTGGCCCCGTTTTTGCAGAGTTCCGTCATACATTGCGGCCACGTCACTACCGTCAACCACCTGCTTTGTTACGGCTCTTGCCTGGTTCAAATTTTTGGTTACGGCCCTCATAGCAGCATCGTGAACCTTCTTGCTGATTGCCTGGAAGGTTTTGTGGTGCATGGGCTTCGCTAGTTCAACAACCGCACAAAACCGCGAAAGCTGGTCATGTCTGGTGCCTATGGCACGCGAGGCTACAACAGCTTTCACATTAGCCGCGAAGCTATCGCGCGAGCTGCCGTTGCCGTAGTGCCCCACCTCCGCGCAGTCAAATGCTACGGCGGCTTCGCCGGAGGCAACACGCCTCGACGTATGTGTCGAAGAGAGAACACCAGACGCGCACTCACTGTTCTCACATGACAACTCGAGACAGGACGACAGTCCTTTGCGCCGTTCTTCCACCTCGCGAACAACAAGGTTGTGTTCACGGCAAGACGGGCACTCCGCTCCGCCCACAAGTGCCGTCATCGCGTCGATGTCGCACAGCACTGCTGATGATACGCCATCACGCGCATCCCTTTGGTTCTTCTAAAAAACTCCAGTTTTTTTTTTGAGGCGCTGACGAAATTTGCGGCAGCGTCGCGGCTGCCGGCGAAGTCACTGTCGCGATCGTTGTCGACGCTGGGGTTAGGCCTAGACCTCTCCGGGCCATTCACCTTTGCCGCAGTCTGACGACGCACTTTAAGACGTTTTCCCACATACTTGTTTATCGTCCGGCACTTTTTCACTTTGTACATCTGCTCTCTGGCAGGATTCATCGCTTAACTAATTGAATAAATTCTTGCGAAGTTCAGCTTGCGATGCAGTGCGGGCGCTACGGCACCACGTGACGCGTGATTCAAACGGCACGCAGGGACGTTCAAAACAGGCTTTTTTATAGTGTTTTTTCACTTCCCGGACTAGACTTTCCGAGCCTGTCTTTGGGAGAGCATGGACATCTCTACCCGCCTCAGTGATTACAAATGGCGTACGGTGCCGCTGCCTCGAGATGATACCGAGGCCGGGAAAACGTCGATTTCAGCAGATTTCAGTGATTTTCTAGGTCTCCGGGGCTTACTTGAGCGCATTTTTCAGTAACTTCTTACACGAATTACCGATTGAAATTATTTCTGGTAAACAAATGTTTAAAGAATCTGATTCGACTGAAAACAAAAAAGTGAAAATTTCCGGATAAACGCAATTTTTCGACCCGCGTCTCCCCTTAAGGGAGTTCATAAATTACATGCGCGTTAGAATCGAGTACAAAAAAAATGAATACAGTCATTGTATTGCCATCAGCATTTCCAAAATGGCCGCCCCCTACGTGCCTCGGCATGGTGCGTCGGCCATTTCTGCCTGTGTTTCCCATGTGCGGCACTTCGTTCGTGTGCTGAGGAGTTCGCCATCTTGTAGCGCATTAACATTGACGGCTTGCAAGGCCTACTCCAAAAACTCGACGAGTGCACCACGATGCAGCGTTTAAAAGGAAAGCCATCGCGTGTGCCGAAATGGACGGAAGTCGGGCCGCATCGTGGTCGTTCGGAGTTCCCGAAACGTGCGTGCGGGACTGGTAGAAACAAAAGCAGAAGATTGTCTACAGCAAAAATTTGCGCAAAGGCTTCAGTGGACCACTGTTATGCCTACGAGTCCACAGCGAACGTCCATGCCTCTGAAAAAGGCAATCTGCGTCGAGGCCAGCACGCGAGCCCACCCGACGCGGACAACTCAACGGCGTCGTCACGCGGTGGTGCCTCTCTGCCGCGCACCACAGTGAGTCACCTCAGCCAGCGAGCCTACGCATTCCTGTCTGGCGAGTCTGACGAAATGCATGGCGACGTCCCTCGTCCTTGGGTGCAGCCACGTGCAGCGCAGCGGCTTCAGATTAGATGACGCGGCCCAGCGGCGACACCATTGGAGGATTCTAACCTCACGACCAGCGGCGCTTCTGGTTGAACGTTTGATTACTCAAAGAATCCACCCGGTGCATATAAAAAAAGCCCTGCGGCGCGTCGCGAGCAGTAGACCTATGTGTTAGAGAGGAGAGCTCGGCTCTTCGGGTCCCTAAGCTGTCGGCCCCAGTGCCGAATTTGTAACGCCTCTGTATATATGCTGTACATAAACCTTGTTTAACTCACCAACGTCTCGTCCGTTCGTCTATAAGCTCTGCGCAGAAGCAGTCGCGAGCTGAAAAACCTACGCTACCAAACGGCTGGTGACCGTGTCGGCGGAGATCGGAGCAGTGGCACCATTGGGACCGTGTTGGCGTCGCCGTCTTTCGAAACAGTAGTTGCAGCGGTGAGATTCGTGGCGCGCTTCGTAACGTCGTCAGCCAGCGTCAGCGACATTAATGCGGTGAGTGCCAGATGTTTTCCCCTCAGTTCACCAGACTACTCTAGCTCAGGTTATAGTAGTTTAGAGAAGGGCTGTGTGAAGCATTAGAGTGAGCTTTGATCGTTTCAAGCCAAGTAGAAGCGCTTTGAAACCAAAGTTAATGTGGAGGGTGTAAACACAAGAGTGTTACAAATTGTTTGTGCGTCTTGCTAGTTGGCTTATAGTGGGTACGGCAAGTAAATTCTTAACAGGGGCAAACAGCAAGAGGCTAGTCTGAACGATGGAGAACCTTAAAGTGAAGGAACTAATCAAAATTTGATTACTTTGGGTTGTGCGAAACGAAAGCAAGCGATCCTTGAGATCATGAAGGATGAAGGAGTGTCGGCTGAGGAAGTCTATGAGACCTGGGTGGATATCAAAGCACGCCGCGAGGAGGCTGAAAGGCGAGAAGCTCGCGAACGTGAAGAAGCTGAAAGGCGCGAACGTCGCAAGCGCGAGGAGGCCGAGAGACAGGAGCGCCTCGAGTTGAAATGAATAGAATTGGCAATCCTACAGTGTTCGCAGGCGCCTAGCGTAGCTTCTCGGACAGTTCAGGTCAGCGGTTGTAGAATTCGGGACCAACTGCCCCCGTTCGTAGTAGGCGAGGACATGGCGAAGTATCTCGTCAAGTTTGAACCAGTCTGTGAGCGAAATGCTTTAGAGCGGTCTCTTTGGGCGCCGAACCGGTTAGCTCTTCTTCCCGACGAAGTGTCCGACGCGATAACTTGCTTGTCGAAGGAAGCGTTTGAGAGCTATGATGAGGTTAAGGAAGTGCTCTTGAGACGTTATAAGTTGTCACCCGAGGCTTTCAGGCAAAGGTTCCGGTATGCTAAAAAGGGGAATGAGTCACACGTTGACTTCGCGTTTCGTCTTAAAGCCGATTCGATTGAATGGCTCAAGGACGAAGGTGTTTATGACGACCGCGATAAAATGGTAGAATGCACTGCATTGGAGCGATTCTACCGCTGCATCGAGGAAGATGTCAAGCTTTGGCTGCAGGATAAACTTGAAGTACAGCTAAACAAGGCAGCAGAGTTAGCTGAGGAGTATTATACTCGCCGAAAATTGCATAGCAGGGCAGTGCGCGTTGAAAAGGATGAAAGGAAAGAGGGCTTTTCAAAGAAACCTGATCAACGGAAGCCGCGAATCTGCTACAACTGCAGAAAAGAAAGGGCACATCGCGATAAACTGTAAGCAAAAGTTTGCTTTTGCAACAATCCGAGAATCGGAAAAGAACATGCGGTTGTTAGAGTCGTATCTGGAAGAAATTAGTGTGAATGGGAAAAGTGTCGAGCACTTCGAGACTCAGCAGCAACCACGGCCGTTGTCCATCCTTCATTGGTGTCTCCGGATGACTTTACAGGAGAATGCGCGTGGAACAGGCAAGTCGCCGAGAAGCAGAGTGCTTGCTTACCAATCGCTACAGTTGTCATTGAAGGCCTGTTCGGTAGGCTTCGCACCAAAGCGGCTGTGTCTGCCGCGTTTCCCGATTGTTTTCCTTATCGTTTCTCTAACAATTCAGAGCAGCCTCTCAAAGGGCAGGGTAAATCGTTCTTCCCCAACTTAGCGTACATGGCCCTCACGTGATCGCAAGCGCGGAAGCTTTCGCAGGAGCTTGATTTTCTTCAATGTGGTGAAACAAGTTCAAAAGCAGCAGATCTGTGTGACCTTGGCGGCGAGTTGACGGAACCTCAGAGAGGAAACTCTCCGTGTGAGTCATGTGAGCAGTCACTCGAGCGGCCCGTCGCCGAAGCGACCAGCGCGGTTTCCGTAGCAGGGGGAGACGACATGGCGCCATTGAGACAGAGCTAGAGGGGTGCAACGTTCTCGCATGTAGCGAAAAGTTGGAGTGAGCTGTCAAGGGTTGATCGAGAAACGCTCATTCGAGAGCAGCATGAGGACCTCTCGATAAAAGCGCTAATGGAAAACGTAAACTTGGGAAAAAAAGAAAAAGAATGTTTCTTTTTTCGAGAAAGCAAGGCTTTTGTATCAAAGCTACACAAATGCGCAAGGTCGCAAGTATAAGCAGCTCTTGGTGCCACAAGTATCGTCGCCAACTATTGGAACTGGCGCATGAAAATGCACGGGCAGGGCATCTCGGCATAAAAAAGACCAAGGCTAGAGTTTCCCTTGAGTTTTATTGGCCAAAATGCTGGAAGGATATCGAAGACTTTGTACGCTCATGCAACACTTGTCAGAGAGCGGGGAAATTCGCGGATAAGTGGAAGGCACCCATGAAGTTTTCTGATAGCAATTATGAAGTGAAATTAGGAAGGCGGCCGGACAAAATTTACAACTTGGTGAAACCATACGTTCAACGTCAAGCGGTCGTAAATCAGCTGTTGAATGCTTCAGAGGAAGAGGGAGCAGAGCTTTTTAGTTCTAGTGAGGTAATCGAAAGGGAATCGGAGGTAATCTTAGAGAAGTTGAACCTAGAGCCTAGGTTAAATGAAGTCCAAAAGGAGCACCTGAAAAGATTGATTTGATTGATTTGTGGGGTTTAACGTCCCAAAACCACCTTTGATTATGAGAGACGCCGTAGTGGAGGGCTCCGGAAATTTTGACCACCTGGGGTTCTTTAACGTGCACCCAAATCTGAGTACACAGGCCTACAACATTTCCACCTCCATCGGAAATGCAGCCGCCGCAGCCGGGAATCGAACCCGCGACCTGCGGGTCAGCAGCCGAGTACCTTAGCCACTAGACCACCGCGGCGGGGTGAGCACCTGAAAAGGATTGTTTCGGAGTTGGATACGTGTTTTCGGACCATCCCGGAAACACGACGGTGATCGAACACGATATCGAGCTAATTTGTGAGGAGCCAATCCCTAGCAAGCCGTATCGTTGTTCCCCTCTGCAACGTCGCAAGTATGAGCCGCTCTTGGTACCGCATAGGTATCTTCGCCGAAAAGTGGCCGGTTACTGAGGTGGCGCATGATACGCCAACAGCTTAACTTTGACGTTCGCTACAAAAAAGGAAAGCTAAACGCTAATGCAGACGCATGGAGCCGTGCGTTTAGTTAGTACCTTCTCCACCTTTCGGTTTCTCGCTGGCGATTCGGGGCAAAATTTTGACCTCATCACGACCTTAGCTGAGCGCTCTCGTCCAGAATGAGCTCAAGGAGGCAACTTTATGTTCTATTCTAGTTCGTTACGTTATTGTATGTGTAAAAATTTGAGTTGTCATTTTAAGAGTCTTGTGTCCCACATGTGCCTCTTGGTGTAGAGAGAACAAAATTCCGATAGACACATAGTTAGGTATATGTTGTACTATACTTTGTCTGGTGTTCTGTCGGGTGACCGAGGGCACTTGCTTGTGTCGTGTGTTGTCTGTTGTCGAACCGTTTTTGACAAGTTGCAGAACCATCGACAAGTGCTGAAACCAAAGATCGTCAAAAGAGACGAGCGAAGCTGGTCGACAAGTTGTGGCGACACAAGCCAGTGGAGCTGGGATCCGTCCTCAAGAATGGGATGCGTTCCCGGAACAGAGTCTGGAGCTGCATTCTCCCCATGGCCCTGGAGGCGAACCTGGAGGGACCTGGCGAACGAGCACGCCTCACATTCGAGCCACGTGAAAGCAGCTCGTCTTTCGGGCACATTGTCTGGCGGCGGGGGTGCTGTTATGCCTGCGAGTCCACAGCGAACGTCCATGCCTCTGAAAAGGGCAATCTGTGTCAAGACCAACGCGCGAGCCCACCTGACGCGGACAACTCAAAGGCGTCATTACGCGGTGGTGCCTCTCTGCCGCGCACGCACAGTGAGTCACCTCAGCCAGCGAGCCGGCGCCTTCCTGTCTGGAGAGTGTGACGCAATGCGTGGCGACGTCCCTCGTCCTTGGGTGCAGCCGCGTGCAGCTCAGCGGCTTCAGATTCGATGACGCGGCGAAGCGGCGACCCCATTGGAGGATTCTGACCTCACGACCAGTGGCGCTTCTGGTTGGACGTTTGGTTATTCAAAGAATCCACCCGGTGCATATAAAGAAAGCCCTGCGGCGCGTCGCGAGCAGTAGACCTATGTGTTAGAGAGGAGAGCTCGGCTCTTCGGGTCTCTAAGCTGTTGGCCCCAGTGCCGAATTTGTAACGTCTCTGTATTTATGCTGTACATAAACCTTGTTTAAAGCACCAACGTCTCGTCCGCTCGTCCATCAGCTCTGCGCAGAAGCAGTCGCGAGCTGAGAAACCTACGTTACCAAACGGCTGGTGACCGTGTCGGCGGAGATCTGAGCAGTGGCGCCTTCGGGACCGTGTTGGCGTCGCCGTCTTTCAAAACAGTGGTTGCAGCGGTGAGATTCGTGGTGCCCTTCGCAACGTCGTCGGAGGCGCGCTTCGTAACACCACAGCAGGGTCGGATTCCGCAAATTGAAGAGCTGTTCGGCGAGTATGTGATTGAGCAGTAAGCGGCACAGCGGCCCGTGACGACAGAACTGCTCTAAGTGCAGGCTATGCAGTTAGCTTTAGAAAAAGGGCTAATGCCGAGCCAGTTTAAAGCGAGCAGGTGCTGGCTAACTAAACTAACTTTATGAAAAGGAAAGCCTTTCCCTCCAAAGGCGAACGGGCATATGCGGAAAGTTTCCTGAGGAGTATGATGAAAAGCTTCACATTTTTTAGAGTTTCGTCCTAAACTTGCGGCACAACAACGGCTACCTGCGTGGGCAAATCGAAAATGCCGATCAGACGCCTCTTTACTTCGACATGCCTAGCACCACAACTGTCGAGAAGAAGGGGGCGAAGCAAGTTCGCGTGCTGACATCGGGCCACGATAAAACTAGAGTGACGGCAACGCTCCGTTGCACGTCAGATAGGCACAAGCTTCCCTCATACCTCATATTTAAACTGAAGATGCTCCCGAAAGGAGTCGTTTTCCCGAGTGGTGTGATCGTGCAGGCCAACGAGAAAAATGGGTGCACGTTGCAAACGATGTTTCACTTTTTTTTTTTCGTCGTGGAAACCGGGTGCGCGTTACAATCGAGAGTTCGGTAGAATCGAGTAAATACGGTATGCTTGATAGTGAAGATGTTGAGAAACTTTTTTAATGGACAATATTTTCTTGCCGTTACTCACCTATGCATAAAAGCCCGCCACCCCCATTTAGAAACAGAACAATTCAAAATAAAAAATCTGCATTGCCATGAATGGATCTTCTTAGCATTATCGTGATGCAACTTGCCACCAAAACTGACACCACAAATTATCTGCTTTTTTCTTTTGCATATTCAATATGTGTAAGTTCAACTGTATCACACAAATGACAACCTAGTGCTGTGAATGATGCGTCCATGATTTGGCAATACTGTCAGTACACAATAGTTTTTTCCGATATGCAAAAGAAAAAATATTCAAGGAAGTTATATGCACAGTAAAACCTTGTTAATTTGAAGAAGAAAGTTTTCAAATTACAAAACAAATAAAAAATAGGATGCAAGAAATTTTGAATTATTGAAAGTAATCTGGGGTGGTGGTTTCCTGTGCCGGCTAGTCAACTCTCCAAGTATGATGTTTTCCTGCAATACCTGGGCCAAATTTTGTCACAATCACAGATTAACGCCAGTCACTGATGCTAACAGCACAAAAAAAAAAAGATACGAATATATTATTGTCATTTAAATGTGAGAGTGCAGAAAAGAAGGCTTGCTTCACTGCAACACAGTGGTGACACGTGGGCAGCAAGTCACCAGCTTCACGTAGCGTGTCACGATGCAACCATTTGCCAGTACTTTCTGATAAAATAAAGAATTCAACAGTAGCCAAAGCTAAGAGACAAGATCATCGAAGATTTCAAAGTAAGCATTGCAGACAGAAGCTCCACCAGCAGTTCTAATGCGCATACGGCTGGAGCAAATGCCAATTGGACTGCCCGTATTTTCATTATATATTCCCCCCAAAAATGGGTAAATAATGGTTCACCGATGTTGCGAGAACCATGCGATGTGCCGCCTTTGTCTCACCGCTATGGTGAAGCGAGTTTTTTTTTTTTGCAGGCAGACATTGAAGTCCATTACAAAAAGCACAGTTTTTGTGTGTGTATGTGTGTGTGTGCGTGTGTGTGTGCGCGTGTGTGTGTGCGCGTGCGTGTGCTGGCAGAAGTGCGGCTGGGGTGCGTCATCTGGGATTAAGTATTGCTACACTGCATTGCCTTGCGGCTTTCAAGACCCACTGTTTCTGCGGATTTTGCGGCGAAATGGGGATCGAGAATCTGCACATCGCACCCCATGTTTTCAAATTGACTTGTCTGGTGCTGAACCCCGCTTTGAATATTGAACTCACTTATATTGCAAATACAGGACTGCAGAAATCGTTCGAATCAAGCAGGATTTTTAACTAAGCAATTGAATTAATGAGGTTTTACTGTACATTTTGAACATTATGCACAAAAGTCATTATTTGACTGAAGCACACTACTAAAAGCTACCGTAAAAAGCGGAATACAGGTCGACCCTTCAAACTTTCATCTCTGAAAAAGAATCTTTAAATTAGAAAGTATCGTGGCACACCTTTACGGTGGTAAATACCAGACACAATCAGCTGCACTGTGGTGACATTTCTTTTAATTTGGACACTAATCTTGTGTAGTTTAACACCAGAAGGCCACAAAGTGCTGCCACTCAGACTCGTCCAAACTCGAGTCCAACGGCGTCCGTTTTATACTAGTAACGTCCAAGAGTGCATCATCCTCCATTCCATCCAATGCGTTACTGACGCAGCATTTGCGGAAAAATGGACGCACATATGCTGCCTCAGCGCAATGCCCTTCCGCTTCATAAATCGGAGCACTCACGATGGCGATCCTTTGAATTGCACCCTCGTGAGCCCAGAGCCGGGCGCTCTCTCGAGACCTTTCCCGTGGATGCACTCCGCTGTTACGGGTAGCGACCTTAAACACAGCTCCCGCACGAATTCAGCGAGTAGAGTTTCCAGTTAGGGGTGCAATACAGCCCACGACACCATGTTTTTTTTTTTGTTTTTTTTTTTCTGTTCGCTGCAGGATGTGATGCGCTATTGGCTCCTCCAGTATCCGTTGCTTTTTTTCTCTGATGCATTGAGTTCCCGTTGTGCAGCCAGGTTTCCGTGCCCTTTGACATAATTCATAATTTTTTTTTCTCAAAGCCTATCATAAACTGCTGTCGACTACCACTCATTCCTGAATGAAATAGAAAACAGCAGACTAACAGCAGATAACCGAGGTAAAATGGCGTCCCTACAACACTAAGCCTTGCCCAACGGCGCCGCTGCAGATGCTCACGGCAATAGAGGCTTTTTACTTAAGCTGCCTATTGTTGCGAGACATCCACAATTTTCTCGGCCAATGACCGGTATATAAGACAAGGGTCGACTTACATTTTTTAAATTCGACCTATATTCCAGGTTTTACAGTAGTTTTCATCACTCTAGGTTTTTTTTTTTTCACTGTTGTTAATGCATAGGTCACAGATGTGCTTGAACTTCCCCTCCAAACTAGCCTATTTTGGCAAATGAAATTCAAGCCAAGGTGAGAAGGCGAGACCCCAGATGCTTTAGAGCTCATTTTCAACAACAGAGACATCTAAAAAAAATCCAAGTTGGAGGAATGTTTTCCTTCCTTCAGTGACTCTTCAAGGCCTCAATCTCACAGCCATTAAACTGCCTGGCATAAAAAAAACCTCTGACACATGTTCTTGTAAAATGCCCCCTAGTACTTATGCAGCTAAAAGCAGATCAATATTCAATATGCCAATAGCATAGTCAAGAAAAAAAAAATAGGGTAGGACAGCAATATATTCAAGGACTCTGCCAGTGAGGCAGTTGCCTTGAACCTGCTTTACGAACTTGAATGATGGCTCCAACTTCGTACCGAACCACTTAAATGTTTCAGGGCTCTGTTACTGTGGCATCGAAAATACGAAAGTACATTCTTCAGAAACAAAAACTTGGACCGATAGCCAATCACAACAAACTTCGTCTGTCAAAGAGACATCAGGCGGTTTTTCATGCCTCTGAGAACAAGGCCCAAAGGGTACACAAGGCATTAAAGAATATACAGCTCAATCTAGTGAACAAAAGTGCATAAGCAGCAGAAATTGCATGCATCGCAAAGGCTTCTAATAGCTGGGCTCTTCTTGCTAGTTATAATTGTTGCACAAGTGTCAGAAGAAGGCAATTCTGTCACTTTCAGAGAAGCCTGCAGCAGGAAAGAAGGTTAGCCAGAAAGAATAAGAGCGAAAACTTTTTAAAGCACACATGCAGACAACCATAGACAGGAAAAATTGCTAGTGCAATAGAGTGCATTACAACATAACAATCAGCACAGACATTTTTGAGACTAAAACACATATGTACTCGTAACCTCTGAGAAGAAGTAAATATATATATATATATATATATATCTGCAGATAATGCAAAACTAGAGCTATAAGGATAAATTTTTTGAATATTTTAGGAATTACTCAAAACAAAATTGCAGGATAAAAAGTGTGAAATGATTAAGCATGCTGAAGTAATACATCTCGTAGGGCTAGTTGATATTTAGGACACATAGTGTAGACCACTTATAACGTAATAGCTTATAGTGCAGAACCGCTTACAATGCGGTCTCTTTCTACTCCCATTTACCCTCCCATAGAACCCCATGCCTACGCATATCGCTTATTGTACAGTCCCTCAAGACGAAAGACCGGTTATAATGCTGTTGACAGAAATTGTGACAAACACGGCAGGGAGTCCGTTTCTGAAAGGAGGCGCGCTGGGGAGCGAACGACAAGGTCGTTACGGAGGAGGAGGGAAGGGGGACACTGGGTGAAAAGAGTGGAGAAAAGAAAAAGCAAAAGAAAAAAAAGACAGCGGGACACTGCACGGGCTCGAGGAGTAAGGGAGGAAGACTGTTGCTCAGTGGCCTTTGCACCGGCGCTGACATGGCTACGGCCCACTACGTCGCTTGCATGGCTTCGGCCGCGCACCGCTCAACGTGGCACGTGCGATCCCACCCTCATTAAGTGCATGCGCTTAACAGTTTCCTGTCAAAGAAGACGTGATTATCGAGCTTGCAACAAGTATCGCGTTTGCTTCCTTGTCCGTAAATTTAAAACCTTTTATGGCTTCATGACGCGAGCATTCACTCCTGCTGCGAGTGCGCTTTCGTACGTAAGCTTGGCGAGTTGTCATTGCTGATCTGCCAGCCACGAACGCGAACTTCGTATCATGGACGCTGTTCTTGGTTCACTGCTAGTGCGATCTTTTTGACACCAAATATTCATGTCTTGGACAAATTTTCCGCGACAACACACCAAACGGCAAGCTAGGCCTAATCGGCGTTGGTTGCGCTTTGGTACCGAATCAACTAAACTCTTTGTGGTGGCCACACTTGACGGGAAGGAACACATATCGTTAATAAAAACAATGGCGGCACCTGTAGCGCTCTGATAGTGGTTCTTGATTCGATTGCGATATCTTAAATAGGGTGTGCACCCATGAAATCGAATGGTTGGCGTCTTTCAACGCGCCGAATTCTGGACGTGATTCGACACAGTTTCTATGTAATGCGCATAATCAAGGCGGTCTAGTAGTCTGCGAATTTCCGCGATAGTGCTTTCATTTGAGACAGACACCCCCCTCGTGTTCATTTCACAGGCAATGCGTGCATTTGGACGTTAAATTCTTTTTACACTCAGAAATTTTCACACACGTGAAGCTGCATGTTCAACAGGTTTTGCGCAAGTGCGACCCTAAAAAGGTTGTTTTGGTTATAGTGCGGATATTTGAGACTCCCGCGACTTACAATATAAGCGGTCTATACTGTAAACTGCGCGAAGAAAAACTCAGATGAAATGATCGCGCACGAAGTGCAGGGTGTGCGCGACTCAGAACTGCGCTTCCGGTGTGATCATTATGCGTCCAACATGTTTTCTTCACACAATTTGAACGTCTTCAAAATTCCTAAGCATATCTTCATGAAATAGCAACATGGAAATGTTTCTCTTCGATAATTTGATGAAGTGCTGGCGGGGTGGCCTTTCATGGTTGGCTCATGAAGAATGAGCGAATGCAGAGACCGATGTACACTAAGTTTTTATGAGAAAGAACACATGAGCGCATTACCGTGTGCTCTGGCGGCTGCTTGTAGCCCATTCAAGAGAGAGCGAGAGAAACCACAGCCACTTTGCAAGTCATCTATTGGCGAGCAGAATTGGTGATACGGAACGAGCAGCAAGATTGCTACCGCTCCCCCTTCAAGGAGGTCGCATGTGAGGCTGACCTATCACCAATGACCAGTCGTTTTCCTCTACTAGATGCGAAAAAAGGCTGTGGTTGCTGTAGCTACTGCATGAGTGCGCAGGCCATGCGCTCCCATGTTCCCTGTCATAAAAACTGACCACGTACATGACTTGGTGCAACAAATATACTTCCAATAACACTTTAAAGGGACACTAAATAAAGGCAACTATTAAGTCAATGTTGATTGTTGAGATGGCGGTCCAGAAACCTCTTAGTGTTACCTTTGTGCCAAGGAAGGACCTATTTTGAAATAAAATCACTAATTAGCGGCCCGCATCACGTTAGCGCCCTTCAAGTTACCCGCCTCAAGAAGCGGACTGGCTCATGTCACTGTTGCCATGCACAACGTTGCCCAGCTTTACTGCTCTAGTAGCAGATCCAAAGCAGCGGGAGCCACAGCAGCAAATACGGCCATTGATCAATTTCTCGCAAGTGGCTTTGAGATTGCAGACGTTTGTTTCAACTGCGCCCCGCTAGATGGCACCACCTGTACCGTGTAACCACACCAAAATTGACTTTTTGAACCCCTTGCGCTATTCCCCATAATAACGTCCGGCGGTCCTTTTTTCTATGAATCAAACTGAAACGAACAAGGAGCATTTTATTGCTTCTCTTGATGCACGGAAGGTTTATTATTTAGTGCAGTTAGATCGATTACTAGCGATTTATTGTAGGCGGTCTGTCTGATGTCATCGGAATCATTTTGAAAATGCCCTACTGCGGCACCTGTGTTCTTGCGCATTTACCTTCATTTCTCAGCAAGTAGGGGATTGTTGTTGATAATGTTGTTTTACGTGTTGCCACACATTAAGCTGTCACTCTGACGTTAACTGTTATTTGACTTAAGTGTCCCTGTAAACGTGAAAAGCAAAGATGCTATTTCCTCAGGATCTCGTCCTCTTTCAACTTCATCGGAAGTCCAACTAACGTGGGAGACAAAGGTATGCTCCCCTCAAGCCTGGAGTTCCAAATCTGCCTCGTAGATGGCAATATAGCAGAACACCTCAAACATTAGATGCTAAAAATTTATGGTGTCCAATTTTTCAAACTTCCTACCAAAATATCGAGCTCTAAAACAGCCTTATTTAAGCCCCCACCCCACCTCTGCCACATGATAGCATTTCCATGTTGGAAACTGCATTTTGTTGAGTCAGTACATTAACCGTAGCAGAGCCTAAGTAGCATAGCAGAGCCAAAGAAGCTTTGCCGCAATACAAAAGTACGATGAGGTAAAGCATATCGACAATCAGAAGAGGTTACTTTTAATTAAACATTGAATATTTCTCTGGGAAATTCAAATAGCCAAATTCAAGTGTGAATAACATCGAACAGGAAACACTATTAAAATATATTCAAAATTTCGAATATTCGCACACCCCTAAAAACAACCAAATCAATCTAAATGTAACAGAATAGAAAGTTGGGAAAGTTGCTATAGTTAGAATCTAAATGTAGTTGTGGGACTTCCCGTGCCAAACAGTATTATGTGGTGCCATAGCGGAAGACTACGTTATGCCAGCCTTAATGATGAACTTATAAAACCTATAACACTATACCAATGCTGAGCATCACTTCAAACAGCTTGCATTTGTCATCCAAGTAGAGCCCAGAGTTACCTGACCAGCCCTCTATGCTGTTCGGTTTTTCGTACCAGCTCAAGAGGCTTGCTCCCCACACCAGCTAAGAGAAGCCGTGCACGTGCAAGAGCAGGGTGACAAATCCGTGGACGAAGAAAAGCAGGCAGGCACCGGTAAGGGAGGTCGTACAGAGAAAGAAACCATGTGTACGTGTGCAGTTACCTGCAGTGGCCGTGAGAGGGGGTTGTGCCACTCACCGGCTGCGTGAGCGGCTCCGAGATCCGGCTGGCGGGGACCTCCGGGGCGACCTGCTCAGAGAGCGGGAGCGGCCGCCGCCTCCGCCTCCTCCGCGGCGAGGAGAGAACGAACGGCTCCTGGACCTTGAACGGCTACGGCTGCGCGAACGATGACCCAGGGACAACCAGCTGTCACTGCTGCCAACACACTGTCGTGCCAACTAGCTCGACCCTCTCTACCGTGGCCCTAACTCAAGGAACCCATCCCACGCCTATACTAGCATGAAAGAAGGAGTCATTCTTTGCAAGACACATTCTTCATGTGAACTGACAGTCAAGCCAAAGACATCATTTGCAGTAACTAGTTAAAACATCAACTCATTGAGAAGACAAACTGCTGTTGGCAGGGAGCAAACATGCAAACTACCTGATAATCTATCAACCGTGCTACAGTTGTGGTCGCCCTACCGTACACCAAGCACAGATACAGTAGACTTCCTTTAAGACAAACTCGAAGGAACCACACTGATTTGCTCTTATCAGGAGTTGATCTCATCAGAAGTGTCCCCAATAGCCCAATGCTAAAAAGCCAAGTAGGCCTATATATGTTGCCTGAAAACACTAAATGTAGTTAAAATGGGGAGGAAAGAAACAAGAAGCAGCATTTATTTGGCTCAGCTTGACAAAACTTTTCAAATAGAGTAT
Organism: Rhipicephalus annulatus; assembly: GCA_013436015.1. Classification (NCBI taxonomy): domain Eukaryota; kingdom Metazoa; phylum Arthropoda; class Arachnida; order Ixodida; family Ixodidae; genus Rhipicephalus; species Rhipicephalus annulatus. The sequence goes on along the minus strand of WOVY01013130.1, from coordinate 178,203 downwards.
TTTAACTAATTCAACAAGTACTCTATTTCGTGAGTTCATAGTAAACGTGCTCATGAGTAAACTATCACATTTTAACAACTGTAGCAAGGCCCTATTTTGACGATTAGTAAAAAATGAGAGACAGGCACAAGTTTCCTTCAAAGAATGGAAAATTCATTTCTCTGTTCACCTTCCGAGAGGCTGTTTTACTGGCTTTGCTCAGCTTCCAAACTATCACATTTTAGCAACTGTAGCAAGGGCCATTTTGACGATTAGTAAAAAATGAAAGACAGGCACAACTTTCCTTCAAAGAATGGAAAATTCATTTCTCTGTTCACCTTCCGAGAGGCTGTTTTACTGGCTTTGCTCAGCTTCCATTTTATGACAGCGATGACAAGGCATCTGACACCTGTGATGGGTGTGCGCTAGTGCCGCATATTTGGTTGCAGTTTCATGCGATTATACTGAACAGACAATCTTTGCTCTCGTTTTCACTTTCATTTGACTTTTTTTATTTACCCCTTCCCTTGCACATCCCTCTCTAGCAAAGCTCTTGTGTTGGTGTGTTCTCTACTGTACTTTTGTTGGGGAACTGAACGAGAGGAGAATTTGAAGAGCGAACGCTTTTTGTTGCTTTCTTTGCTGATAAAGCCAGCCCTTCACCTACAGGCCAGGGGTGAGGGAGATACAGTATAACCTCATTACAATGGATGTGCTTACCACTGACACTAGGATACTACGTACCAAAAGGCGTTATGCTTACCTCCCTATTTGTTCTATTGATTGAGCTTCGTTTACTGCGGATTCTGGTACAACGGACGTTCGCATATAATTGACTAAAATGTGAGGCAAGCAAGGTGGTCAGGACTCCTTTACTGCTGGATTTTTCTACCAGGGACGTCCCAAACTCAATTACTTCAGACTGCTGTGAATACAGACGTATTGATTTAAGAACGAAGGCCGCCGATCAGTGGTCTGTTAATGGTCAGATATGTCTTACTTATTAATGATCAGATATGTCTTACTAAGGTGAAAAAATCACCGTGCAGCTGGCTTGCTCTTGGGGCGGTGATGCGCGAAACTGCTAGCTGTTACTGCTCCAAGCAGTCACTGCGTGCCAAGCTTGGCCGGGGGTTCTACCACTGATGCGCAAAATGCCCATCCACGGTTCGAGCAAGCAGGCGATGCAATTCGTCGCTTTCAATAAAGGACATCACGTCTTCTTCATATTCGCATGTCCGGTAAAGCCATGATCTTGTCCACAAAATTCAGAGTAAAGTTAGAAGTAGCTACGATTTCGAGCAAAAATCTCAATTTAATGTGCCTGGCAGCAGCGTCCGATGTTCCCAAGTACGTCGTGCTCGATTGTGAGTATAGAGAGTTGTCCCGTGGTGGTCTTCGTCCCAAGGTCAGAGTGCTGATAATCAGCGGGTCCAATGAGACACTATTACACTGGGCCAAAGACATGCGCCTGCGATGTTCACGAGTTTAGCGTGCATTCTTTATCTGATAGCTGAACGTCTGCTTGCAGCTGCCTTAACTGAATTGTGACCCGGGATTTTAGATGGTTGAGCCGTGCAAGAGCTATCACAATTGGAAACAGTTTTTCTTTGCGGCACATCAGTATAGTTTTCAACGAACATGTTTTGGAATCTGTTTTTTTAAAAAAAAGGCCACAGAAACTAAGCATGGCTTTCAAAAAATCATTTTTATATGCCCCCTTTGAGAGAAAATCAGCCTATGCCTTGTAATTCTCTGGTTATAACGAACCCACTCAGCGTTTACATAAAAGTTAGTAGTAACAGAACTTCGATTTTGCACTCCTTTTAGAACAGACCAAAATCCTCTTCACTATAAAGGTCCGTTATGAGATTATACTGTACAAGCTTTATGCGCTGACCTTCGTTTTCCACTTATCTCGCTTTCTGCCTGCAAGTCAATTCAATTTTTTTTTTTTGAGTCTTGTGTGCCAGGTAGTCTCCCCTCCCCCTCCCCGCCCATTTTTCGTTTGGTTGGCCGGAATGCCCCCATCAAAACTATAATGTTTGTCGCGCAGAATCCAAGTCGTGGCTGATCCCTGGGAGAGTTCGTCTTAAGCGTTTCTTTTTTTTATATTCTATGGGATACCGAAAACGTGTTGTACGTCTTTAAGCAAGAATTCATATTAAAGGGAGTTTACTGTATACTTAATAATATGTATGGAAGAAAAACCGCCACCACAAGCTCGATAAGTGGAGCATCCGGTGAGTTATTCAAAGGTTGCAGGTATGGTCCCAGCCAGTAGTAGCAAGCTGTCGTTTGGCCTACTTCAATTTATTCACGTTTACATCACAATTACAGTTGAACCCCTTTATAAAAGACATGCAAATATTCTTGTCTGCCATAAAAGGTATATTTTATAAGCAGTGTGTAACACGGATGCATTTTCCAATCAACCAGTTTCAATGTTGGCACACTGGTATTTCTTATACGAAGTTCTCTGCTACATCTGCGTTAGTTATAAAGGAATTCAAATGTACTACAAATGATGTGCCTAATACTTTCCTTGGCTTGACTGTCTGTTAGTATTGTCCTTTACTTAGAAACAGACATTTAGACTGCAAGACAAGCTATGCTTACAGTGCAAAGCTACATGGGGACGACGAAGGAGGCAGTTTGACTTTCAATGTCTCCATTCCTTCGTCCATGCAAAGTCTGCACTGTAAGCATTCTTCTCCTACCCAAACTACACTCCTTTCCTATGTGCTACACGAATCCCGTGAACCAAGCGTACACAACATAATCGAAACAGGTGAACATCATGCAGGATATAACAGGAAAAACTGACAAAAAGTACCACCAAGAAAATAAAATAGAAGGGGAATAAAAGAATAAATAGAGATATAAAATATAAGAGAATAAGAGAATAAAAGAATAAAATAGAGATTAACAAAGCATGCAAGACAACAATTTGAAAAGAACCTGCCATTTTGCCCTGAAGATGAATTACTTTCTCAGATCGTGACAATTGAGGAGGCATGCAGGACCAGACGAACACACTCGATGCGACGGACTAAGTTGTACCACCACCAGAAAAGATACCTCGGCACACCTGCTTTTTGTGGCAATAACAAAGCTACAGCTTGTGATAACTGCAAAACTAAGACAAATGGCAACTCAAAAGGGTACTAACAACAAATTTTGCAGCCCGCGGGACCGATTACTGTGAACATGCATATATCTGCAAAACAAATACCGAATATAGCTTGGAAGGTGTTCTACATGAATTTTAACATTCGCATGCACGATAGAGTGCCTAGTGGTATTGACACTGACAAGTGATCCCTCAGTAAGCCCCCTACTTCCTTCACATCACCAAGCTGCAGTTAATACTAAAGCTATGATGGCGTCTTAGCCGCTATTTCTCCGTTGTCGCATTCATTCAAGCAGTCTTCATCTCAGCGACTACTTGAGAGTACGTGGCCACGGCACACACAGAAAATTTTGTGCTTGGCAATCCAGTAAAAGCTTGTTAATTCGAACCGCAAGGGGAAGCCGCCTCAGTTCTAATTAACGAAAGTGAAGAACAACAGCACACTGGGAGTAGGGCATTACAATTTTTTTTTTTTAATCTGTGATCGCGGTCTGCCTTCTTTCCTTGAAGGCGACAGCCAGCACTTTTCACTCTAACGAGCGAATTTGGTGGAACACCTCTTCTCCGCCTTCTTCAAAACTTAAGAAAAGACAAGCGTCATTCAATCCGGCCATGACTTCCGCAGCAGAGGGCCGCACCGGTGCTTCAACCTCCTCTTCATCATTGTCACTGGCAGCGACATGTTCTGCAGTTCTCACCTGACCACACACCACTACACTCGAGTCCACATCGACATAGTCCGCAATGCAGACGTCTTCAAACGTCCGCCATGGGGGCGGTGAGGCAGTGTTCGAGCACTGGTGGCTCGTCAGCTTCGGTGCTGAAACCACAGTGGCGATAGCAATTTGCTATCGTAAGCGCTGTCACTTGGTAGTTATTGCACAAAATAATTCATTCCAACATATGATGCCGATAAAATTATTTTAAATTTCTAATTATACCCTGGTCCATGGGCTGCAATACCGCTGTCATGTTTGCAGGAAGGAAGGCCAGCTCAATGGCCTTCGTCTCAACGTTGACTTCATGAGCCAAACATGTTGTCCACAAGAAACAGGACTTGGCGATCACAGCGTTCGAAATTCTTGTCAAGCTTCCCCAGTCACTGCGCGAGCAACTCCCTCGTCATCCACACCTTTTTGTTGGCCGCGTAGTCCGATGGGAGGGACGGGATGTTCTTGAGGCAACGAGGACTTCTCGATTTGCCTATAACAAACAGGGGCAACTTCTCGGTCCCGGTCATGTTTGCAGCAACCATCACAGTTATCCGTTCTTTAGTTTTTCTTCCCTCCCGCGCACTTGTCGCATTTAAACGTGAAAGTTTTGGCGGGCAGCAATTTGAAAAATAAGGCAGTTTCATCCGCATTAAATATGCCCTGCGGAGAATACTTCTCCATGTAGCCTTGAAGCACTATGAAGCGCCAACCTTCACACGTTTCCATATTGACGGCATTCATTTAACCCGGAACAACACGGAAAACGAGGTCGTAGCGCTCGCGAGAACGGTACAACCACCCATCTGAAGCAGCGAAGTCGTCGTCTAGCTGCAGGGCGAAGTCCACTGCCTTTGCCAGTATGACTGGGCCACTCAATGGTAAGCCCTGCGAACGCATTTCCTTCATCCAAGTGAGAAGCGCTTTCTCGAGGTCAGGATACTTTGCGGGCCGCAACCTCCTCCTTTAGCTCGCAACTTCTGCCTCTAAGGCATCTTCAATAGTCGTCCTATTTTTTTATATAAGTAGATAGCATCGTTTTCAGTATCCCATGCTTTTTCGTGATTTCTTGCTTAGACAAGAGTCCGGCGTCCACTTACCGCAAGATATCGGCGTTCTCCTGAAATGTTTCGGCACGATATTTGCCGCGAGCACACGCCATCAAGTCGTAACAGCAGAATGACGACAGATAGGAAGCTACTACCGGCGCTACCGCAGTAAACGTGAGCCGAGGCCTAACACTAACACAACTAATCTCGACAGTCGGAAGCTACTCCCCATGCCAACAACCGAGGCGTACTACGCACGCCCGAGTTGGAGATTGCAAAGATAAAGGCTGGGCGAAGCTACGACGCACCCGCTTTGCTGCGTGCTGGTCATGCCATCTGTCGTTTAGCAGCAACAGCTTCGCAGGATTTGCAAAGGCTCCGTGATCGGCACAAAAAATCTTGGAGGTTACGTAGGACCAAAAGCAGGCAGCCACCAAGAGAGAAAGAGATGGGGGGGCACTCTGGCCCACGTGCCAAGTTTTCTCTCCTTTTTTTTCTCTGCTCCCTGTCAACGCCGCGTTGTAATTCGACAGCCGCCCTATTGAGTGACTAGCCAAGCAGCCGGCGCGCAGTTCGAATTGTCCGTGGCGGAACCTACTCGCGTTCAAATTAACGGGCTTTTTTATTCATAGGCTTGCATGGAGCTTGGCCGGACCATAACGTAGAGTTTGAATTATCCATAAATTCGAATTATTGAAGTTCTAATCAACAGGCTTTCACTGTACTGCTGTCCTGTTCAAATGACTTCTTGATGCAAACCTCACAGAAGTGCATCACAGTTCCTTCTGATGACATGACCGAGCATTGCACACGCTAGCTGGTGACAGCTGCACGTGGCGGATTGATGGATTTACATGTGGAGTTGAAGGGGAGACGCTCTCGAAAGAATTTTTATTTCTGGTCATAGCCACTTAAAAATTTTAATATAGTTTTTCATAGAGACTTCAAATATGCAATTATTTTTTGTGTAGCTGCTATAGTTGGAGTTATGCCATGCACAATAGCAAAAAGTTGCATGTTTTGCGGGTACTCTTCTAAGTATTAACTTTCAGTAAAAGCATTGTTTCTGATCTTATTGGACTCTTGGTAGGTTGTGAAGTGCAAATATCTATCCAGATATGTCACAGAAATATTAAAACCAAGAAAAAAATGCATTCAATAACTAATTATTTCCAATCTCCCTTGAAACAGTAACCTAATATTTTCACAACTAATTCTGGTAGGCATTGCAATTTCAAGTAGACATTTGCGTTCTGCATGTGTTGAAGAATATGCGTGCCATGTTTCGTTAATATACAGTAAGTATAAGAGTCTAAAAGGCTGCCCGGAAAACGTGAAATTGTCAAAAAAAAATGAAAATGAGAAAAACAAGTTCGAAAGTTTGCATTAGGAAAGTTTTTTTTTTTTTTTTTCATCAAATTGGAGCACAATGAAAAGCAGCTTGCACTGCATGCTCGGAAGACCTAGAATTGCACAGAATCGTGTAAATTGGTCATGGCCTGCACCCGAACTTCCGTCACGCTTACAGCAAAGCTATCACTCGAGCTGCCACTGTCGAATTGAGCGTCCCTGGCCGAAGTAGCAAGTCTCGACGCATGCGCGAATGAAAGTGTAGATACAGGGCACAGTTTGAGAAATGCCGAAAGCCCTTTGCGCTTTCCAGCTACCTCTTGGATGCGGAGTTTCCGTTTTCGGCAGGTTGGGCATTGCACACCCGCCCTTAGGGCAATCAGTGCATCGATATCGCAAAGCAGCGTGTTGAAAGTAGCAGCACCTACTGGACTACATTCTCTCCATGAATTCGCTCTTCATTTGGGATGTACCGACAAATTCCCCGGCAGCGGGATTTCACAACCATTGTCGCCGCGGGGTTCGATGTCAGTGTTATAGGCCCATTCGAAGTCTGAGCATCGAGACGTTGGTCGGCGGCGACATCAGCATTCAGTGTCGCTTTGGGAAGCGTCCGACGCAGTTTTCCTCGATACCTGGGGTGAGTTCTGAATTTTCGATTATCTAGACTGCACGTCTTGGGGCTTGCCATGGCGCAAAACTGCAGAGAAACGCCGAACAACTTGATTGCGACGTCCAAGACTGCGCTCTTTTGCCGGAAAGATAGGAGGGGAGGAGGCGGAGCGCACCACGGACCAATGACGGCCTCGTGCTGCATGCCGCCATGTTCAAAACGCGTGGCATATGCGTTGTTCTTGTCTTTTTTTTATTCTTCGTGAAGATACGAGACTGGCTACTAATGGATCGTGAAGGGGAAGGCATTCGCAGCATGTGTGCACGATTGCAAATGGCGGCCTACGCAAACTAGGCCATTTTTGGTTTTTTGCACATTTCTCACGTCACTGCCCCCCACTTGGAAGCAGTCTTAGATTATTTTTCATGCGAATTTCAGCTTGATATCTTCAGAAGTGAAAGATTATAGTCCAGGAATGCCAATACGACTAAAAAACAAAGACCAGATACTTTTCCGGCAAACCGCGACTTTTCGACCGGCGTCTCCCCTTGACATCATAAAACCACCATATAATTATGAGAGACACCGTAGTGGAGGGCTCCGAAAAGTTCAACCATCTGGGGTACTTAAACATGACCCTAATCTGAGCACACAAGCCTACAGCATTTTTTTGCCTCCAAGCCGGGATTTTATTCGTGACCTGCGGGTCAGCAGCAGAGTTCGATCCCGAAATTGTCACACACTGCAGCAAGCAATGTACAGTGTTACTACCAGGCCCCCAGCAACACATTTCGGAATAAAATTAATAAAAACACGAGGTTAAAAATTATGGGTCAGTACCCCTTTAAACTATAGCACAGACGGTGCGTCGAACACAGCAAAGCCTTTGAATACTAAAACTAATGAAGGCTGCATTCAAGAACGAGCAAAGTGGAAAGTAAATTATGCCTTGAATAAAAAAGCCTGGCATAACACTAGAGCTAATTTATGACACTTCATGCACATGAATGAAAGAACAAACACACAGTACAGAACACATTACACAAAAAACACTTTCAGTGCTGTGATAGACCATCTTATGGATCTGACTAACGATACACGTAAAAAGAGAACAGTTTTGCAACTGCGTCATTCAACATAGCTGCCGAGCATTATATTTACAGGTAAGTCTACATACAGTGGTGCTGCAGCTAATCTGCTTATGCAAACAGAGGCAGCAAGGTGCAACATATAAAAAAAAATTCCTTCACCACCTGGGATGCTCTTCCAAGTGTCAACAGTGTCCCTTTTCAAACAATGCAGCATGCAGCACACTGTGCTACCACTTTCCCAAACCACTCCCACTTTGCTCCCAGTCTTAGCCCCAGTGCTTGGTCATTCATCACGCAAAGAAACTAGGCAACACTTTTTTCTCTTCCTCCTACATCCACACACAACCCTTCCCTGCAAGTAACAAAGTGCTGCCTGCTCGTCAACTAATCACGGCCTTCATTACTGCACTCGTCCTCAACCTGGGCAAGGAACACCCCACCCCTTTCCACAACCACTCAAGGCAACCATGTCTTTCCCCATTCCCGATCATTCGACCATTTTGAGAGAATGGATCACAAGCGCCGTTTTCCGAAGGCCCTCTCAACAAGGAGCCAGGAGGCTCATGCCATTAGAGAACAAAAAATAGAAACAACAGAGAGGGCTCATTCCTGCATAGCTCTCAGTGCAGGGGAGTCCCGTGAGGCGGAGCCCCCAACCTCAGACTCACCTTTGGCAGCTGCAGCAGCAGAAGCAGCCGCCGCACATTCTGCCTGCTTGCAGAGGTGCACAGTGCAATCTCTTGCCGATAGTGGCAACTCTCTTCCCGACACCCTCTCAGTAGTAGTAGTAGTGGAACTACGCAGTAGTAGTGTGTTCTGCAGAGCAGTTTGCCCCCATCTCAGTAGCAGTGAAGCTCTCTTAGCAGACTAGCAGACGAGTAGCAGTGCAGGCTGCCGCCCCTGTTCACTTGCAACGCAGTGGCCGCCTCGCTCTCATGTGATCATCTCTCTAGCTGCCCAATTTTTTGGCGCTGTAGTAGTAGTAGTTGTAGTGGTTGGGAGTGCTGGCATCGTGCGCCGCTGCCAACCACCGCCGACTCAACCGAAGCCTCTCGTGCGCAGACATTTACGACAACGGGGGCGAGGCTCAGGCCTACAAAACATGGGGCATCAGCATTACTCGCCACACAAGACGCACGTGCACGCACTCACACCATTAACTCAATGCAAAAGAGTTAAAACAATCCCTCTGCAAACTCAAAATAAGCTGTCCTACATCTCTTCATCATTTATTTATGTCACGTGGCAACTGCAAAACAAGCTACAAATTAGGCAGTTCATGTTGCCTCCTTCGAAGGTAATGCATATATTGTTTCCTAAAGATTACTCTACCCTAACTAAACTGCATTAAACTGTACTACAATGTGAAGGCAACAATGTTAAAAACTACGTAAAAGTCAGCAAGCAGAACTTACCGCGAGGAATTCCTGCGCGAGTAGACCCTGCAGTCTCTGGCGTAGTGGCCCCTTTCGCCGCAGTCGTAGCAACGGTCCGTTGGCTGAAAGGGACGTGAGGAGCCACGATACGAAGAGTTGCGAGACTTCCCCGTGGATAACTCTACACGCACACGACGGCCGCAAAGCATCCTGCACAAAAGGAGGACCACAGAACTTGCAGCAGAGGCGATGTGTTTGTAAATTAACATAAAGGTACGCATGCACTGTGTAAGCTGTATTTGCACAGTGGACGTAATCGCGGACGAATTAGGCACATGGCGTGTGTCCTTCTGCAATCAGCATTCACACAAGGAAGAACTCTCGCTGCCAAGCGAGGATTACGGCTTTGTTTCCAGACGATCCCAACAGCCATTTCGGCCTCATTCGTTTCACAAGTCGCTCGACCCGGATTAAAGCGGGAACAACTAACATATGGTGACTTAATAAGCCATCTGGTGGCTTGAATCACAATTCTGTTCACCGAGCGAATACAGCTATAGAAGCATCAAAATTTTTATAAAACATTGGCTGTGACATGTCGTCCAGGAGTGCTGAATGAATTAAAAATTATCATGCAAGCAAAACGTGAGAAATCTAGAAATAGCACAAAAGCCTGCTCAAAGCCTTTTGACCCAAAACCTGGGGGCCAGTGCATTCTAATGCATCTATCGGAGCAGCAGCTTCTGAGGCTGTGCTATTGAGGGCCAGGAAACTAGCCTAGAATATAGTACCTTTTCAGCATCAAAGAGTTGACTGCAATAGCTGACGTAATCACACAACTAACAGACGATACTCACTTGCCGTCCAGTGCGCGCACAGCATCCCGTGCGTCTCTTGGGTCTTCGAACTCTACAAAGGCGAAGCCAGGTGGGCTTCGGGCCACCCACACGTTGCGCAGGGGCCCATAGTAGCCAAACGCCTCCTCCAATTCGTGCTTGGTGCCACTGTTTCCCAACTCACCGACGTACACCTTGCAGTCTATGGGGCAGGTGTCCCTGTAGCGTGCCATCTGCGGAGAATCCCGGGACATTTTTGCGTTGTGTTGGGGCTGCAGACGCCGTTCGTGGGGAGGAGGGGCGGCAAAAGCTGACAGGACATCCACTGGAGCTGTCCTGGCGAATACCACACACACGAGCGACCACATACAAGCACACGTTAGCGGCGCTTACACACACACACATGTACACTGCTCAGCACGGCTTTGCGCTCGGCCAAACGCCAGGGTTCGACAGAACGCTCGTCCGGCGAACGTGAGGGGGGAAAAGGGGCAGAGGCAAAAAGGAATGTCAAGAAGTCCTGAAAAATCAACATTCACGACATATTTGCACACTGACGCATGCTGCTCGAGAATTCGTTATACTCAGTTTCTTACATCAGGTGCAACGCTGTGGAAGCATCGGAGATAAAGGCGCCCCCGTTACACGACTGTCTAAGTTCTGGAACGTTCAGCGTCGCTTTGTTCACACCTCGAGTGTTTTGTTTGTAGCCATTCGAGAGTCAGTGCGTGCCATTCGCGCTACTATCGCACGAGCGTTTACGATGAAAGCCAATCGCGAGACACACGCAGTCACACATACAGCTGACCGAACGTCTTGCATAACTTGTACAGATTTGCACCTGATGTATTAAATGGTGTATTATGCCACAGGAAATGCTTGCTCAGTAGATGATTTTAGGCTATCGGCTAAGAATTTTTCAGAGGCTACTAACTGCAACTGTAGAGCAAAATTTCGAGTATACTGAACTCAAAAGACTGCATACATGCACAATTAAAGGTATTATCAGAGTTCACAATGCAAAATTTCTCGCCAAGCTATTTCAAATTGAATCAACGAGGTCAAACCGAAGACCACCACCTATGATAGCTACGCAATAATTCCCTCTAATAACTGTGGGAAAATAAGGCAAACTAGTGCACGCTTCCACGACACTTTCTTTTTCTGTCGCTAGCCTGTCTTCTTTTTCGTCTATTTTCCTTCTACTCTTTTTATTCTTCCTTCCCTTCACCCCTATAAGGCACTGCGCCGTGTCGCCTGAAGGCAGACAGAAATTAGGTGCCTTTTTCCTCTTTCTTCTAACCACTACCACCACCACTACTGTTCACACGTCTGCGTTAAGGGATCGCCACTAAAGCTGCGCTTTCATCCTCATGTCAAGGCGCCCAGCATAAATTGAGTGGCAAGACCTCCTTAACTAACCTGGCTATCAAGCAGACGATATATTTTAGTAGAGCGGCCAAGACGCATTTCGAACGGTACGGTGACAAAAAAAAAAATCGAACACTTGAATTGCCGCAGGCGTTATGGCGCAGCACAGTTGCTTACAGAACACCTCGCTTCTGAAACGTACCGTCGTTCCTCGCTCACGAACTACGCCGTTTTCGGGGGTAATATTCAGAAAGTGTAGACTTATCGACCTTATCGACGCAGTTTTGGCCAGCGATTATGGGCCACGCTACGCAACTTAGGTAGAGGAGAACGACACCTGCCAAACGAGAGCGCACCAAAGTGAGAAAAACCAAAAATAGAAGAGAATGTGGGAACAGTTGCATCGGCTCTCGTTCATTTCTATCTGGTAGAAGAGACTCATGGGTGGCGCATGCTGAGAAGCCCGTCGTAAAGGCGGCCGGCGCAGCCGCCATGTTGTGCCGGCACGCTACAGTGCCGGCAAAACAAGCTTCGTAAGAAAGCTTTATACGCGATGCCGGAACAAGCGTTCTAAAATATTTCAAGCTTACAACGATGTTCGAGCGTATCATTGACTACACGTAAGTTCAAAGAGCCTATATTTACTGTGAGAGTTAACCGGCCGGATAGGCTTAAGAAACACCGCTTCCTTTGTTGAATAGCTACAGCTTGCGCCGGAATAAACCTTCCTCCACCGTGAGTCTCACAGATCATTAGACACTACTGAATTCTGGTACACTAGGGTAGGGCGAAAAACATATCCACCTTATTTACTCTCGAAAGTGCGCCGAGCCGAAGAGCACACACTACGCCGCCAGGATAAGACACCGCGAGAACGCCGATATCAATCCCGGCATGCTCAGCGCGCAGCCTGACAGGCGGTAACAGGACCGCAGCACGACCTACTGTACTCCTGACCTGCCCAGCTAGCGGCGGTCTACGGAGCTGCCTGCACCGGCTCGGATGCCGAACTTCACCGCCTAGGGACGCTCGAGTTACCCCAGCCGAGCGCTGGTGGATGCATGGAAATGCATGGGTTACCACCGGTTCGAGAAGAGTTTCATCATGCATTCAGTAAATATGGCGGGTATCTTGAATTTTATTTCATGTGACTTTGAGAATGTTCTTTTGCATTTTAGTTGACATTTCAGTGCATTATTTTTCAAATAGAACTGCAAATCAGATACAAACACATGTACCAGCGTGCAAAACAAGAAAGAACGATGACAGGGAAAGGTTGTAAAAAGTGCTGGCCCTCCAAATCTTTATTTAACTCATGATACCGGCTATACGTGTATACAATGGTGGACTTGTTGTCGCACACTCAGCTGGATTGAATTTACTGTCTGGACAAGAGAGTGCAAGGACTATGACATTTGACAGTGGCCGTGGCATTAAGCGCGCATAGAAAACAACCCAATACAGACAATTTTGTGCATAAATACCTTCGTATCAAATGGAAAATGTAGATCGCAGGTACATGAATAATCAATAAAAAACACTGTGCAACTGTTTTCAAACAAAACAGCACCAACAGCAAACAACTTTGCCTGCAAGACTGCAGCGTTCGCTCTTTTGGAGAGAAGATTAACCTCTGCAACTTCACGGTTCAGCTTGGCTATTTGCGCTTTTAATTCAGCATTATTCCTTGCCATGGTTTTGCATTTCCGGCGCGATGATTTTACGGAAATCATCACACGGTGCATCTTCTGGCTGGTGATAGTTGTTTGCGTGGTCAAGGAGCGTTGGTCTTTTTTTTTACTTTGTCGCCAGGTGCAGTTTCAGGTGGTTCTGTGCGTTCAAATTCGATGAGAGGGTGCATAAAGTCTGAGGATGGTTCCGAAGTTGTGTTTGCGGATGGTACTGATGACATATGTCGCTCGATGTCATGCTCTGCTGCACGCCGGGGCTGAACCTGTGTTCTTCCTGCATTAAAAAAAATGTGTTTTGTTATAAGCTTTTCCTTGACATTCGTTTTCTTTGGTCTAATTCGTATGCAAGAGCCGTGGGGAGACATCAAGCATTAAACATTGTTAGTCACTTTCTTTCTTTGGGCAGAGTCCATGTTCCTGAACATTTGAACGTTTTAAGGTGCGGCGGACATCTGCCACGGGTGGCACCATGTACTTTGGGTAGTGTGGAAACACTGACGGCACAGCATTCGCTTTCAGTATTTTTATCTTTAGTCCCGGCTTAAAATCGGCTGGAGCAAAGTGCACACTGCGCACTTTCGACCTGTCATTTGGGAGCAAACTTCATTGCCAGCAACTTGAAAGGAAGAAGATGAACATTCAGTGAAATATTGTGAATAAAATACAAAATTTATTGTTATTTTCTAAGGAGTATATCATGCAATGAGAAATTTATACCATGGTGGCGAAGTGAATAAAACACAGTTATGAAGTGAGCGTATGACTTCACCTCGTTAACCATGTGACACACGTAACTGGCTGAGATACATTAGCATTAAATAAAACGGATGACCACAAGAAAGACGACAAGGACACTCGCTACTCACAACTTTTCATTAGGAGAAAAGTTTTCACGTATATGCCCTTTTGTCATGCATGCGCGTAGACGGGTAAGTGAATAACACGTTTATATAAGACGCGGTCGCACATAAATTCAAGTACGTGTTCGGACTAATTAAGCGACAGAAGATAAATATTCACTTATGCAACGATCTCTGCTCTTTTTGGTAATTTAATGAAACTACCAAAGCAATCTCGAAGAAGCTGCTTCTTCCCACAATGGGTGTGTTTGAAAACCTAGTAGCATAACCACATGTAGTGACATGGCTTCCATATGTGCACTCTTGCCATCTTCTATTTTTTTTTGCTAATAAAAAATTGTGAGTACAGCACGTAGTCATTTACAACCCGTATTACATTTTCAGCATGCCAGACAACGCGTAATTGAGCAGACTTACTCTTTCTAGAAATCACCTTGATCCAGTTTTCGTCAACCTCGATCACTGGAAACTCATGAAAAGTCATATCAGAAGTCTTCCCTTGCCTTGATTCGCAGAAAGGCACGCAGCACACGCCATCGTGATGGTTCATCTGCACCAAGAAACCTTGCTTCGCTGGTGTAAAAACTGCACCTACCTGCACGCTTCTATCGCAGCTCGGCACGAGGAGACGGTAGCAAAAGATCTTCATTATACTTTTAAGTTTATTCAAAAAGAGGCTTTTATTAATTTTTTTTCAATCGTCCAGAGTGTATGCACGCGTAAACATTGCTGCTTTTCTCCCAATGTAGCGCGAGCAGACGACAAAAAAAAAAAAAAAAGCGCGGCGGCCTATGTTTTGGTTGTCAGCAACCGGTGCGAATGGGTTAAGTTGTAGCGCCACAAAGCGCATAGCGGCAGGCGCCAATACCAGAAAGGGCGTGCTGGCGCTTCGCTCATTGGGCAGGTCAGTAGAATACAGTAGGTCGTGGACCGCAGCCACTGCAATGCGCAAATAAAAAACAGTTAAAAAGCTAACAAAAATGGATATCGAAGTCGCTACGTTGCCTTTGTAAAAAGCAACTATATTTATTCGCCAGCACTTGTTTACCAATATTTATTCTCGCCTTTGTAAAACCGTATACCAGCCGAATTTTGTGAATGGCGTTAATAAATGACGTGTCAGGATGCTGCTTTGCACGCGCGTGACGCACACAATGATACGCGAAGTAGTGCTTTGTGTTTCAGATTAGAGGAGTTTGAGCGTCACCGCAAGGACACTTTGCAGCCCAGCGTCTCAAACCCTGCCTCTTTTCGTTCTTTTCGTGATTACGCCAGCCAAGTTTTGTGCGCGACGAACGTTGTTTCAAACCACCATCACCGAAATTCGATGTTAGCTTTAGTGGTCACAGTGGCTACGGTCCGCGCAGCGTCCAAGCACTTCTCCTGCGTTTCTATTATTTCATTTCACTATCATCATCATCGCCCTTGCTCATTGGCGGGCCTGTATTCTTGTCGCGGGCGCTTGCACAAGCTCCAAAAAAACGTTGGCTCGCAAGTTTTGAGCATCTACAACCACGCGCATTGAACACGCTTTCCGAGTGAGGCCGCATAACATGGCTGCAGTAAAGAGGTGAAACTATATTCGCTATCACAATTACTTGTTTTTTCTCGCACATCGCCAAGCAAATGCACGCGTCGTCTGCCGCATCCTTTTGGTCAAGTGTCCCGACTTGAGCACGGCCGGTGACACCAAAGGCGCAGTTATGTTCTCGCGCTATAACTATCGTCATGTCATACCAACTAGCCCAAGCTGCCACACTTCAGAGTTATGGGTAAGGACCCATTTCTTGCCACTCGTCATGAGCGGTTGTGAGTGAATATTCACTGAATGTGAGCCGCCCAGGAGGCGCTGCTAATGCATAAAAGTAACAAGGTAGTTCTAAAGTGGGAAAAACAGGTATCCAAGCCCACAGAGGTGAAACGGGGGGTTAGGCAGGGGTGTCCTCTGTCACCCTTGTTATTCACCATGTATCTACAAGGATTAGAGGCCAAATTAGAGGGAAGTGGACTTGGCTTCAACCTCTCTTTCGTCAAACAAGGTTTGATTGATTGATTTGTGGGGTTTAACGTCCCAAAACCACCATTTGATTATGAGAGACGCCGTAGTGGAGGCCTCCGGAAATTTTGACCACCTGGGGTTCTTTAACGTGCACCCAAATCTGAGTACACGGGCCTACAACATTTCCGCCTCCATCGGAAATGCAGCCGCCGCAGCCGGGAATCGAACCCGCGACCTGCGGGTCAGCAGCCGAGTACCTTAGCCACTAGACCACCGCGGCGGGGCGTCAAACAAGGAAAACTCATTGATCAGGCACTACCAGCATTAATGTACGCCGATGATATAGTGCTAATGGCCGACAACAAGGAAGATTTGCAGAGATTGATGGACATCTGCGGTAATGAGGGAGATAGATTAGATTTCAGATTCAGTAAGGAAAAATCAGCAGTCATGATTTTTATTGTTAATGAAGGTAGTGAGCTTAGAATACAGGAAGTCACGCTTGAGATAACAGATAAATACAAATATCTGGCCGTATGGATCAGCAATGGGACCGAGTACCTAAGGGAACACGAAATATACGCGACGACTAAAAGTAACAGGTATGCAGCAGTGATGAAAAATAGGGTACTGTGGAATTAAAATAGGTATGATGTTGTGAGAGGAATATGAAAAGGGGTCATGGTTCCGGACCTGATGTTCGACAATGCGGTCTTGTGCATGAGATCAGAAGTTCAAGCAAGATTAGAAATTGAGCAACGTGGAATAGGTAGGTTTGCTTTAGGAGCTCACGGGAATACACCAAATCAGGGAGCACAAGGTGATATGGGATGGACATCGTTTGAGGGCAGGGAAGCTAGCAGCAAGATAAAATTTGAGAAGCGATTGAGAGAAATGGGGTAGGAGCGTTGGGCTAGGAAGTTTTTCAGCTACTTGTACATGAAGAATGTAGATACAAAACGGAGGAAGCGAACCACGAAATTGACAGGTAAATACTTAGAAAACAGCAGGTGGCCAAACCAAAAAGAACTATCGGTTAAGAAGAAAGTGAAGGAAACGGAGACTGGCATGTGGAGAATTGGCATGATTAACAAGTCCGCACTAGACATATATCGAACTTTTAAGCAGAAAATTGCGAAGGAAAGGATTTATGATAACACCCGGGGTAGTCATCTACTTGGGTGCGGCGATGGCGTAGTGGTTAGAGCATCCGCCTCGCATGCAAGAGGTCCGTGGTTCAAATCCCGGTGCCGCGCAGTTCCCAACCGAAAAAAAAAATAAAAAAATCCGCGTGTTGATGGAACTGCATTAAGAAGCCTGGGGTGCGGCCTCACCGGTAACCACCGCCGGGAACGCACTCCCTCACCAGAGAAGGATTGGCCACCCTGGTGCAGTATCTGGCCACTACCTCCCACATGCATACGTCAAATAACTCACGGCCCTCAGTCCCCAGCAGCTGCGAAGCAGCTGACTATGGCGGCGGTCAGATATGCAACGCAGCAGAGGCTGCTAAGAATCTCTGGACTACAGGCCGCCATTGGAACCTGAACTTGGCAACGTTTAACGCTAGAACCTTATCTAGTGAGGGAAGTCTAGCTGTACTATTCGAGGAGCTAGAGGGTGTTAAATGGGATATAATAGGGCTCAGTGAGGTTAGGAGGACAGATGAGGCCTATACGGTGCTACAGAATGGGCACGTCCTTTGCTATCGGGGCTTGGCAGACAGAAGAGAACTGGGAGTGGGGTTCCTAATTCACAGAAACATAGCTGGCAACATAGAGGAATATTATAGCATTAATGAAAGGGTGGTAGGTATTGTAATTAAACTGAATAAAAGATACAAGATGAAGGTAGTACAGGCTTACACGCCTACATCCAGCCATGATGACGCTTCAGTTGAAAGCTTCTATGAAGACGTGGAATCGGCAATGAGTAAGGTAAAAACACAGTATACTATAGTGATGGGCGACTTTAATGCAAAGGTAGGGAAGAAGCAGGCTGGAGACCAGGCAGTAGGAGATTATGGCATCGGCACTAGAAACGCCAGAGGAGAGCTACTGGTAGAATTCGCAGAACGCAATAATTTGCGGATTTTGAATACCTTCTACCGAAAACAAGAAAGTGGACATGGAGGAGCCCTAATGGCGAAAATAAGAACGAAATAGACTTTATAATGACTGCACACCCAGGAATCGTGCAGGATGTGGAAGTGGTTGGCAAGGTACGATGCAGTGACCATAGAATGGTACGGTCTCGAATTCGCCTAGACTTGAAGAAGGAACGACAGAAACTGATACACAAGAAGCCAATCAATGAGCTAGCACTGAGAGGGAAAGTACAGGAATTCAGAGTGTCGCTGCTGAACAGGTACTCGGCTCTTAGTGAGGAAACCAACCTTAGCGTAGATACAATGAATGATAATCTGACGAGTATCATTACGGAGTATGCAGTGGAAGTTGGAGGCAGGGTAGTTAGATAGGACACTGGCAAGCTTTCCCAGGAAACGAAGAACCTAATTAAGAAGCGTCAAAGCATGAAAGTGTCAAGTACAACAGACAAAATAGAACTGGCAGAGCTTTCGAAGTTAATAGACGTAAAGTATGCGATGTAAGAAGGTATAACATGGAGAGAATTGAACACGCTCAGAAAAACGGAGGAAGCGTCAAAGCAGTGAAGAGGAAACTTGGCAAAGGCAAAAGTCGGATGTATGCACTCAGGGACAAAGAAGGCAAAATAACTACCAATATGGATAGGATAGTTAAAATAGCGGAGGAGTATTACAGAGATCTGTACAGTAGCCGAGACAACCACGACCTTAATACTATAAGAACTAGCAGTAACCCAGATGACACCCCACCAGTAATGATAGAAGAAGTCAGAAAAGCTTTGGAGAGCATGCAAAGAGGCAAAGCTGCTGGTGAGGATCAGGTAACATCAGATCTGCTGAAAGATGGAGGACAGATTATGTTAGAAAAACTAGCCACCCTGTTTACGAGGTGTCTCCTGACAGGAAGGGTACCAGAGTCTTGGAAGAACGCTAACATCATCTTAATACATAAGAAAGTAGATGACAAGGACTTGAAGAATTACAGGCCGATCAGCTTGCTCTCTGTAGTATACAAGCTATTTACAAAGGTAATTGCTAACAGGGTAAAGAAAACATTAGAATTCAATCAACCGAAAAAACAAGCAGGATTTCGAACAGGCTACTCAACAATTGACCACATTCATACTATCAATCAGGTAATAGAGAAATGCTCAGAGTATAACCAACCACTATACATAGCCTTCATAGATTACGAGAAGGCGTTTGATTCAGTAGAAATATCAGCCGTCATGCAGACATTGCGGAATCAGGGCGTAGATGAAGTATATATAAACATTCTGGAAGAAATCTACAGGGGATCAACTGCTACCATAGTGCTTCATAAATAAAGCAACAGAATACCAATCAAGAAGGGTGTAAGGCAGGGGGACACATTCTCCCCAATGCTATTTACCGCGTGCTTACAGGAGGTTTTCAGGAGCCTAGAATGGGAACAGTTAGGGATAAGAGTTAATTGAGAATACCTTAGTAACCTGCGCTTCGCCGATGACATTGCATTGCTGAGTAACTCGGGGGACGAATTGCAACTCATGATTACGGAGTTATACAAGGAGAGCAGAAAGGTGGGTCTTAAAATTAATCTGAAGAAAACGAAAGTAATGTACAACAACCTCGGAAAGGAGCAGCGCTTCAAGATAGGTAATAGTGCACTTGAAGTTGTAAAAGACTATGTCTACTTAGGGCAGGTAATAACCGCAGAGCCTAACCACGAGATTGAAGTAAGCAGAAGAATAAGAGTGGGGTGGAGCACATTCGGCAAGCACTCTCAAATTATGACAGGTAGATTGCCACTATCCCTCAAGAGGAAGGTATATAACAGCTGTATCTTGCCGGTACTTAGCTGCGGAGCAGAAACCAGGAGACTTACAAAGAGGGTTCAGCTTAAATTGAGGACGACGCAGCGAGCAATGGAAAGAAAAATGGTAGGTGTAACCTTAAGAGACAAGAAGAGAGCAGAGTGGATTAGGGGACAAACGGGGGTTAAGGATATCATAGTTGAAATAAAGAAGAGAAAATGGACATGGGCCGGGCATGTAGCGCGTAGACAGGATAACCGCTGGTCATTAGGCGTAACTAACTGGATTCCCAGAGAGGGCAAGCGGGTTAGGGGGAGACAGAAGGTTAGGTGGACAGATGAGATTAAGAAGTTTGCGGGTATAAATTGGCAGCCGCCAGTACGAGACCGACTTAACTGGCGGAACATGGGAGAGGCCTTTGTCCTGCAGTGGACGTAGTAAGGCTGATGATGATGATGATGATGATGAGTCATCTACTACTTGAGGCCAGGACGGGAGTATTGCGAACCAAAGCATATCGGGCCAAATACGAAGGGGTAGACACGGTATGCAGTGCATGTGGAGAGGAGGAGAAAACAGCCGAACACTTGATAATGTTCTGTAAAGGGCTTCACCCTATAGTTCAGAATGATGGCCCATAGTTTTTCAAAGCACTGGGGTTTCGGGACAGGGAGGGCAAAATAGACTAAGTGGGCAGAATTAACTAGAAGAAGGTTGTCTGATTGGTGGCTAAGGTGGCAAGGCACGAGTCAAAATTGAACCCTTCACTGCAAAGTACCAGTCCTCAACTTTACTATTTAAAAGAAAAAAAAAAACGATAAATCTTGTGGTTAGTTCACTAAATATTACGGCTAGGTGGCGTTAGCCGCCGCCTGATCTAAAGGGTACAGCCACATCCATCGCTGATATACCATGCATTGTGGGAATCTGTTTCATGCAAAGTAGTCAGATGGTAGCTGTATATGTTGCATTTTTTTTTTCGCTTCGAGCTAAATGTTACTAGGTAGATCAACGTGCATGTTAATGAAGCAGAGTGCAGACCGTACACAAACCATGCACGTCGGCTACACTGATGTGGAACGGGTAACTTATGGTACGACGTATGCAACGCCAGCACTTATGTTAAAGCATAGGCCTTAGTTTTATTGAAACAATGTGCACACTATGGTGTGATTCACATTTCACATTGCTCAACCCCAGAGCCATAAACTAATTATAAATGCTACATACAATATTAATATAATTGCACACTACAGAGCGATGCTGAAATAATCATACGAAGTATTCGTTAGCGTATTGCTCTGGGGTCGAGCAACACTTGAATATAGCTTGCCGAGTCGCAGGAATACATATGTAATGTTTATTCGACTGCTGTAAAAGTGGAAACAGCACTGGAACGGAAATTTACATCAAGCCAACAGGCTGTCTGTATTATTGGAGCAATGTACATAGGTTTTGTTTATTACATTGCTAAAGAATTATATCTCCTTCAGGTGCGATTGCATTAAAAATTCTGATGATAGGCCCGAAATGCCCAAAGTGTTTGTTTTTGTGCTGTACTCAATTCAATCGAAGAAAAAAAAAAGTCTTGCCAGTGGTCCTGGAACTGCGCATGTACAATCGTTGAACGTGGCAGTGTCTGTAGCAATGCGCAGCACAGTGAAGTTGAATGGGTATCACAAAGTCTCTACGAATGTGCACATTGCGTTTCAAGCCATGTCGAAAAACACTCAGTGCTTGATGCGTCTCCAAAATTTGCGAGTACAATCGTACACATGGCACCTGAAGGTGCCATGTGTTGCCATGTGTTGTAGCCAGCATTGCAACCACAACTGACGCTGTGGCTGATTTAGAAGTGTGGGGGGGGGGGGCGATTGTCCCCGCCTCCTAAATCTGTCTCAGCTACCCCACCCCTCACTTGAGTGCTCGTAGTCCACGTCCTATCACCAATTAGGACTAGTGAGAGAAACCACTGTGAGCACACATATTTATGCTATGAAGCGAATCTTCTGCCAATAAATTAACAAAAAAGTCATGACCACACCTCCCTGTCTGGTGTTACTTAAAGCGACCGCCCCCCCCCCCCCCTAAATTGAGTAGCTGGATGTCCCCCTGAACTGACATTGCCTGGGCATTCCTCTTGCATGTGTTATTTTTCCACAGAAGTTTAGATCTGGCATGGCTCTGTGGTGGAATACATTATGATGCAGAGTGACGACTACTGCTAGAATCCCAATATTTATTCATTGCATCTGTGCAAATGATGCTGCGTTTTTTGATGCTTTCATATCTAAATTACCAGTGTCTGCTCCTTAGATCGGCGAACTCACTCACGAGTCGACTCACTTGGATTCACTCAGACTCGGATCAAGCCACGAGTCCGAGTGAGTTCGGTTTGGGAGAATGTTGGTGAGTCTGAGTCATAGTGAGTCCGATTGAAGCAAATGTTTGAGTGGTAGTCCAAGTGAGTTTGGCTTGAGAAAATGTTAGCGTGTCGAGTGAGTCCAAAGCACAATATACTATATTTCTTGAGTCAGTCTGGGTGAGTTCCACTTTCTTTTGCCACACTAAGGTCTGCTCTCACCGTTCCTGGTTTGATATGAACAGTGAATCACCTGTGGTATACTGGTATACACCTTACTTGGCTGGGGTAGGGGTGTCTTCATGCACACACCAGGATTTTCGCTTTATTCATGTCATGAGCAGTCATGTTCATCGTATCCTCATATCCCCCTGCACCAATTTCGGTCACTGACAACATAAAGGGACGGCCAAAAAAGTGCCCCAACAAAGGTGGTTGGATAGAGAGACAGATACGTCAGTAAGAATGCTCAAAGTGCCTTTGATTCGCTGAAAAATACAGTTAAGTGCTGTGCTGTGGATTATCACAATATGCTTCCTTTCAGTTTTGTTTTTACCTTTTTGGTAGGGACTCTGATACATCTTTTTTTTTGCTATCTTTGCTATCCAATAAATCTTCTCCACCTTAGCGACTTTGAACATGACGAGTGTTCTTTGTTGCCATATCAGCTGTGCTGTTGGCCACATACTTTTTGGTAGGTGGGCCAGCCTTTTCTCCACTCTGAGTGAACGCCCACCCTATACAAATATCTAAACACACAATACTTCATGTGATCAAATTCCAGCCAGGGCTACCACATTTTCGATAAAGGTGAAAATGACAGAGTTAGATTTCGGTGCACGTTAGAGAAGTGGTGAAAACTTCCACAACCCTTCCTTACGGCGTCTCTCATAATCATATGGTGGTTGTGGGACATTAAGCCCCAACAACTATATTATATTACTCTCCTCAAGCATAGTAGGTCGGTAAAAACAGTGGAGCTCCCTCAGACTCCGTTAAGAAATATATGCTGCATTTGGCACTAAGACTCACCAAAGATTTCAGCTGTACTCACTTAGTCACTCACTAAGGCTTTTTCTCCACCCGATTGACTCCGACTAGAGCTCTCCACAATATTACTCCCACAGAGTCACTCAGGCTCCGAATCACGGCTTGATCCGAGTCGAATCTTGAATGCCTTTGCTTACCACTGTTTATGTTCTCTAGTCTCTCCACAAACTTATTCTTGATTTGAGTATCTGTTACTTCAAAGCTTGCCCAGCCCATATCAGCATAATTTGTAGCCTTCCCATGAATGCCCAATACAGGGTGCCCCCACAGTCCTCCGATTCATGCCCAGTCCTGACTGCATAATCGACCTTAAGTACACCAATGCATCTTCAAATTAAAGTCCTGGAACTGTCACACCTTTCCACAGACCTCAAATTGCCTCATACTTATCGTAATCCCAGAACATGCCTTGCTTCTGCATTCCTCATTCCTTTAGCTGTCGAAGCTTTTTCCTGAACTTCCAAATGTCTATTAATTTCCCTTTACTTACCCATAAACAGAGGGATATACTTGTATGATTTGCCCCTTTTCTGGCCCTGCATGAAACTGGTGGCACAGGACCACCGTACTTAAAAATAAAGGCAAGCTTCTTTTTATTTTACGTAGGTCAAGTCATTGTCACATACATGCCAACGCCTTTTCATTTGATCCATATTTTACGATTCGCGGTCACTTGATAATAATGGTTTTGCTTTTCGACTCTCTCTCTCTACACGAACATGCATGGATTTATTCTGTGGTCAGCGTCAAGACACTTGGATACCTATTATATGTAATGATCGTTGCAGTTTAGCGTCTCAAAACCACGATTCGAGTTTGAGACATGCCATAGTAGAGGGCAATAAAAATTGTATCGACCTCGGATTCCTTAGTGTGCGTCTAAATACAACTACAATGGCCTCAAGCATTTTGAAAATGCGGCTGCTGCGGCTGAATTTTCAAAGATGAACAGCTGCTGTGGTCAAGAAACAGAGCCGAGATACAAGAACGATGGTACACTACGCTTTTTGAGCAAAAGCACACAATCCACTGCAGTGTTGGAACTTCTGATGAATTCTGGTGTATGTTCAGACTTGAGAACTGAGCGCCCTGCATGAATGAAAGTATATTGCAACAGATAGTCCTACAATTTGTTGCAAAACTAACTGCAATAGTCTATTTAAGCACATGCACATACTGCTTCCTGGAATTGCGTTCCACATAACAGGAGCTCCGTTTGAGATAATTAAGGCTGCAAAATACAAGTACAAAACCGATCCTGCTAAAGGCACTTGTTCTGATGAAGCAGCAATTCCATTCCAAGAGATATTCACTCACCGAAAGCCTATTGCATCACTTTTTTTTAGCTTGGTCCAGTAACAGTAAGAAGCTATTCGACTAAACTAGATAATGTAACCATGTTGTATGAACTAGTGAACTTTAATTATGCAGCATAGGCTAGTTTTAATTGTTCGGCAGGGTTACCCCAAGCAACTACTTCAACACGGGATTTTGCGCTATGCTTCAATGATCAGAACGTTGTCTTGCCGATCGTTTGTCGCAAATTGTAAAAATTTTGCAAAAATGTTGCCCAATGCTACAAGTCTGACTTGGTGCAATTGGTGCTACTGTTGCATCTCTGTACATTGAGAGCTTCATATAGTGTTCTATGTACACCACATATACTTACCGATATGCTAGAGTATACTAATTAAGGCAAGAACAGGAACAATACAACCCTTTGTTTGTGGAATACAGGAAAACATGTTTATTGGGTTCACAATATTACATGATTCTTGAACTTTCACAGTAAAAAACAAAGGGAAAGAGATGCACAACAGAGATCGTAACTGTGCATACACTTGCACGCCTTTATATATTGCAATACAGCACAGGAAATACTTTGCAAGAACTGTGGGATGATGAATAAATGCGACGCAAACTATGTTTCGATAACAGAAATTTTTGGATGCTACAAATGTACATAGTGACCAAATACTCAAATCTCTAGAACAAGTACTAAGTGTCGGCCGATATATTAGCAACACTCAGGCAGATCTGGTAATGCTTCTATATAATATGCAGAAAAAAGTATACGCTATATGAATAATAATGGAAATAATTAAGCGGACTTATTCACAACGGGATGATGCAAAAAGTATCGTATAAATGAGATTAATGAAACTCCTGAAGCAAACAACCAGGACGTTAGCCCGGCGAGTGATGAGCAACTCATAGTTCTCAGGAAGAAACCTTGCGACTCTCTGAACCTTTGAGCAAACGCGCCCCGAATTTCTTGCTTCAAATCCTAAAATTTGTGCCAGCACGAGGAGCAACTCCGGAAAAAATACAGTGCACAATTGTCGAAGGCAAGTGCCGTCATTTCTGGCTTTCTTGCGACGCAATGCTCAAACATTGGCCCCATGTGGTATTATGTAATAGCTTTGTTCATCTGCTTCTGTAAATGGCCGAAGGTTCAACAGAGTACATACGATACAAAAATCTTGCGGTTCTCTCGTAAACAGCGGTGTGTCTCAAAGCTGAGTTGAAGCGCTTTACTATGGACACGGAAGTCCATGCACAGCGACTTTTCAACGTGAAATGTGCAACGATTATGCAGCGGCTTGTCACGTGCAGTGCAAGAAAGCCCAACAATTTCAACGCTAGTTGCCTCGCAGCTCAAGCTACAATGTGCTTTGCAGTTGTTTGACATTAATATGCAACGCCCTAGTCATACTAAAAGCCATAACAGAGTTCCATGTGTTATTTCGTTGGACTGCTCGCAAGAGCATTACTAGATTGGGTGTCATTTCAGCATGGCCAAACATGTTTTGCGGTAATACAGATGATGCTCGATGTCTTACTTTCTGTCATGCGACGTGATGCGAATATTCTCTCGCCAAAAACCAATAACGGTCACGTGCCTTCCAAAACTTTAATTTTTCGTATCTTTCGGTCGAAGGAGCGTACAACGAAAATTGGTGGGCTCTTCACTGCTCCAAAAAACACTGTCCTGAGAATATCTGATCATGAGTATAAGTACGCGTTGTGCTTTACCGGCGGGCAAAGCATCCTACAACAATGCTAGCGGGAATTATATTCATGCATGTTACAATGTTCCTCATAAAAAATAAATGCACATTCATCTAGTCAAGCAAAACAGTCGTCGGCGTGGCGTGATTGCGGTGCACCTTCTTGCGAGACTACACACGCTCACGAACGCTAAGTACAGTCGGCAACAGGCGAGAGTGCTCTCGCGGGCACGAACAATCGCTTCACGAACGAGAGGAAAGGGTGTGGCACACCTCGCAGAATGTACAATGGAAACACAAAAGTAGGGCTCGCGTGAAGAGATTGGTGGCAGTTGAACCGAAAACAGAAAGGCCCTTTACAACCATATACTTGTACATACAATTAAACATTTGTGGCAGTCAACGAAGTTGATCCCCTCAACATCTTTGTGTCAGTGAGGTGACCATAGAACAGCCTATTTTTTTTCCAAGGTCAATCCGAACCTCTCTCTCTCTCTCTCCACATTGGCTCACATAGTTAAGAAGGTAGGCTGGCGGAAAAACAAGCCCCGCTAACCGCTAGTTGGGCAGCTCCTGACACAATACACAGTTCCTTTGAAACTAAGCTCTTGAGTGCGGCGACAAACGATGCCTACGCGTGAGCAGCTGCCTCGGGGCATGTATCCTTTGTATTGGCGACAGGTCGTGCCCGTCTGTCAACGACACAAGTTTTAAGTGAATGCTAAAAATAGTAAGAAACTAGCGCGTGACAGTGTCACATGAATACAAGTCTACTGGGATTTCAAGATAATTGTCTCGATTGAAGTGGCCAAGCATATTTCGCACATCAATCTGTTCCTTGGCGTTCGACAACTAAGCAAATGCTATGCTGAAAAGAAAAAAGAATTGAATGTCAATCACAGCAACCTGTACTAAAAACTGCGGCTGCTGGGGCTTCTTGAGGGTTAAAAAAAATGGCTTCGTGCAAGCTGTTTGCCTTCAGCAACGGCAGCTCTGTACATGGATATTTGGCAAAAGCAGATAGTAGCTCATATAAGGGCAGCTTAGGGTGCCACTGGCTGTCAGTTGTGTGCTACGACAAAGACGTGCATGAGTGCCCTGCAATGAAGCTGCGATGCCCCGTGGCCCAATGCTATGACCACTTCTGTGTGTGAGAGAGAGAGATTGAGGAAGGCTTGGCAACATATTAGCAATGGCTCATGAAAGGCGCAAAACGGAAAAGGCGCCGAGCGAGAGGAAAACACAGAGGGCACCGTGTTCAAGCCTTGAAACTGGTCCCACTGTCCCTTCGCACCGCACAGCACAGCACCATGGTGAATATCAGGCCGAGAATCTGCGGAAGAAACGGGGCAGGGTCAAAGAACGAAAACCGCAGCAATATGCGCACACGCACGACACAAAGTAAAGCTGCTAGCGATAAATTTAGTGTTCTGAGGACATTAGTCTTAACAGACTAATGTCCTTCAATGCGAACACAAACGTGAGTAAGCAGGCATATTCACATCTTTTCATCGTTACCGAGATCAAAACTGTGACCTCAAGCTAGGCAGCACACACCAAAGCCAGTGCACTAGCATTGAGAGGGAAGGCCAAGTGCTAAACAATAACACCAATTTTCACATGGCATTTTAAAAAAACACTGCATGTTGTAGCAACAGAGAAAATTGCTATGGGTTTAACAGGAGGAGCCGTACATTACCAGACTTTCCATGACAGCTGCAAAGTAGTGCAAGCATTTCATATTATACTGCCAAACCTCCATATATATGAAAGGCGGTAAAACTGGCAATCCACTTTATTATGTCTAAACTTAGATAAATTGAAATTTCATCTCTTATGTGAAGTATAGTCACCAAAAGATTCATTTTCAAACAGAAAGTGCTGCAAGCATGTTTGGAGAATACAGATGTTTTAAAAAAAAAGAGCTAATTTCAATGATGCTCATCAAACCAGTTTTTTTTAATTGAGATCCGACAACCGCAATTCGATGCTGTACCAGTGAAGTGCCCTCACAGTGCCCGTAGGTAACACATAAACCTGAAATAATAGTAACTGCTCAGGCCTTACGTGCCAAGACTGTGACACACACAATACAAACAATCCAATGTTGTTTGCATTCCAAGTGCCGGCAAACGAACAAAGGAAGAAGAAGAGTCAGCGATCATGAAAGATTAAAACACTGGGGAAGCTGAACTGCCAGTACAACCTTCATGGCCAACAAATAAAAGCCTTTCTTAGATACACCAACAAGATTGAGCAATTCTATGGCTGCCCTATATCCCACAAATTTTAGTGCCAATCAAAGTAGGAAAGGGCGAACCGACGGCATGAATTAAGCTGCCCAGATGAAATGGACAAGCTCAAGGCAAAGCAGGCTTCACGATGATGCTTGAACCGTTGCATCACGAACAACGCAAGTGCCCATCTTCGCAACAACCACGCAATACATAAGCCGCTTGACTTTATTGACATGAATTACGAGCTTGACAAGATCGATAGCGAATTAAGAACCTCGTAACAAAGGAGGTCTGAAGCTGAGTACGATGCAGTCTTAGAGTGTGAACGCAACGCGATGCGAAGTTTTTCTAAGCAGGTGGAACCGCATTTCAAGCACACAAGCAGACGAGAGGTCGACGTCAGCTACCAATGTGATCACTGTACCATCAGACAGGATGGGAGCAAAGTTACCCAGGTGTACAATCCCTCCCTTCTGTGGACATGTGTATAAATAGATTGAGTTCTGGAAAAAACTTGTCCAGATTGTTCTCAACATTGCCAGCAGTGTTACCACTACAGAGAAATTCCATTATTTGAGACTGTTTCTGAAAGAAGATGCCGCTTCAGCGGTGGCGGGTCTTTCAACGACCATAGAATTGAAAAGTCTGTATACATGCTGCAGAAGTGCTTCGGTGACAAGACATGCCAAGAGCAGCAATAGTTCTGAAGACTATATCGGCTCACTCCGGTTCAATCATCTCGTGACACAAGAACTGTTTAACTAGTTACTTGTGGCACAATGCTATAAACATGAAAAGGGATAGAGGAAAGAGACAGAGATCACTTTTGTACCTAGAAACATAAAACATGCCAGAAGAAACTTGTTCAGCGAACTTAGGCACCAACTTGTTCAAGAACAAGCTCTTTTAGAGAGCCCTTTAACACCTATATGACCATGACATTGTAAACACCCGAGGGCTAGAGTAGTTGCGTGACTATAGTCTGTCGTTTTCATGAATGCTCCGATACATCATGTTTAGGGAATAACATTACGACGTCATAGCCTACTATCATTGTGCCTGTGCCACAAAAGTAATACCACGGACATGGCTGCTGTTTTTTTCGGTCCTACACGGTCAACTCAAGCCCCTCTCTGTGAAACTGAAGAGTGTAGAAATGAGACACAGCAGAGGTCGGCACGCGGAATCAGTCAGCCCGCAGCTTCAGTTGGGACCAGCCTACGTATCCATTCTCTTGATGAACTCCTCCTGTGATTTCCACTGTTTTGAGAGATTTGTGTAGTATTTTGCAAATTAAGGCAGCACTCAACAGAACCAGGTAATGAATTCCAGTCTTCGATGGACCGGGGGAGACATTAACTTAACATATTAGCATAGTAAACCCTCAAATTAGGTTGTGATAGCTTCATGTTGTTTACTGTAGGGCAATGTTTATGTATTCTTTGTTATTTTACAGTTTAACTGAGGAAAACAAGATGCTTAGCAAGAATTTTAATTACTCTATTCAGAGATGTGAATGGAGTGGAGTTAATTGCAATGAAGATAGAGTAGAACAGGGTGAGAAATGACGGCAGTAACTATGACATACATATTAATCTTACCACCTTTTTCTGGTCTGTTTCCAGTTCTTGAATCTCGCACTGCTTATATGAGTTCCGGACAACAGACGCATAGTGAAGCACAGGATGAATTAACAAATACTACCGACCAGATTAATCTCAAATTATCTGTGTATGTCAGTCTGTATGTGCATGCATTCTCATTATTAAAGCATCACTGCTTCTAGAGCAGTCAATTGGAGAAGACAAGAGATAAGCGGTGCTTTCAATAATGACACTTGACTAGGCGTCATACGTACACAAGACATTCATGTTAGTCGAACATCACGGCTGACATCAATAACAGGTGAATACCTGAGGTAAACTAACACAAGTTACCTCCATTCTAACTCAAATGAGACTATAAAAATCATTTCCATATAATGTACATATTCGAAGACCAAATTTTTTGTCGCTATTTTTTTAAATAAAGTCAAAACTGAAGACGTAATGCTGCACATCGTATGTTCTACCTCTAGTAAAAGTGCCTGCACACTGGGACAAATGCAGCTGAAGCCGATATAAAACAAGCCTGTCATGTGCGTTCCACAAAGGCTGCATGCCGTAACATCATCGGGAAGAGGAAATTCTCCGCCTTTGTTTTGTCGGGCGTAGAAGCATTAAGTGAGCCGAAGGAGAGGGAGGGGGTGCGTGCTGCATCACTCAAGCAGCAACAGCGAACTCTGATCATAAAGTCATGGTCCCTAGAGCTGATGTGAGCGCCACCTTGGCAGATATCGGCGAACAACCAGCCCGCCTACTTTACATTGAGATGACAGGCAGCACGAGAACAGCTTCCCTCACTGCATTGACCATATTCCCTTACACCAGCGCTTTGTGGAGCACTTACAACCCTGCTGGATGTTGCTGCGCTGTTTCAGACGCAGTCTACCCTCTCAGAAGAGAAGGCCCACATGGACAACAGATTCTATGCTAGCCGTATATCGCACGTCCACCGAGAAGGAGGCTGCATCATTGAACTTCCAAGTAACATGGTGCAGGCAGCATGTCTGGAGGCCAAGATAGCCGAGCTGCAATCAACCACTTCGAAAGGATCCTGAACCGTAACACAGTGACAACGAGACCAAGCTGAGGGGACTTCGAGCCTGCTCCCTGAATGACAACATCGTTAGAAAGTAGAACACAAACCTAAGTCGTGAGGGAAGCTGCTCAGGCAGACTTGAAGGAGTATGAGTCAAAAGTACGGAAGTTGACTTGGGAGTTCAACGATGCGCGGAAGTGGCTCGTTGCATCAGAAGACAAGCTACAATAGCATACCTACCAAGTTCAAGGAATCCGAGTTCCGAGATATTTACAAAATGGAGGGGGGGAGGATGCAGAATTACCTGCCTCCACCCCTAATTTTTTTATCATAAAAAGCATGCCTGAAACAGCGGGGGGGGGGGGGGGATATTTTATAAACATCGGCGTTGCGGTCTTGCAATGACAAGTGGCCAAACAAACAATGCATGTAGGGTTTCTCAACCAGTAGAATCTCGGTGATATGAATCTTAACAGGAACGAAAAAAGTACAGTAAAACCCCATTAACCCGGATCTCATGGGACTGGCGCTAATGTCCGAGTTAACCAAATTCTCGATCGGCAGAAATATAATATCATCAAAAAACGATGAAATCTGTTTTCAAACCACACAATGTCCGCATAATACATTTATTTTCATGGAAAGAATTTGTGTATGTCTTTCCGGGACACACGTTAGCAGACCAATAAGAGATGGCAATAAGAGGCTGCGAAAGCGCGCATGACAATTATAATTTGTGGTGTTTGACGTTCCAAAACCACCACATGATTATGAAAGATGCTGTAGTGGAGAGCTCCAGAAAATTCAGCCACCTGGGGGTTGTTTAACGTGCACCCAAATCTGAGCACACGGGCCTACAGCATTTTCACCTCCATCGAAAATGCAGCCACTGCAGCCAGGATTCGATCCACCACCTGTAATTCAGCAGCCGAGTGCCTCAGCCACTAGACCACCACGGCAGGGCGTGTCACAGCTGTGCTTGAGGCCACTAGAAAATTACTAAGTGCTTGAAGTCTGTTCCACCAATATAATAATAAAAAATTGAAAGGGACGCCGAAATGCCTCATGCCTTTTTTACGTTTTTATTGCCCTTAACTCACTGCTACGTTAGCCACGCACCTTCGGAGCTCATGTGCTCTGGCCCCACATATGCCTTTGAACCTACGCAGTCTTGTTATATATGATCGCATTTGCTTTGCATTGGCTGCTGTAGTGTTGTCCGCAGCATTTGCAAAAAGCGGCGTCGATTTCTTTGACTGCATGAGCACCAGACGCGCCTACGCTTTTGGGGTTAAGTCAGTTTAGTCGTCACTATACCTGATCTTGTCAAGAGTGAACACGGTTTTGTCCAAATCGGTTGTCGTTTTGTTTAAAGCGGTGCGAGTGCAAGCCGCGCCCGTACTTCTGCAGCTTCCAAAATGTTACTCTCAGCTACTCTCAGCTTGTGCTCAATGGCTTTGGTACCAAATTTTGCATCACCCACTGCAACCCAAAAAAGTCTTTGGAACATCAAAATTTTGGGCCATCGGCCATATGTAGTAGAATTTGCCTGGGAAATTCCACAAATACCATGGTATCAGTCAGTTTTGTCTCGTGGAGACACTGCATGTACACTTACAAAAATCTAGATTATAGTACTGTATTTAAATTTCCTGCTGCAGGGCTGCCAATTTGTTTGCTAGGCTTGCAGTTGCAGTCACACAAGTGAAAGGGCAAATGGCAAGCAACTGGATTGAAGCTTTCTGCGCAAAAGATTGGCTTAAATAAACACCAAGTCTTAAATACTCACCTGCAACACTGCAATGCCCAGGCCAATGGCACAAACAAGGACAAGGTTGTTGTACAGGCCGTTCCAAAGAGCTGTTCCACAGCCCTGCATACAGGAAGAAAAATAAGGAGTGGTCGAGATGTTAGAATAAATATGATGACACTCAATGTCTCAACACTCTTTACAATATTGCTAAATGCAAATGGCAATTAATGAAACTGAAAGTGGGACTGTTGTTCTAAGTCCTTAGGAGTGCAAACAATAGAGTTCAAGTATACCAGAACTGCTAATGAGAGGGGGAGGGGGGCATGTGTCAGAACACATTTTCCTGTGGCGTTGAGGGTGCACAATCAATAAGCTTGGTTGACTATTTATATGAGATCGATTATGGCAATAAAACAGATGCTTCGCTCAAACAGCCTCTCGTCTGTGTGAACTGTCGCAGTCAGTGCCACCACAATGATATTGGCCTCCAGAGATTCTTCCTCTGCAGTGCACAGAGACAATTCCTGCATTTTAATGATACTTAAGAATGGCTATAACGGTTGATAAATATTCAGAGGTAAAAACAGTTACATTTGAATTTTACTAGGCATGTTTACTTCCATTACATCTACCTTTAAAAGACCTACCAAACCGGTCTATTTTTCGTGTGGGCAGAATTGAGCGAAATGCAGAAAGAAAAAAACACTACCGACTCCTTTGGCAGAGCCTTCCCTTCAATTGCAACCAACTGCCAAACTGAACATGCAAAAACATTTTATAGGTTCATAGTAGCAAATAATGTGAAAATGACATTGAAGAGCCTCATTAGAACAGAAGCAGGGAGTACTTGAGAGATTTTAGCAACGAGAAATAGCATGTCTCCAATTCTGACACGAAGAAAACCATGAAGCCAGCAATCGCCACCATTATAAGATGCAAATTTATTCACTTAACGTCTAGCGTCATCACACCTATGCTCAGACTTGCTATTGGTGGCTACTTTTCGCCAAATTCGCGAACTTGAGAGGCCCATGGTGACCGAAATTCATGAATGGCGACATGGCAAATTTTCGGTGATTTTAGGCTTAGGTCTCGACTGAGTTATGCATTCTATACTTGGTGTCTTCAAAACTAACAAGTGACAAGATTTTTTCTATTTTTGTAATTTTAGGCTCAACAATAGGAGGTGCACTTTACGTGCAATTCAGTACGTCTGTCCTGTTTCTCGTGTCTATCTCGTCGATTCACCAAGATCCTGGAGGCACGTGGCACATTGGTGTATCCGCCAGCAACCTCCCAGAAAAATTTAGGTCAGTGGGCTTCTTTGCGCGCCGCAAGGTGGTGGTGTGAACCAAGTTACTTAAGTGTTTCGGGAGCTTAAATCTGCTTCTATGTCTCGCTTCTGAAATGCCTAGGTGACTGTTAGGCTGCGTGTTCCTACCAAAGCTCTAACTGTCCTGAATAGCTTGTCGACTTCTTCACTGCTGTAGTACCCCCTAATTTGGTGTGTAGGGTTTAAATTTGTTATTAACATACATTGCGGGCCGGCCAAGAAGTCGGCTTCTTTGGGCAGCCTTCCAAAACTGCACTGAGGCAAATGTGCAGCGTAAGCACGATCGCACAGAAAACGTGGTGCGGGCACTGTGGCGGTTACCCAGTAGTTTTGAAATTATTTCTGTTGTTTTGTAATTAAGTTGTTCGATGACCAAACACATGATTCCACTGCAATGAAACTCATTCAAATTTGCAGGAAGGCTACGCACCCCATCCTTCTCTTGTTGTAGCGAATGCTTTGTCCTGTGTTCGCTTCAACTGAAACCATCACAAACTTTTGTGATGCGACGCTAGCATTCAGGGATGCTGTTGGTGCATGCATGCCCTTTCTCAGCGCTCTCATGGCGAAGCGGGTGAAGCGACTTCAACCCCACTAAGCCCTGCCATGATGAAGCAGGTGATGTGACTGGCATTAAAAAACGTAAATATAATTTAGGGGTTATGTTATAGATATTACTACACTTTACAGGTCTATGCATAATGAGCAATTTTTGGCAAAACTTGAAGAAAAAATGGCGACTTTCGGCGACCTTTCCCTCGTCGTTTGGCGAATTTCACTCGAAATTCACTGGCAACCCTGCATACGTTATGAAGTACAAAATTGGTTGTCCTCTGCATTGTTAATAGGATGTTTATTGTCCTGTAACTTGTGAGAGCAGGTAGACAAAAGTTGATGCAGCGAGACCACAAACTATATATTTGGTCTAAAGCCACACAGTCAAAGCGAAGAAGAACAGGCGCAACCATCTCGTATTTCGTGCATCGTCTTCATCGTCTCCAGGTCAGTTTTTCCCGATTGGCACTAGTGCGCCGCATGTTTATTGACCGACTCCTCAACCACTGCAACAAGGATGTCGTACTAACTACTTTGCTACAGTCCCTCTTAAGCTGTATCTCGCTCTTCGTAACGACAACTGTCACAGAACGAGCGCTAAAAATGGGCGCGCCGCCAAATTCTTGCGATAACGGGCGGGAGAAACGCCGCGAGGTCAAAAAAGAAAAAAAAAAAAGAAAACAAACATCCAAGGCTCCCCGGGCGCGCGCTCTCCCCACAGAAGCGTGGCTTCACCGACGAACCTCCTCACCCCACAACGGCGGCCGAGCAAGCACTCGATTTTTCCAGAAGGAACGGGGCGTGTATGCCGGGTTGACTCATCTGTAGGGGACGGCCCCCGTACAGTCTCGCGCCTCTCCCCAGCCTTCGCTGCGTATCGCGCCGACGAAATGACGAGAACTTTCTAGAATGTGGCGCGGAAGGTATTTAATCGAGCAGCCGAGACGAGAGAGCAGGAGGAGACGGAAGTGAGCGCCAGAGCGCGCGTAGGGATTCCGCCGTGTAGTCGGCGGAGGGGTTGTCCGTTGGGACCAAGCAGCAGAAGAAGAGGATTTCTACCTGAGGGGTGAAGGCTCGAGCTACAGGCAAGAGCGTGTGTTTACCGCTATCGAGCGAAGACGCGTGGCAACAGCTGCGTGTGTGAAGCCGACGTGTTCCGGCGAAGAAGTTGAAGTTTGAAGAGTGGCCAATTGAAGACGCGAGGTTTCCTGGAAGAGAAACTTCAGGGGGCAGTGGAACGACAACAACGCTGGACTTTGAGTGAGTGATTCTCGGAAGAGTATCATTCAGACTTTTGTTCCAAGGACTTTGGACTGAATAGGTTTTCTATCTCTTTAGTCTTTAAGTGTCTTGGTTGTTCAATGCATGCGACTGCATTGTAGTGCGTATTGTTGTCTGTGTCTGTTGTTTCGAGTGTGGCTGATTGTACTGTGTAATACGTTGTTTGATTGGTGACATTTTATCCTCATCTATTGTGGAGTGTGCATACTTGTGTATCGTTTTCGATCTGCCGTTATTGAGAATATAATTTTGTTTGTTTATCAACTCTCGGCTCTGACTTGTTCTTTGGGCCACAGCCGGCGTCCGCTGGCGCGCCAAAAAGGACCACTTCTAAATTGTCCACGCTTTCGTGGTGCGGTTCGGGGGGGCCGATACTTAGGCTCTTGGAATTAGCCCGGCGATCGCCTCCCTAATACACGGGACATGTGTGACAACAACATGCGATAAAATTTGTTGCCACTGACTGCACAAGCAAAATAATTCGCCTACGTGTACACTCGTAACTCTGTGTCATGCCTCGTCTATCTTTACACCTGGCAAAAATGAGAATAAAGTGCACGACTCACCTGTGTGTGCAGGCCGTGCAGCAGAGAGCCCCCTCCACCAAACTGGCGGTTGATGTCACAGGTGGTTGAATCCTCCTCGACGCAGCACGAACGCGGCACCTGGTATGCGCCCAGGGCCCGGATGCCGGCCTCAACGGAAGCTGCTAGGCCACCCTGTTCCGATGCCTTCTGGTTGATGCGGGCCTGAGCCCAGTCCTGGGGGCCCTCCACTCCGCAGCAGCGCAGCTGCAGGGAAGAGTCAGTCGAGCAGATCACAGTCAAAGGGGTAATGACGAAGCCATCTAACTACGCTAAGTTTACCTGTAACTGATGATAGCATGCCCAATATTGCTATGTGTGCACACATACATGCGCACACACAGAAAGAACTGGGTTGTAAGCATACATTTCAAATAAAACTTCAATTAATCTCCTCCCACCAATAGCCACCAACATTTTGCCATGAGCTCACAACATCAGGAAATGAGGGGCCACTGAAATGACCTCTGCTTAGAAGATTGCTATAGGACGAGATCAGAATGACTGCAAAGGTCATTCTGATCTTGCTCTACAACAATCGTCATGTCATACCAACTAGCCCAAACGACTACGCCTATGCTCAGAAGTAAGAGATCGTAATGGCTATGTGTTGCTCCGTGCAATATGGTACTAATGACTGTACCACTATTGCAATGTGACAATGATCGCAACAATGGCACTATAAAAAGGAGCAGCAAACCACTATTAACATACATCTCTTAGATTATTTGCTGTATATACTGCTGGGTCAGGCACCTGCATGCAGCACGTTCAATGTCTCTCGTCATGTTTGCATCTTTCGTGTACAATGGGACCCCAATTATATGACTTTAAGAGGACTATACAAAATCGACGTATGACTCGGGTTTCCTATAATCGATAACTAAGAACATAGGCAGTGACGCTGAGCCTTGTAATCAAGAAAACTGGTACAGACCATCTAAATAAGACCGCAGAAGAACCCTGCAATATAAGAAAGGTACACAATATTATTTTTTGGAATGATAATTTATATTGAAGGAGGAGTGAAAGAATCTAATTTCAACTTTCGAAAAAATCTTAAACAACCTGCATCTTCGTTCTGATATAACGAGTCCAAAAATTGCCCCTACATAACAGCAAAACCGAAACAGCACTGGCAACTGCCTCTTGTCATAGAGCCAGCTACAGCGTCATCACCATCTGGTAATGGGGATAGAACAGGTTTTGTTGCCTGTTTGCTAGGACGCTCCCATGCCCAAATTAGCTGTGCATTTGATTATTTGAAGCTCTGTGAAGTGCAACGATGACTAGCACTGTTATCACAAGCGCTCACGACAATGAAAAGTTATTTTGCACAGTGAACCTTTCTGCTTCACGTCCTTTCATGCACTTGAGGCCTGTGATTAAGATTGTTGACCGGGAAATGTTTCCACAAGCCAAAAACATGAAACTATCCAGATCTTAAAGATTAACTTGCTGACCAGCTGAAGCTACTTTGTGTAGATAGAGGTTCTCTAGCTAACAACTCTGGATATGCACACGATCAAGCTGTAGATTGAAGGGATCTTAAAGATAGCCAATCTGGATCACAGACACAACCGAACTCCCAGGTGAATACATTTTCCCACGTAAGGAGGCATACGGCACTTAGTCTTGCCATTTTTTTTTCTTCTTATTGTCAACTCACAGTCACACAAATTTAATTTTGCACCCACCAATAATTGGTGCACATAAGATTCGAGCACAAGAAAGTAACTTTATTTTTACAGTATTAGAGAGTCATCATATGATGCATGGTCGGCATAAAATTACATCGTATAATCGAGGTGCATTATTGTTACAAGGGTTTCCAGAATCATACAGATTTTGTCACAAAATGCGGTTCAATGCAAAACTGGGCAATGTATTATCGAGGTTGTACTGTATTTGTTGGTTTAGTCCTCCACATCTACACAAGAATGCCTGTAAGAACACCGAGGTATCTGTATAGATGAATAAAAATAAAGAAAAAAATGCAATCATGCTTTCACACTAGCTTATGAAGATTGTGCTGCATCTTCTCACATACGTATGATGCATTAAAAGAACAACTACTATAGATCACATCTGCAGTACTTTTGTACACGTGGTTTCTCGTAAAAATTGACAAGGGACCCTCGAACACCAACCATCGCTGCGTGTCCTCCACAGCAGAAGTGACCTGCAGTAGGCCGCTTCAACTATTGGCACATATTGGCGTGTTACAGTTTCAGAAGCCGGCGGCAGCCTGCCTGTGGCATTTCCAAAAGCATCACACCGTTTCTAAGGCCACTACTTTTGAAGAATTGCACAAATCGAATACATTTCAAAGATGCGATCAACCCTGCGACTTTCGAAACAGCAGCCCAGAGCAGTAACTACTGCACTGAAGAGAAAGACCGTTCCGTCTGGCCGAAAATGCCCCACCCCCAATAAATCCCCACTTCATTTGTTTCAAGGGGAAAGCCAGTACATGCTTACATATGTAAACAGTACAAATTTCAGATGCTTGTGATGTTCCTTTCTCTCAAACTTTGTTGATCAGAGCAATAAAAGAACTATCTAAACGAACACAAACAAAACCTGATACTGTTACAATGACGATTGGCCCAGAACACATCACAAATGAACAAGGTGCTCAACCGGCTCATCAATAAGGGCTACAGGCTTCGTAGTAATTACTACTGTGCAGAGACAGACTTATCACACACTCACGTCGTGTTGCATGGTATCGATGGTCTTGGTGATCACGTCAGACACTGAGTAGTCCTTGTGCATCATGTGCTGCACCTGGCCTTTGACGGCTTTCTCAAACTGCAGGACAAGAGGAAGACCAACAATCAAACTTACCCATGGGCAAAGCACAGCCACAGCTTGTAACGGTAAACGAAACCAGTTTCATGAAAACTATAGTAAAAACAGTACAGTGCATGTCATTAAAATAACACTTTTAAAGAAAATTTTCCATTCCAGTGGTGTGGCTGACCAATGCAACTTTAGCGCAGCTTCTCTGACCCCTAAAGTACCACTTCGGTGCACTTACCAGTTACATTTTAAATGCAATTACTGTTTAAAGGTACACTAAATGCAAAAAAATAATATGTCAGAGCGAAAGGCAA
This sequence comes from Rhipicephalus annulatus, assembly GCA_013436015.1. Lineage (NCBI taxonomy): Eukaryota > Metazoa > Arthropoda > Arachnida > Ixodida > Ixodidae > Rhipicephalus > Rhipicephalus annulatus. Next base: position 138,317 of record WOVY01013130.1, on the reverse strand, counting down.
AAGCTTTAGAAACTAAACTGTCAATATTGTAGGAAACGATTTGTGCCAACAGTAGAACATCCTGGAACAAGTGCCCAATGACTTAACATTTTCAGCACAATTGCTAGCAGTCAATCTACTCGTGATAAGAATGAACATTGCAGTGCATTACAAGATGGAATAAAATTCAACTTGTGAGTTTGGTTCATGGAAACAAGAACCTCTAGCAGTTACCCTCAAGAAAGACAGGTGGCCTCCTTTCGTTGGGCTCTGCTCTGCAGCAACAACTCCCAGGCAGCAAAGCGCGGGCTTCGCCATATAATTTCCTACAGGTACACTAGAGGGGACTCTAGCGCTAGTGTCTATGAGAGCGGCAGCGCATGGCACTTCAGCGAACAAGGAAATTATGGGTAGTATACATGAATTTGTTTAGTTTTTATACTTTCTGTTCCTTTTGGCTTCGCGTTGCCTGCAGCTGCTTTGCTGAAGGACAAAGTTCAGCAAACGTTCAGCAGTTCCACTTGAACGCCTTAACCATTTAGGCTCACCAATTGAAATCGGTTTGCGAAGTTGCGAAGTTCACAATGACATATTATTTTATCTGAAACAAAAACCAAAAAAACAACAATAAACAAAGCCACAAGTACGTTCGAAGCCCACAGGCGTGAAGACTAGGCAAATTTGCACGCCAACCATCATTTCCACGGTGGCTGAATGATCACAGTACCAGAGTACCCTTTAGTTAATTGTAGAAAACTGTGGGCATTGCAAATGCAATGTCACAAGGCTGTTCTCAAAGGCGGGCTGTTGGAACTGCGCCAACAGCATGTGGACCACTAAAACGCAATTTCATTATCAACTGTGCATTTTCTTGGCACGAAAGAAGCATCAAGAGCTTTCCGGAATGCTATGTCAGCAATTTGCAATAACACTAAAGTGAGAAATTAAATTAGTTTTGAAATATAAGCCATTCTATCAGAACACTATTGTCATTCATTATATCATTTTAGGTTAATTAGAAGAGCAGAAGTTTAAGTAAGAAATTTCTCATTTTAATTTTTTGTCAAAACTTAGTATGTAAACACCATTATGAACTTACGAAGTTAGATTTTTTACACACATTTAGGTTTATGAGCAGTTAATACACAGGTTCTATAATTAATGGTACTTTTGTGCCCCAACCTGGCGCGTGCTGCACAAATTTTGTGATAATGGAAGGCTTTATGAATCATTTCGGCACGTTCTTCAACATTAACTTTCACCACAGTCGAGAAGCTGTGCCAAAACACTACACCTCTTCAGCGAAATTTCCACAGGCCACTACAGTGGGCGGAATCACTGCAACATTGCGACTGTATTCTGCAGAGTATTCAAAAATTTATGCGCCTAGCATAAACTCTTCTGGAATTGAATAAGAACAAATTCTACTACAAATCTTCGTAGAAACAAGCAGGCTAACAAAAAAAAAAACAGCAGTATTTCGATGTATATGTATGCATACTGCTCACTGTAAATAATGCAATCAATCTTCAAGTAAAAGACAGCAGTCTTAGAAAAGCCTGTCATTCCACCAATCTTCAAGTAAAAGACAGCAGTCTTAGAAAAGCCTGTCATTCCACCAAATATATGATCATCCTGTAACTCTGCAACAGTAAGAAGGTATTTTTACTCAACTTGATTATGTAATCTCACAGAATGAGCGAGTGAAAGAAAGGAGTGTGCACTTAGGGGCTCGTTTTTTTCATTAGACACAATATTAATGGGGACTAACACACAAACATGCCAAGGAAAGCACTGGGGATGTTATTAGAAGTAATCACAATGTAAATGTGAACAAAAAGAAAAGTGGACAAGACGATAACTTGGCGTGGGCAGAAGCCGAACCTGCGACCTTCGAATAACGTGGCCGATGCTCTACCAATCAGGCTACTACGGAGGCTATCACCCGACCACTTTATGGGATATATACGACAGGTTCGGTCCCTGCATAGAACAAGTTATCTTTTTGCCCACTTTTCTTTCTTCACATTTACATTACATTACATTTACATCTAATAACATCTCCTATACTTTCCATGGCATGATCGTCTGTTAGATCCCATTAATAATGGGTGTGTGGGCACAACAATTCTACCAGCATTAATTGAGTCGCAAGCTCTACTTTTTGCAAGACTTACGCTTTCCAGGTTCGACCAAGCCCAGATGCCACCGGTCACTTCAGCAGCAATGATGACCACCAGGAATATGAAGAACTGCGCACGAAGAAGAGAAGAGAGAAAGAATGTGAGAAACTGGGCAGCAGAACAACGCGCAAGGATGAAACTGCTAAACTGTGCCCAGACACTAACGCTCGCTGGGAGAACTGCTGAAAAGTGTGAGCAGACAAGCCATATGTGTCTTTGTTCTTTGGCCACAACCGTCGTGGTACAACAAACTCTCTCCAATTCGTCTTCGGTTATAGTATTGAATTTTCCGTCAGCTTGGTCTCCGCCAAAGGTTCCAATTTACAAGAAAGAACGCTTTTACCATTTTGATCCCGAAATCGGGCTAGGCTATATTATTCGAGATAGGCAGGTCATTGTATGCGAGGACAGCATGCTACCCGATTGGTGACCTAGAGTCATGGTTTGAATAGCAGCCGCATATCTGACCCCACAGCGCTCAGGGTACTGTTGAATGTGCCCAGTACACACAATGTATCATTTAAATTCGCAGATATTATATTGCCCCACAAAAAGCTTAGTGCAAAAGCTGCCAATTATACCAGCACTCATCCTATTATTTATGTGTGGCATTTGTTTCCTTCTTTGAGGGAATATATCTGAAAATTCATGATGCTGTACACTTAGCCCAACAAGCAAAACTGTGTTGTCGTCTGTTGAGCAAGGCAATCTAGTGTTTTGTCATGTGCGATTTTTGACACTTTGTCAATATGGGCTGCTTTGACAATGTCCTATTGCACCTGTTGCCTGTGATTGTACTGAATGGAAGAGCTATCAAACTGGACCATACACTCCCGATCACAAATAACAGGGACGTGGCAAGTATGAACTAGTCTGCCTGCCAGGGAAAGTACACACTCAAACCTCGATATAACGAATCTGGATATAACAAAATATAGGTCATAATGAAGTTAATGAAGAACAGTATTGCAATACATACTGTGTTAATGGTATACCTTTATAACGAATTTTTAGACATGAACTTATCTTCGTGTAAGATGCAACTTTGTTAGAATGAGGTTTGAGTGTCACTCAAAATGATGCAACAGGCACTAGAGGCAACAGGCCCACACAGGCACTAGAGGCAATAGGCTTGCACAGGGTTCTCCAATTGGGACCGTGGAGAGGCAAGTTTTGCTGCAAGACTTTAGCACACATGCGTATGGGCTGAAGAAAGCCCTCGGGACTTGTGGCGGCAAAGTACTCACGGTGCAGAGCATGCAGGGGCTCTCCCGCAGGGCTCCACAGCATCCAAAGAAGCCGACAATGGCCATGAAACACCCTGCGCCGAGCAGGATGTAGATGATGGAGAAGTACAGCTGGCTGTCCTGGCTGTTGCCCCCTTCAGTGGCCAGGTACTTGCTGCTGTCCAGCAGCAGCATCACCGACACCACCACCACCGCAATGCCCGCAAGCTGTAACATAACAAGAAGGCATCATGAACATCTCGAAAAACACCATCAGAGTTTGGCATGCCTCAAAAACCATTGAAGACAACTCATAGGCTGTCCCCACGACAGCGCAATGTCCCAGAAGCGCACATAATCATGGTGCAACTTATAGGAATGGCCACAGTAGAGCTTGTGAAAATGCTGCCAAGTTCTGCCGACATGCATTTTCTCGGTACATATTTAATGTGTAAGCATTAGAAGCCTCATTCTAAACAAAAAGCATAACGACGGTATGCGTGAGTTTCCCACGCACACAATAAGGGGCCCTCTAACAAACAGTGAAAATAACTGTAAAGTAAAAATAATACAAAAAAATGTGCTTTTAATTAGACAAAAACTAAATTAGAATATGAATGGTTTTATCAGGATTTTAAAAGCATGATTTATAACACAAAAGGGCAATACTACAATCAGTAAGCCACCAACACATGAATTGACAGAGTGCACCAGAACACCTTTTTAAAAGTTTTTGTCAGCAAGCTAGTGCATTGGGGCACCTTATGCATATTTAATTCCACCCTGGCAGACGTACTGCATGGGCTGTGCAAATGTGTCTGCAGCCCATGCTGCAACAATTCGTAATATGTTTCAAAGCAACCAAAGTGTGGCACACTCTCAGACTTGGAAATTATGCTGATAAATACATGCCAATTATGAGGATCTCTTTTTCTCAAGCCCATGGTCTTTGGTGCACTACACACATGAAGACATACACCTGCGCACACATGTAGACATATACCTGCACATATATCTGGCTCGATGGCTCCCGTTTACTTTCTAAACATCTCTATCATAACACCAATTGCAAGAGTTGCAACGAAAATCCTGTACACTAAAAGCAGGCCTGTGTAAACACCTCAAAATAAACAATTACTAAGGCGTAGTTTCACCTTTTTATCGATTCGCAGTCACTGAAAGTGCATGGTAATATATGCCCACTATGTTAGGTGACATGTAGACAGTTACATGTTTAAACTGAACAGTTTCTGAACTGTTTCAGCGTGCAAGACAGATGACTGCAGAAATTATCATTTGGTACACTTTGGTATCTCGTTATGTCTTATCTTATCAAGGTCACATGTCTGATCAGTGTGATAACACAGAGCAGCAGACTGCAACCAAGGGCTTGACATGTCTCGGCACAAGACGATAAACACCGCACTTAAACTTCTCTACCATGCTTCCATGGATTTCTGTTAATTACTTTCGAAGCACTATAGAGGTTTCTATAGTCACGGAATGAAGGTAGCAGGTGGTGCCCTCCCCATGTGATGTGTGCATAGTATATATAAGCTTGTTAAAATCACGGAAATGTCACTTGAATCGTGCCAGTATACGCACCTGAAACAGTGCAAATTCACCTAATTGCCTACAGGTTCAGTGAACAGCATGAAAATTATACCAAACCCTGACATAACTAATGAAGCCTATAAGAAATTAATAGGTATAATGAAGCAATGCATTTCAATTCTTTGTCACTAATATCCCTGTGCAACAAATAATGATTGTTAAGTAGATATTACTGCACCCGATTTCACTTATTTATAACAAGGCGCTTCACTGCATAGGAGGAAAATATACACATAAATAATGTGGAGCGTCAGGATACAATGTAGCCCTATCTTTGAAAAAACGCTGCTGTATTATCAAAAGCAACAGAGCTTGAACATATTATCGACTTATGCAAAAGGTGATTGAGAAGGTGGAATATATAAAGCAAAACCTAGTTGACAAGCTTGCTTGTCCAACTGAGCTGTAGTAAGTATCAAAATACTTAATTGGAACTTCCTTTACTAGCGAACTACACTGTACAAAACCACGTCGCTGTGCACGACGACTAACGGCAAGCTGTGGAACATGGGCTCATTCGTTGCTGTTTTACAACAAGCTGCACGCTTCTATTTCCATGGCGACAAAAAATCTCTTCCACTAACCATCAGCCAGCAACATCATAGCTTCCAAAGTGACCTATAGAAAACAATCAATTAGGTTGGCTTTCAAATCAATGATATCTAGGCTCACTGGACGTATGGCCAGTGTAACACATACTACATAGCCAGTGTAACATATACTACACCGCTGCCTGCAAATTGATGGTCGAACAGTTCTGCAGTTCAATTTAACAAAAGAAGACACTGCACATTCTTTGCTTCCCACTGTCCTGATCTATTCTGCCAAACAGGCAAGCCCCCAAAGGTCACTCATGATAAACTCCCTTGCAATCTTTTCCGTTTATCAGGAAAATGCAAACAGGGCAGTTACACGCACATTGATAAAACAAAAAGATACCACAGACACAGAAATGGGTGCATGTAGCTCATCTCAGATACATGTGACCTAGCTTCATCAGAACAAATGACAATGTTTTATAGAAAGGGCAAGCACCCCGCCGGCTGCGAGTGATGGCCAAGCGATTCAGGTCTCTCCACGTGCACACTATTTCGGTTAATACAAAAACTGCATCACGAAATAAATATGAGTTTTGAGCACTTTTCGTATTTCCCTTCCTGGCCACTGCTTAATTTTATGTTAGCCATGACTAACGTTGTCCACGTGAAGCATAAATGCACTGGCTTACAATAGGTCGAGAATTATGCAAAATAAGCGTGTCAAACGATGTATGAAACTGCGCTGATAAAAGCTGATATTATGTAATGCCAATTACGTTAGTGTTTTCACAGCTGCATCATTACTTACACATGCACATATGCAAACTAGTATCTACATTATTGGTTGAAGCTCTTTGTACACCTTAGTTAAAATATTTATTTCCAATGTGCCCCATATTATAAAATACACACAAAAAAAGCTTAATCCCAGACAAGTGACAATTGCGGGCGTTGGCAGGGGGGTGCAAAAGCAGCACTTGCCTTCCTCACAGCCCCACTAACTCGGCGAATAAGGAGGGGGGGTGGGGCGATATACTCGTATCTTCCGAAATTTCACGTCATAAAAACAACTAGTAAAAGATATTCTTGCCAAAAGAACTCGCGTATGTCTTTCTGGGACACACGTCAACAGACGGGACGGCGCAGCCGGGAAAGCGCGCGTCGCTTGAGTTCAGCAGATCACAGGAACAACGTTACGATATTTTATAGATTCTTTGGAGACTAACTACAAACCGCTTCCAGCCCTTTTTTTACGACTTTATTGCCTTTAATATACCGCTCCATTGGCCACGTGCCGCCCCGCCGCGGTGGTCTAGTGGCTAAGGTACTCGGCTGCTGACCCGCAGGCCGCGGGTTCGAATCCCGGCTGCATTTCCGATGGAGGCGGAAATGTTGTAGGCCCGCGTGCTCAGATTTGGGCGCACGTTAAAGAGCAGGTGGTCGAAATTTCTGGAGCCCTCCATTACGGCGTCTCTCATAATCAAATGGTGGTTTTGGGACGTTAAACCCCACATATCAATCTGAACCGGATCAACAGGGCAGCTGCATTATTTGCGGCCAGATCAAGCACACAGATGTCTATCTCCGGGGAGATTTTCCCGACAACCGTATACAAACGTAAGAAATAATCGAAATCCGCGAGTCTCCCTGATAATTCGGGAGACTTGACGGCAGGTATATTTAGAAACGCAGCCGAGCTACGAGCACTGCGCTGTGAACATGCGCAGTGCTTTCATGCACGTACCCTTCTCTCCCATATGCGCAATGCCTCCTATTGCTAATCGTAGCGAGAAAATGCAAAACCGTGGAAATGGAATCACATCTATAAAGAGAGATCTTATAATAGTGTTGAGCAGGAATGTTAGAAAAGAACAACTGTCGAATGACATCAAGATGAACTAGATGTTTAGCAGCGCTAGTTCGGCGGAAAATTTTTTTCACATAATTTATAGTATGAATACACCACAATGAGATGACAGGATTACATGCGGAGCTAGATAACAATCAAATTAATGATAAAGATGATGAGCCGTACTACACAGATGCATCTAGTTTGAAATTCATTCAATGCTGGTTGAGTTAAGGGGCGCATCATCATGTATAAATACACAAACATGTGAAATAGTTGAAGTAACCAGCATTTTTCTGCACATTGAAACGGCAAATTGATAAGCTGCAAATACTCAATGACTGGCAGCGTTTCGTGAAGTAACCATTCTTAAAAAAATTCGGTGCTCATACACGTTACCTGAACAGACGCAAATCTTTAATGAGCAGTGATTACGATATATTTTCAAACACTTACGGTAAAGCCACGCGAAATCTTAGCTATTTCGCACAGTGTGTCATTTCACTCGTGTTTTTTTTTCTGTGCCATGTTTCTTAGCATTATTTTTAAATTGAACACTAAGAGCCAGCTATAGCCGAGGCTTCCGTTTCAGTTCACCTGAAATGTGTGTGTAGATACGACGAAATGTATGAATGTATATATATAATAAGCAAACATATTAAAATAGGCGTTTTACCATTATATGGACAAATATCTAAAGTTGCACGATTGATGAACATTCTAATCAAGTGTGCGCAAGGCATTGAAAGTACGGGAGCTTTCATCGATGCGAATGCAGCGCGCGTGCACGAACCGTAAAATATGCATTAGTGTAACATGGGGGCAAATCGCGAACGTCTGCCAATTCAAATTCTAACCTCCTTGCTCAAGAAGCGAGACGCGGCCACATCGGCGGAGGCGCAGATAGGAGACGTAAGCGTTGGCAGCAATCTACAAGACGCCGGTCTGGCTTACAGGCGTCATGAAATATACGTTTATGGTGCCTCCAAAACGACTCGGCTATAGAGATAGGCGCGACTCTCGCACGTCCGATTACAGGAGAAGTGCGAGTTGTCTGGTTTTTTACAGCGGCACTGGCCAAACAAACTTTTATACCAACTGCCACGAAATTACTATACGAAGCAGCTAATTTGCGGCCAGAACGAAAGCTTGCATACGACTATATCGATGTTCATATCGCAACAACCAGAAAAACATTGATCGGATTTAGAGCATTCTTTCTACACGCTTACAAAATTAACAAGTGACCGGCGTAAAAAGGAACGCGAGATGCTGCTTTCTGAGGTGAAATGTTACGGCTCGTAATAGGCGATGGAAACAGGCGCGCTACTATTGCGAAGTAATCACGTAGGGCGTGTTGTTTCGAAAACAGCCCTTTAAAAGGAGCAGCGCGAATCGCAGATAATCACGATAAGACCCGCTATTTTTAAGCCCGTCGTAGTTTTTTTGCGCAACTCGCTTAAGCAGCCGGCCGACAGCGCTAGGAGTTTTCACACTGATTTACAAAAGCACCATAGAATCGAGGAAAACATGTACACGTTTCCATCGCTGGTGCGCCCGGGAAAATGTACCCCGCCGTGAGTCATGCAGGCGCTCTTCTCGGAGGAAAAAACTCGCGACAATGGCCACTACCAAACGCAACAGGAGGGGGGGGGGGATGGCGTCGAGGAAAAAACGGGTTAGCGCAGCTGCCGCCAGCGCGCACGCACAATTTCCATGCGACGGTTGCGCAAATAAGCGACTTACTACGAATGCCGTCGTGAAGAATATGCAGTGCGCCAGAGTGCCGCTCAGGACCAGCCGTTTCCACCTGGCCCTGGCGGCGTCGACCAGACGAAAACCCATGGCTCAGACTTGACTCTCGGGCATCGGAGCGACGCGAGACTTAGAAGTCGTGCACACGCGAAACACACCGCACGCACGCACACACACCTCTCCCGCGGCGTCCCCAGACAGACGGTTATTTCGGTGCTCGTGCTCCCGCACTGAGATGAGTAGCGTTGCTGGAAGCGTCAATCGATGTCAGAGTAGGCACCCGGGCAGACCAACTCGCTCGCACGAAGATAACATCGCGGAAAGTCCCGCTAATTTCACTACGCACGAGGGGCAAGGATTAACGGAGAACCGTCAGCAGCGCATCCCCAACTCCGGCACCATTGACCATCTGCGCGCTTGCTATGGCAACCGTCACGTGACCCCCGCCGACCGCTGGAACTGGTGGCGCCATCTGTCGTGTTAAAAGAGCACCGGGGGTGGCGGTGACGCTTTTTTTCCACCATTTGACGAGATGTTCAGCTGCATCGTTTAATCTAAACCGTTGAACACTGTTGAATCCCGGTATCGCGACTATTTGCGCGAAGTTCCGCTTCCGTGAACGAGTTCCACGGAGTGACTCAGACGAGCAAAAAAAACAACAGAACAATAACCAGTCGGCAAACTAGGTGCTACCGGTTGCTGCCCGAGAAAGTGGTCGGCCGACCAGACCAGCCTTGCGCCGCCCGCTGAAAGATAGATGGACAGAATCGGTGCGCGGGCGGAGGAGGAGGGTCTAACCCGCTTCGCCGAAGAGCAATTACCCCGCCATTATGGACCGGCGCTAATGCAACCGGTCAACGTTCATCTCTCGGTCATTGCGCGAACGGTGCTTGGGCGATCTTCAGCCGTGATAACGCTTTCGCGTTCACGACTTCGCCCCCCTTTCGCGTGGTTGTTGCTTTTGGGCTGCAATTGGCTGACGATGTAGACGAGCTGAAAAGCCGGGCCGCATCTCCTGTTGGACACAAGCCAAGCGTTGTTGTTAGCGATCAACCTGGCCGAATAATTACGGCTATTATATCGCAGCGTCGAGGAAGGAAGCAACCAGCGCTCTGATCGAACGTACTGTGCTTGACCTGACCTCTTATTCCCCACCCTGACGAGCACATACTGTTTCTGTAACTTAAAAAAAAAAGCTTTAAAAAATAATGAGACAGAGAAAAAAAAAGTATAGATGCAGGTTCCAAACCACGTGACGTACATATGCGACAATAATATAGTGACAGATCGCGGTCGTTCGATCATAACAGCTCACTTATGCTGTCAAAAGTCATTTTTGACAATCTGACAGCAATAAAGAACGCAGTAAAAAAAGAAAAACAGCCTGCCATCTTAGTCATTGGTCGAAAGAGACAAGCCGAAGTTTCAAAACAATTTATATGCACACGACACGGATGCCGTGAATATATCGACAATTAAAAAAATGCATATGTCATCGGCAAAGCAAATATGCAGTAAAAATTAAAAATTATAAGTGGCTCAACAATTATTTACATACAAAAACGCCTTATATGATTACTTCATAGACTCTACTAGAACAATATAACAGTAAGGTTACACTCCTGAACTTTTCGCAGGTTCAACTGCAACCTCCTGTTCAAAATTTTATTTTTCTTTCTGAAATGCAGTATTTCGAGCAAGCGATATTTACCGACACTCGCGATTTCGACGGGCAGTTCTGATCAAAGCCGAGTGAACGTAGAACGAAACACTACAACGGGCGTGGTCTTAATTTCGTCCAAATTAAAACGCAGTACGGCGAAACATTGTGCCATTCCCGCTAGAACGGCGCGGCAAGCTGTCTTCTCGGCATGACTCTGAAGCGTTGCACAAAGCCTGAGCCGACTTTTGCAGGCACACCATCGAGGCTGTTTGACGGGCACTTGTCGGCGCTGTCGAAGCTTCACGTCTCGCCCGGGTGGGCCGAAATGAGCGCTGAATTCTAATAATATCTGGGGTCCCAAAACCAACATATTGTCACGACGTCAAAACAGAGGTCTTGCCGCAGAAACTGAGACACCAGAAGCAGGTAGGTTCTTTTAATATAACGCGCAAGAGAGTTCTTCTTTTTCATCCATTTCATTGTACTTCATGGCACATGCACAACTGTCGTCTTTCTTTTTGACAAGCACGTGACAATATGATTATGAGAGACGCCGTAGTGAAGGGCTCCGGAAATTTCGACCACCTGGGCTTCTTTAACGCGGACCCAAATCTGAGCACACGGGCCTACAACATTTCCGCATCCATCGGAAATGCAGCCGCCGCAGCAGGGATTTGAACCCGCGACCTGCGGGTCAGCAGCCCAGTACCTTAGCCACTAGACCACCGTGGCGGGTTTAGCGCTGAAGTATATAAACCACGTCCGCACGCAAGAACAAACTGTTGTCATCAAAATTGCTCCAGTCATTGAAGTGAAGATGCACCGGCGAAACGACGTATTTGCGAATAAAATATTTGTGGCGAAGTTCCCCAAGGCGAATTAAGAGGACTTTTTGTTGTGCGAGTTTGTGTACGTTCATAATTGAATCTAAGGCGCCTCAACTTCAAGCCCAAAGGTGAACTGTCCTAACGCTAAGCAATTAATTCGCGCATTTAGCATTAAGCGCGATGCAGCACTCAGTGCATGGAGTGAAACATCGATATAATAACACGCACGTATTTTATTGCGGATGAGGCACTGTTTAATTACGGTGGATGGCGTATATATGCTCTCCGCTAATGGAAAAAATTCGCCAAGCAGGAATATTGCTAATGTAAGGAATGGTAAAGTTTATTTTTTTTTTCAAGCGAATCAGTCATTGCAGTGAAGGCCACTTGGTCTTTTTTTTGGGGGGGGGGGGGGCGCAATTTCAGTACAGCAGACAACGCGTGTCTTCTTTTTGCAGCATATGACATCTGCACTTACGTCAAAAGGTGTGATACCTCTATAGAAAAAAAGTAGAGAAAAAAGTCTGCCGATGCGGAATAAGAAATTCGACATTGCGCATCAAAGCGGGTGATTCTACTTTTGCCACTAATTGCGCTGCTGTTTGCGCAGGAAGAGCTACTTCCGAGTCTGCAGCAGCCACGTTTACGCAAAACAAAAATCTTCCGACAACAGCTAGAATACACGAGGCACGGAGACGCGTGCATTTGTTCCCGTACATTTTCTACGGGACGCGCGTATTATGCGGTCGACAACAGCGCTCGCACACCACTCTTGATCGATGGACAGAATAATCCATACTTGTACCACCTCTACGCGCAGTGCCACAGGACAATGGTGCAAAGTCACGAGCGAGTGTGATGAAAGGGACCACCATGCGCCGCAAAGAAATGTGAGCGCGGTATCTAAGTTGCACACAACATAGAAAAAAAAAGAGCGCGGCTTTCGTAGTGCAAGCGCCACTGCGTAGGTTTCTCCCAACACCTGTACCAGGGGGCGCGGCGACTGGAACGTGAGTGCAGGGTCACAGTGGACGCTGTGAGCTGCGAGTGTGTGCGTGTGAACCGGCCATCCGTCCTCGTTTTCATTTTATTTTATATGCGGAATGCGCCGTACGTGCTGCAAGCTTCACCTAGTCACGGCGCTGAACGAAGCCGCAGTTAACCTTCAACGCCGCCGAAGACACCGCTACCCCGCGTGGCGCAGATAACGTGCCGTCTCTAAAAAGCCCACTTGAACGTTACGCGCAAAACCGGACTTGCAAATCGGGATCGCCAGAGCGGCCCACTTCATTCGTATGCGGCACGGCTACCGAGAACGGTGTTGCGTACGGCGACGAAAGAGCATTTAACCAAAGTCAATTTCTAGTAGTCGCTATGTACTACGAAAACGGGGGATATAGGCTTCTTCCGACTGAGGCAGAGAGAGAGAGAGAGAAGAAAGTGAAATATATGAAAGACTGTACAGATGTTTAAGGAGCGCGATTAACAACGCGCAGATTGTGCTTGCGCAGCCTCGTGCATGACATTTGAGACGGTATACTTCAAGCCAGTGTTGCGGAATTATCTCTTCCGGACAGGCACGAACGAGAATCATTTTCATGACGTCCGGATGCTCTTTCCTGGTATTTGTCCCTTTTTAAGTTCCTTTGAACTACTATGCATTTTCATAATTCTGTTACGTAAGCACAACGTTGGGTGATCATAACGTTGCCTCACAGAACAACAGCGCAGGGAAAGAAAAAAAGTAAAAAAAATCCTAACGAGAAGTGAAGCCCCCCTTTTTTTTTCTTTCCCACCGGAAAAGAAAAACGTATCGTTAAGCAACCACCCCGTATACAGTTGTTCCGTTGCATATATTATAAGTCGGTTGGACTCAATGCAGTCCACAGACTATCGTGTATATATATTCTATACGTATAGGCTTATAGAGAAGCATAAAACATATTCGGGACGATTACATAGCCATTGCTACGAGTGCATGCAAGCGCGCGAGCAGCACGATGCAGCGTCGATGTGTATATACAGCAGGATGTTGCGCAACTTCCAGGTAGTGTTGTATACGCTGAACTGAACAACTTTTTCATCGGTGAACTTGGCTGACTGTATACCACACACGGTACGCCAGGCATACGTAGCACATTAATGTGCGTGGTCATCCAGCGTTGTCGCGCTATATGTTGCAGGTATCCCATCTTTTATTTATGTAACTTATAAATGCAACATATCTATCTCCACATACGCGCCGTTCATTACGAAATGTTGAATTTTTAACACAATACACCTTTGCATACAATTAGAGACCCCCCCTCCCCCCCACACACGCATTTCCTAATGTTCCCGTTTTGTGTGTGTACATATACGCGCGCACATACACACACACACAGACATATTTAAACGGTGGTCTCGCCAACAGCGCGCGGTAGACGGGGCTCCAGCATACTTCGCCTCCACCGAAATTATACGGCCGCCCCACTCGGGATCGAAGTAGCGTCTACAGTAACATCCGAGCCAGATTCCGTAGTAATAGTAACTGCGCCAGACTCCGTACTATACGATGGGTAAATCTGGAGATGCGCCGGTAACAGAAGATAAAGATACGACCGATTTCGTTAAAGACACAGTACACTGGTGCGTGTTTATGAAAAAGCCGATATGCACTCGTGATAAGACCACGATAATCCACACTCCTAAAATATAGCGGTGTCCTCTCGCTTCCAAATCACGATTGTTTATCCGAGTTTCACTTCACAAAACTGTTGACCACTGGTCACATGGAAACAGTTACAAAAAAAAAATAGCGTTTCGCTTATTCACCTCGTTGCCTTACGAATATCCTCAGGGGCCGACGCGCCATCAGCTTTCAGCCTGCCTCAAGACAAAACATTGTTGTTACTACATTTTAATGACTGACAAACCCACCAGCTTAAAATGCAGAAATTTGGAATAACAGACAGGACGGCATTTTTCGCTGAAAAGAAAAATAAATAAACGCGTTTCCGTTCAAAGTTTCGCCGAATCCTTCGTTCGCGCTGTATCACATTTCAGTACGGGAGCGCTGTGTTTCAAAACCACTCAATATTAGGCTTGCCTCGAAATGGACGATCTTATCTAGTCATGCAGGCCGATAAGTGCGCTGCAACGCTATCACGTAGTTGACATATATCGGGCAATCCAAGGGGCCCACGATGCCGCAGGCAGGTACTCCCTGCCTGTTCCAACGTGGGAGCGGCCCGCAGGGGCGTCGGGGTAAAACCCGACTCTCCTCCCTCGGTGTACAATAAAGTTATCTATCTATCTATCTATATATACAAACGGGTGTTCACATATCAGCTGCCGCAGCCTATATATGCAGAGTCAATATCCTTTATATTTCTGTCGTAAGCGTGGGCAAGAATTCTCCGCTACGGGGGAGAGGCAAAGTTTCACCGCAGCACTAGAACCCTTTCCCAACCCCGTCTCACCGAGACAGATACAAGGCAATACGAGATGACATCCCCCCCCCCCCTCCCGAACGCACAAGTCTGATTTCTGTACTTAAATAGAATTCTAGAGAACGACATATTTGCTATTTGATATCAATACATTAAATGTAAAAAAACGAAGATATAAGTGACAGTAAAGCGAAACAATAAATTACTTCAGACTGATCGATTACACACTGAAAACTATAGGGTCGTTAGCCACCACAGGCTTATTAACAGACAAAAAAAGCAGTGTGAAATTTTTCATTTGCAAATTTCCCGCCGAAACCTACAAAGGCGACGTCACGCATTTGAAGTTTTTTTTTTTGTTGTTGTTAAGGCCGCGTTGGCTTGAGTTAACTTCCTCAAACTTGACGCTTCATTTTTAGCGATTAGGGACTATGTATAAGCTCGACCAATCTAAGACGTCATGAGGACTGGTGCGGTAACTTCAAGGCTGCGTCTCCACCGGCATTCAAATTTTTTTTCGTGTTTTCTTGCTTACCAAGCATATTATCAAGGCAGGCGTGTTGCTTTTGGCATCTTGAGCGATTAATTAACACGATAAAAGTTGGTTTAGTACTTAGCACAAGACGGGCTGTGAACTGACGCTTGTGGGCGCTTTAAGCACACGTCAAGGTATAATTCTCGGGCATGTTCGCTGTGTTCACATGCCGGTATACCAAAAAACAATGGCACTTTCGTCTTTAACTTTGCTTTCTCTTTTTTTTCTTGAACCGTAATGGTTATGTCTCCGAAGAACACCGCGTCTATCAAATTATCAACAGAAGCCAATAATACGTTGAGAATTGTGTCCACCTTCTTTAAGCACCACTCTTTATTAGTATGAGAATAAATTCGCACTCATCTCCCCCAGAGTCCCAATTTAGAAGGACCGGGACTTCGTTCGCGTCATTATTTGATTGATTGATATGTGGGGTTTAACGTCCCAAAACCCCCACATGATTATGAAAGACGCCGTAGTGGAGGGCTCCGGAAATTTAGACCACCTGGGGTTCTTTAACGTGCACCCAAATCCGAGCACACGGGCCTACAACATTTCCGCCTCCATCGGAAATGCAGCCGCCCCAGTCGGGATTCGAACCCGCGACCTGCGGGTCAGCAGCCGAGTACCTTAGCCACTAGACCTTCGTTCGCGTCATCGGACATGCAATACGCGATTGACAACACGAAAGACGCCACTCGCTACCGACTCAACAAGGGACACGCGGGCATACAAAGTATACCAGCAAGAAACACACTGCCGAATATACACCTATAGGGTTCTGCAAAGCGTGGACCCACCCACCTGCACCACGAAACCACCGACTTTTCGAGCAACTTCGGCTGCTGGCGAGGCGCCCGCTTGCTTACTGGAGCGACGCTTCGAATCCGAGTTCTCGTTTAGCAACTGCGCTGCTGATTCCGGCGTCCCGTCCATCACCAAATTCGGCGCGGAGCACTCGCCGGCCGAAAATGAGCGGACGAGAGAACTCGGCGAGCATCGGCCGTGCGAACACGCGGAACTAGCGTTTGCGCGACCGTGAGGCAATGCCTTTCTTCTCGCGCCTCAAGCGTGCGGCTCGAGTGAGACACGTGATCATCGATATTGATACCAGGAAGCGCCGTCTGGCGCGAGCATCTCGAACGGAGAGTAGTGTTCGCTCGGTCAAGTTTATCGCGAAGAACGTCAATCAAACCGAAAAATAAAGAGGGGGGGGGGGGGGGCTTGGTCGTTGGCAAGATTTTATTTTTGGGGAGGGGGAGGGGAGGGTGCAAAGCAGTGTTGTATCGCACCCGAAGGAGGGGGACAGCACCGGTGTAGCTTGGATGAGGGCAAGTGCCCCTTTTACACCCCCCTGCCGACGTCCAAGGGGGGAGGGGGGGCAGAGGAAGCGATCTGAGATTCTTTCAAACAAGGCTATCACCGTGCTGTTTTAGACATCCTCAGTGTGGCTAAAGCAGACAAAAGCGTGTTACGTCAGACGTCTGGGGAATGTGCTCCCGGTAACTGCACACGTACGACTTGGTGATTCGAATTTCACGGAGAAGCTACGGAGCCACGGCGTCACAACAACGCCCGATGTATCACCGCCTCTCCTGCGCGCGGTATGCAGACCAAACACGTGCGATCGCTGCAACACGATAGGCGCCGCGTTATCCGCCAGTAGCCTTCCCACGAACGCCCCGCCGCGGTGGTCTAGTGGCTAAGGTACTCGGCTGCTGACCCGCATGGCGCGGGTTCGAATCCCGGCTGCGGCGGCTGCATTTCCGATGGAGGCGGAAATGTTGTAGGCCCGTGTGCTCAGATTTGGGTGCACGTTAAAGAACCCCAGGTGGTCTAAATTTCCGGAGCCCTCCACTACGGCGTCTCTCATAATCATATGGTGGTTTTGGGACGTTAAACCCCACATATC
Organism: Rhipicephalus annulatus; assembly: GCA_013436015.1. Classification (NCBI taxonomy): domain Eukaryota; kingdom Metazoa; phylum Arthropoda; class Arachnida; order Ixodida; family Ixodidae; genus Rhipicephalus; species Rhipicephalus annulatus. The sequence goes on along the minus strand of WOVY01013130.1, from coordinate 120,804 downwards.
TATCATCAGCCTTTCCACGAACGAAACAGTGCGGCGGTTTCAGAGCTGTATTGAGTCTTGCTTGCGTGCGTGGAGAGCGTCGTCAGTGCACGAGGCGTTCAGGAAAACCGAAGAACATCGGCCAATGCGCACTACAGTGCTGGGCTACACGGCGTCCTTCGTAGCTATCCACGATATTTCAGAAGGTTAAATTTTGCACGTAACGTGATGGACGCGCAGCTCTGGGCGTCCATCATGGCGGCTTTAATGTCAAACAAGTTGAGGTTGACCAACTTCAATACGATAACCAAAGGCGTACGGACGGTTCCCCATTAGGGCGGTGAGGGGGGTGGGGGGAGGTGGGCAGTTCGTCGTAGCGGCCGCCATCCCTATTAAGTGAATTTACTTGGGCAAACTTTAAACTTTACACCCCCTTGTCCTCTCCCCCCTCCATGGGAGCGCCTGTGGTAATAAAGACACTGTCAAGAACGCATGTTGGCACCAATAACAAAAGAACCCGCGGGTGTGAGATAGATAGATAGACAGACAGACAGACAGATAGATAGATAGATAGATAGATAGATAGATAGATAGATAGATAGATAGATAGATAGCGTTAGAAGTCGGTAATCGTCATCAGCACGCGCACGCAGTAACGGGCCTTGGATCGAATGTGAGAACCGTGCAAAAAATGATTCTGGCCCTAATTCCTCCAGCGACAGAGCGTAACCGGACGGCTGAAAGATCAGGAGCAGCACAACACAGTTTATCGCACTTACATAGGCAGGATATATAGATGCCTATACTCGGAAAACGCAGTGTGTAGACAGAGTGGGCCCGCAGACCGTTAACGAGGAAGGCGTCAGAGAGCAAGCGTTATGCATGCGTTGCAGAATATATTTACGACATCGGTGTGCCCCGCGCAGTTGCGGAGGTGTCTAACGGGGTGCGCCCGGAAGTATAGAGTACACCGTGGTATAGAGACGTGAAGGAGAGCACAGGCAGCGTCACGCCGCGAGCTCTGCTCATCAGCGTAAGTGGCATCGGGGGTCCCCCAGTTCGCTCGTTAAGATTCATCGCCTGCGAGCGCGTAGGCGCGTGAAAAAATAAAAATAAAGACCGACCAGCCCGCATGACAAGTCGGGCACGCGAAAACGACCACGAACGATCCTGTGTCCCAACACTCGCGTCCAGGAAGCAGCCGAGCACTGCCAGCGACTTCTTTCACGCTGTAGCCGGCTTTAGTAGTAGTAGTAGTAGTAGTAGTAGTAGTAGTAGTAGTAGTAGTAGTAGTATTTTTATTTACAGTAAGCCGGATACAAAGCTCACTGCAGGGGCAAAGGGCTAAAGGCGAACAGCCTGACAAAGGCCCTTGTCCCTCCGCAGTTCGTGACAGTGCAAAGCTTAGACATCAGCACTGACAAACAATATATATATTCAATACATTGGTTTCAAGCAACCTGAAATTGTAAACACAAAATTCAAACATAAATAGCATAAGAAGTTTACATAACACATTTTAAGAATTAGAGGTCACTCTCGTTATAATTCACAACTAAACAATATCAATGAAACAAACTCAAAAAACAGACACAAAATGCATGCGGATACAATGAATTCCGCTGTATACACTCGTATAATTGACATAGAAGTTTATGAACAATTTAAGCTTTTGCAGAGGCATGAGACTCCATTACGTAGTTTCGATAGTGTAGACCGGTGGTTATGAATAAGTTGTTTATTTGTTTCTTGAAACATCTATTTGTTTCTTTATTTGTTGTCGTTTTATTATTGTTTTCGGTTCCACACAAAAAAAAACGTGGCGCTTCGACAGACATGATATGGGTTCACGGATAAACGGTGGCGGCGCGCTGCAAAGCTTGCAGAGGAATTACGTGTATGTATACATCCGCACAGACGCACAAAAGAGTAACGCTGAAGCATACATCCGGGCAAACATGTGTAGCAAGCTGCTACGCAGACGTATATACGCCTTTAACCATGCTTTCACACTCGTGTCCACATCGGTTAAAAAATAAGAAAAAAAAGCGCGCCAAAGTTGTAGCTGCTGCATATTAGTGGTAGTCGTGTATGCTCACAAGCTGTACGTTTTGTATGTTTTTTTCATTACTAATTATGAATTATTATTTGGATTGGCCAACTTTTAACTTACCGCTCCAGTCGGTAAAATTAAAACGAAGTCGTAGACCTCCATAAATAAGCTCAGAAAGAACTGAAGTACGCAAATGGACAATTTCCTTTTCGTTAATGTTAAAGGGACACTAAAGTCGAATAACAATTTACGTCAGATTGAACGCTCAATGTACGACAACATCTAAAACGGCAATATTATCAACAGCAGTGCCCTGATTGATTTATTTGTGGTGTTTAACGTCCCAAAACCACCATTTGATTATGACAGACGCCGTAGTGGAGGGCCCCGGAAATTTCGACCACCTGGGGTTCTTTAACGTGCACCCAAATCTGAGTACACGGGCCTACAACATTTCCACCTCCATCGGAAATGCAGCCGCCAAAGCCGGGATTTGATCCCGCAACCTGCGGGTCACCAGCCGAGTACCTTAGCCACTAGACCACCGTGGCGGGGCCTCAACAGCAGTGCCCTACATACCGAGAAATTAAGGTAAATGCACAAACATGCGCCGCAGTAGGACATTCTCAAAATGATACTGATGACGTCAGACGAACCGCCTACAATTAATCACTAGTTATCGATATAGCTGCACTAAATAAACTTCCGTGCATCAAAAGACGCAATAAAATGCTGCTTGTTCATGGAAAAAAGAACCGCCAGACGTTATTATAGGAAATAGCGCGAGTAGCTCGAAAATTCAATTTCCGCGTAGTTAAACTGGACACATCGTGCCATCTAACGGGGCGCAGTTGGACCAAAACAAGTCTGCCATCTCGGAGCCAATGGCAGGAAAATGATCAATGGAAGTTGTTGCTACTGGGGCTCCCGCCGCTTTCGTTATGTCAACAATAGTGTCAGCGACCACGCAGTAAAGCCGGGCAATGTTGTGCACGGCGAGAGTGATGCGAGTCGGTCCGCTTCTAGAGGCGGGTAATTTGAAGTGTGCTAACCCGATGCGGGCCACTAGAACGTGATTTTATTTCAAACTAAGCCCTTCCTTGGCACAAAATTCACACAACGAGGTTCCTGGACCACCATTTCAACCATCAACGCCGACTTAATAGTTGTCTTTAGTGTCCCTTTAAATAGCTCTGTCACACACGCAAATAAGCCACGTGCGTTGCGTTTTTTTTTTTGCGTACGGTAAAATTGCGATGCATGACACCCTCTTTCGAAAAACCTTGCGGCATTTTCGCAGTGCTATATTTGGAATATCACTGCGGCCCTCCCAAATAGATTTCCTTGCCCGTTCAATTTAGCTGCTTGCATGTTCCATGAAAAAAAAAAACATAAATCGAGCAAACTTTAGACAGGGGCAGTAGAGGCAACAACACAACCTTTGTCTCGCATCCTCTGGGCGTGTTTCAAGTTTGTTACTGAGCAGTTCTTCACTGCACTTGTCATGGGATCAAGGGCTGCGGTGAATGGCTCGCCATGGATAATAATATGCGGGGTTTTATGTCCCAAAGTCACGATATGATTATGGGAGACGCCGTAGTGGAGGGCTCCGCAATTTGGACATTCCACAGAATACGGGCCTCGCGCTGGGAAAACAATAGGTGGCAGTATAGAGTTTGTGCGTGCGGGGGGCGTGATGTCTTTTTGTTCAATAGGCTTAATAGAATGCTTAATTAATGCTTAAGAAAAGTAGACTCTTCAGTTAGCCCCTTGATATGAAGTGGCGTAGCCAGGGGAGTGGGGGGAGGGTGGGCTATAAAAGGTTTTCTTTTTCGAAATTTTTCAATTTCGAATGTGTATATAATATACACGCACGAACATGCACAAAGTGGTAGTTGAAGCGTCCCATTCCCACTCTCGCAAAGCATATATCCTGGCTCTGCAAGCGGTCTACAAAGTCACCGCATGCCTACTCGACTTAGTCGAGTAGGCCTGTGGCAAAGTCGAGTGGGAGAGGATGTCTGTCAAGCATCCAAAGGAACCTTACATCAGCAGTGCCGCGCACCACTATATATGCGCACGTGGACAAGATGGCGGTGTCCCCCATAAATGTGCACCTCGTGCAGTGCCACGTCAAGCCTCCAGGCGACGCCAGCTCTTACACAGCGGCCGTCTCTGGACGCAACCCGTTCGCCGCTCTAGAACGCTGCGCGCCAATTGGCCCAATTTATGGCCACGCCTTCTCTCGGAACGCGGTAGCCCGTCATGCGTGGACGTCGGTCAGCGCGCCGGTATAAGTGGGACAAGCTACGCAACTAGTTACACACGCCGTCGCGCTCGGGTTGTGACGTGAACTTTCGGCGTTCCCGCGGACGCATACTTCGACCAACAGAGCAAACTATATCATCGAACTCACAAAGGAAAAAAAAAGAAAGAAACGTATACAGAGAAAAGGAAGTCACGAATGCAATGAAAAAGATCGAACACGCGTTAGATAAAATATCTACCACCGCCGACAGAAAAATTACCGAAACATTTTTGTTCATCACGCTTAACTGTTGTTTTCATTTTTACCCCTCTCTGGTCATTACACGTATATACGTAGAGGACCGGAAACCAACGCCGTCAACGCATATACCATGCACGGTGGATCGACGAGCGGTTGTTTCCTACAGGGCTCTGCTCGCTTCCTTCCTTCATTCTCTTTTCCCCGAATCTCCAAAACCAATTTCATTAGCCGCCTGCCGCGACACGAGGGTAGATGTCAGGTGCGTGTGTGCGATGGACTGAGCTATACAGCAGAACCTACCCCACAGATAACCCCCATGCGCTAACGGCATCTGTCTAATGCTCCTCCGAGAGCAAATTGAAGAATATATATATATATATACACACACACACCAGATTCTTTGAACGTCATTCACGCTGGACCCGACGTATTGTAGGCAAGAAAGAGACGACGAAACTTTCGTGGAAGCGTCTTTACTAAACGTTTTCAGCTGGTGGACCAGCCTTCATCAGAGTAATGTGACAACAGTTCATACATGGCTTTAAAAGCTCCTTTCAATAACAGGTCAGCGCCATCTGCTCACACACACACACACACACACACACACACACACACACACACACACACACACACACACACACACACACACACACACACATATATATATATATATATATATATATATATATATATATATATATATATATATATATATATATATATATATATATATAGTGTAGCCATGGTGTATGGGAGAGGAGGACACGAACTAAGCGATGTCGTCGTGGTTCCAATGACGTTGCTGGGGCCGCGGCGGCCTTTAATCGCTCTGGCGGAGAGAGTACTTCCGCCCTGGATACGTGGAAGCATTCGCGGCGCCGACGCATCGCCAGCGTGCAGACAGACACGACGATTATGGAAACGATCTATCACCGCTTCTGATATCGAAGGCCTCTTGCGAGTCTCCCCGAGTCGTGATCTTGCCTTGTGACGCGTATTCGCGACAGAGAACGCGGTATACACGTCACTCTCGTGCACATATCAGCTCGCTGCAAAATATTTCGCGCGCATTGTAGAAAAAGCACCAAAATGAAGTGAAGCATGGCTTTTATTAGATGGCAACGCTGTTTCTCATACGAATGTCATAGGTCCCTATCTTCGTATGCTTAAAACATCCCAGATATATATAGCAATACATGGCACCCAACCTATCAAAGAGTCCGTACACGGTTATATAAAGATTGTCCAGAAAAGGCCAGTCATGACATGTAAGGAACCCATAACAACACATTGGTCAGCTATAGCCATATATAGTCGCATGTGTTCATATCTAATAGCCGTATATGGACTTTTTTCTTATGCCAGTCAATATACGGGATTTCCGTTAAGGCAGGGACTGTCCAGACAGTGTTATGACCGCCATCGGTAGGCGCCATGCTGTCGCTGAGAAGCGTAGCCGGGCCGCGTTCCCACGCCTGGAACCCAGGTTTTCTTGGAACCAGCGTCGAGAGCTGACGGGGGAGCGGCGCTCTTTTAATCCTCAAACAAGTAGCCGACTCGCCGAATGCCTATGCCCGCCAGGTATTGTCCCTGCTAGCCGGCGGATGAGACGTCATGTCGCCACGAAGCTGTAAGCCGTTCCAGAGGGGACAACAAAGACAGCGTATTCCTTTGAAGAAACGGCAACCGCCGCCACAAAGTGCCCTGCTATATAATTGAGCGGACAGATTGGCGGACCGTTTGATGTCTGCTGTCCGAAGCTTGGGACCCCTCGACCAGTGACACACACGACGAGCAAGAGCCCCTCTGGCGCCACCTTTCAGTGCAGTGATCTTGACTCAAAATTGGATGTTCACGTGCGCCGTGCATGCTCGTACCCCTCACCTGTTGTGTGTGTGTGTGTGATTGGTGTTCCACTGAAGAAGGAGGAGCCCGACAGGGCTTATAACGGCGCCGCAGAGTGCAGGACGTCGCTCTGAACCAAGTAAAGGTTCAACCACCACGTTCGTAGTTTGTGAAGGCTCTGAACTGTGTAGCGGTTCAACCACCACGTTCATGGTTTGCGAACTCTTAACCTCATGCTGTAAATACTTGTAAATAGTGCCATAAACCTATTTGTTTTTCGTATCCCCATCTCGTAAGCGTTCGTTTCCTCAACCCGAAGCTACACCACGCTACCACAGCACCCCGGGATCACAACAACTGGTGATCAGCGGTGGGATCACCACAACTGGTCGTCAGCGGTGGGACCCGCAACAACAGACGATTGCCTCCCTGCCTGCGTCCTGTGGTTCATCGGTGTGCACAGTGTTATCCCACTGCGGGGAAGCCAAGTGTTACCGCAACGCCACCCTTCACCCCCTTTCGAGTGGTCGAGTCCCAAAGGAAACAAGCTTCGTAGTGGACGCAAAAAAAAATGAAAATGCCTCGACGACTTGCTGCTAATGACGCCGCTTTATATTACACAGCAAACAAGTATGTATCGTAGTCTGCGAGTCGACTGGAAACCGCAATGCGAACCACGGCACCAATGCCGCGCAGAGATGCACGAAGTGTATACACACGGCAGACTATAGGCCAACCGGTAATAGAACCGAATAATGTTGAATCCATTAGCGTCCTGGATCGCGCTGATTGGCACATGCTGAATCTGAACGATGAAACAGCGCAGGAGAAAACAGAGACTGCAGCACACAAACACGGCGCCGCGTTGTTCTGCGGCCTTCGTCTTGTAGTGCACTGCATAGTTTAAACTCAGAATGACCCGCTAATTGTTCGTCTATATACACGGCTGCGCGACGTCCGCTGACCGAAAGAGAGAGAGAGAGAAAACTTTATTTGCACATAACGCGGAGCATTCCAAATGGTCGGGCCCCTATTCCAGGGCTCCGCTGGCCCTAGCCATCATCTCTACCCGTTGGACCAGCCAGCGCTGATCAACAATGGCCGAGATGGACAGCAGCGCCTCCCATTGTTCCTCTGTGTTGTTCGTGTTGTGGTGTTCTTCATTGTGATGCCTACACTCCCACGTGATGTGAAACAGAGTTAATGTGGCCCCACACCATGGACACATATCTTTGTATGCTGTGGGGTAGAATACATGCAGCCTGTGTAAGTTCGTGTATGTGTTCGTTTGGATTCTGCGTAATACCACCGATTTCATTGCTGTGAGTTTCTTATGCGGTGCTGGATACACTTTTCTATTGTCCCTGTAATACTGAAGAAGTGCACCAAAGTTAGAGTCTAGGGGCGTTGGATCCTCTATTGCAGTGTGCAAAGAAGCTCGGTAATCTGTGAAGCCTCGAGCCGCCTCATCCGCAAACTGGTTCCCGGTGACGCCCTCGTGCCCTGGCACCCAGATAATGGTTTGGGTGTATTCAATTGGGAAGTCCTTGTGAGCTTTGGTTAGAATTTGGAAGGCCTTCATACATATTCTACCTTTTTCGTAATTTCTAAAGAAGCACAGAAAGATTAGCGATGGAAAGTAAAGTCTGTGCATCTCGTTTGCAGTGTATATAAGAGACCCGCGTGTTTGACAGCAATCGGTACATAGAACTGAACATGTGCGCGCATTCTGCGCAGTCGCACTTACCGAGGTGAATGGACGGCGGCCTTAATTACATATGCACGGCTAAAGGCGCGGCGCCTCCGCGTGGGCAACATATCGTCGCTTCACACGCCGTTCTTTGTGGGAACGTCTGCGAACTCTATATACGCGTGAAATAACAATGAAAAAAAAAGAAGGCTCTCCGCGCCGGTCAGTGTATGCATATGCTCAAAACGCGGTAACGACCGGTCATCATCGTGACTTACTGCATACAGCGGTATATAACGTCCCCTATGACCAGGATGCAGTGAAGCGTGTGTATGCCATATAGAGAGAAATTCATGTGGTCGTGCGAGAGATTTCGTTCTATATGGAGAGAAGGCGCACGGACAGCAAAATAAAAAAGAAGTATACAACGGGAATATTCAACAAGAAAGCGTCTCCAAAGGATTAAACTAGGTCAAGTGACAGATTATGACTGTATTCAGTGACAGATTAAGACTTCATTAGGTGCGTATACATAACGGCGTACGCTACGTTAAAAGAGACGCTTAAGGTGGGGCAATTTCGGGCAGTGCTACGGAAAAAACAGGGAAAACTGGCCAGAGCAAATTCTCTAGAAAGGACGACTCTCCCGCGCTCCCAAAGAGCGCACAGAGGGAGAGGAGTAACAGCCGCAGCGAGAGTAGGGGGAGAGCGCGCCGCCACGAGCGCTCAGCGAACCGCAATAGGCGGCGCAGCCTCTCACGCGATCGCGCGTGGACTGACGTCGTCAGTGGCGGAGCCAAGAGCGAAAAGGACGCGAAAACGCGCCAACGCTCGAGCACGCCGGCGAGGAAACCGCAAAACGACCCGCTAACAGCCAAGATGTTGCAGCTCGAGAACACTATCAAGCTGATGCAAGTATCCATGAGGCAGCAGCAAGAGATCATAAAAAAAAACAAGCCGAAATGATCACGAGACTCACCTCGCAACAGCCCCGGTCGGGCATGGAGTGGAATGCAAGCGCTCCACCAACAGCGACGCTCGCCCTATCGGATGCGACGGCCATGCCACCACCGCCACCACCGCCGCCGCAAGGGACGGACAAGACCCCCAGGCGAAAGAAAGCCCGTCACAGCTCAGTGAACGAGTCGGACGAGGAAGAGGACCTGACCATGGACAACGACGCAGACGAAACCGCATCCGTCTCGTCGATCTCAACGCAGCTCTCCAGGACCACAGAGGGCCAGGAAGGAATGAACTGCGGAGCCCGATTAAAAAAAAAATCTACAACCGACTAAACAGGCAAGACCGTCGCATTAACGAGATCTCGCAGAAGGTAGACAACGTGGCGTCGACAATGAACAAGTTTGAAGCAAGGGTAGAAGCCCGCATCACCACGGGCTTCGAAGAGATGAAACTCTTCATGGTTCAACTACTCAAAGAAGAGCTGAGCTCCCTCAGCCTTGGTAATCGCAACACACCCGGAGCCTCGCATAACCATGGACAGAGCAACTAATCAAGCCAAACTCAAAGTGTGGCACTGGAACGCCAACGGCCTCCGGTGTCGCAAGGCAATACTGCAACAGCACATACAACCCATGGACGCGCCCCCGGACGTGATTATGGTCCAAGAAACACACATGGAAAAGCTCCCGAAACTCCCGGGGTATCACGTTCACGCCTCGCCTCCCAGCGCACGCACCAGCAACGCCGGTGCGGCGCAGGGGGTCTGCACCTTCGTCCGCAAGGGCCTCACCCTCATCAAGCTCGACCGCTTCCTCGACTGCGACACAGCCCTAGAGCTGTGCGCAGTCGAGGTCGTGATCGGAAGGAAGAAGCAGGAATCCGTCTTCCTGGTAAACGCCTACAGCAACCCGCAACATCGCGGCCAGCGCTTCAAGACGCTGTTTCACAAAGCCAGGCGGAAAGCCGTCGACGCACCGGTGCTCGCGGCGGGAGACTTCAACTCGTCACACAAGGAACTGGGCTACCCTCGAACGACTGCCAAGGGACGAAGTCTGCTCGAAGAGGCCGAAGAGGCGGAGTTCGAGCTACTCTCGGACCCGCAACAGCCATCGCGCATCGGCACCTCAATCACTAGGGACACCACCCCGGACCTTGTCTTCGCACACCTCCCCGACGACAGACCGGTGAGCTGGCGCAACACGGGACATAACCTGGGCAGTGACCATTATATCATAGAAGTGGAAATCCCGCTGAAGATTCGGAGCAAACTGCCCTCGACTCGGAAACACAAGCTCACGGACTGGAACGCGTTCCGCCAGCAAGATATCGCGCCCACCATCGAAGACCTCGAAGAATGGACGCGAAGCCTGGTAGACGCCGCAGAATGTGCGAGCACAGAAATAGAGACGGACGACACGACCTCACCCATGGACACCAAGTTGGCACACCTGATCGAAGCGCGCCAATCCCTTCAACGCAGATGGAAACGAATGCGTCACAGTAGGACGCTCCGAAAGCGCATCGCCCACCTAGGCAGGGAAATCGAAAAGTGCAGTCGACAGCTCTGCGCGCAGCAGTGGCACGCCATCTGCAACGAGGCGGACAACCAACACCATACCAGCCGCACGTGGAAACTGCTACGACACCTGCGCGACGAGACACAGAGTAAATCGTACCAGCAACATCGGCTGGCGCAGATCCTGCACGCAGCGATCAAGAAGCACGGCGAAGACGAGGTGGACAGACGCCTCAACTACCAATACCTCCCAACCAGCGCGCAGACCCGACACCCGGACTACGCGGGACCGGGAAATCCCACACTCGACGCGGACATAGAAGAATGGGAGGTCCGCCACGCAGTGCAGGCGCTCAACTGCAAGTCTGCGGCGGGACCGGACCTGATACACAACAAGGCCCTGCGCAACCTCAACGACGTGGCTATCACGGCCCTTACCGGATACTACAACAAGTGCTGGCGTTCAGGCACCCTGCCAAAGCAGTGGCGCACGGCCCGCACGATACTGATCCCCAAGCCGAACAAGCCGCCCGGCATCGAGAACCTCCGCCCGATCTCCCTCACGTCGTGCGCGGGCAAGGTACTTGAGCACGTACTCAACAACCGCTGGCAACGGTACATGGAAGACAACAACGCGTATCCGGCGACCATGCTGGGCTTTCGGGCCCGACTGAGCACGCAGGACGCGATGCTGCTCATTCAACGAGACCTGCTCGAGTCCCCCAGCAAGACCGACTGCAGGTCAATCCTGGGCCTCGACTTAAAGAGCGCCTTTGATAACGTGAAACACTCGGCGATCCTGGCACAGATCGCGAGACTCGGACTGGGCGAACGGACCTATAACTACATCTGAGCCTTCCTCTCGGACCGAGCGACGTGCCTCTGCGTCGGACACCTGCAACTAGAGGAGCGAAAGTTGGGCAGCGTCGGCACACCGCAAGGGGCCGTCATCTCCCCCTTCCTGTTCAACACAGTCATGATACCGGTGGCCGAACGCCTCGCTCGACTACCGCACGTACGGCACACGATCTACGCCGACGACATCACCCTGTGGACGACCGGAGGCACGACCGGACGCACGGAGGAATCGCTCCAAGAGGCGATCGAGCAGATCGAAGACTGTCTGCGCGGAACGGGGCTCAAATGCTCCCCGCAGAAATCGGAACTACTAATACTTCCACCACCCGGACACTGGCGCAAGTCAGCAGAAGCGTAGGCGGCCAAGATCACACTTCGGACGGAAGACGCCACCACCATTCCGCACGTCCGAGGAATCAGAGTGCTTGGCATGCACATCGACGCCGGCAATGGGAACCACACGGCCCTCAACAGGCTTCTGACGAAGATGGGGGTGGCGACCCGCCTCGTCAAGCAAATCTCCTCCAAACGGAACGGCATGAGAGAAGCCAACGTTCTGCGACTGCTGCAGTCGTTTGTGACGAGCCACGTATCGTACGTCGGTGCATTTCACGGATGGCTGCAGCACGAGTGGGACAAGATCAACGCAGCCATCAGGAAGGCCTACAAGTCCGCCCTGGGTCTTCTCGTAAGCACGAGCAACGACTCCCTTGCCCGACTGGGGGTCCACAACACCCTAGAAGAGGTGAGCGAGGCCCAGCGCATGTCGCAGCTCGCCCGCCTCTCAACGACCACTGCCGGCAGAGAAATCCTCCGAAGAGTCGGCCTGCGCCCACCCAGAGCCGAGTCCTATCGAGACGAGGCTCCGGAGCGCACGGAGATCGGGAGACATCGCGAGACACCTCGTGGTCCTGCCGCTACCACGCAACATCCACCCGCAACGCAACAAAGAGCGACGGGTCGCAAGAGCGAGAGCGCTGGCAGAGACTCACGCCAGGGACTCGACGGCGGTGTACGTAGACGCCACCAAGCATCAATACCGACCGCACACCTACGTAGCGGTGGTTGTCCGAGCCACGGACGGCAAACTGCTTAACGCCTGCAGCGTCCGAGCAATGTCTGCGGAGCAAGCGGAGGAAGCCGCCATCGCCCTGGCGCTAAACGGCACTCCCCAAGTCACCACCATCCTGAGCGACTCCCGCACGGCCATGGCCAATTTTGGCCGCGGGAGCATCGGAACCGCAGCAGCAAGCCTGCTGCCGAGAAGCAAAGTCGACCATGACACATCTACGGTGGTCCCCGGCTCACGTCGGAGCCATCCCGGGCGGAGCAGCCAACCGCAACGAAAGGGCGGACGCCGTCGCACGCGAGCTCGCGCACCGTGCGCACCGTGCGGCGCCCCCCCGCCCCTCGGACGCGGAAGAAGCGGTACCCCCGGACTCGGACCCACTACTCGACTACGGCAGCATCCTTCAGTGGTACCGAGAGGGCCGCCGAACGCTTCCCGGGCCTCGCCCGAGGCTGGGGCGGCGCGAGGGGGTCCTCCTGAGACAACTACAGACCGGCACGGTGCTCACGCCCGCCCTGGCCCGACACGTGTGCCCCGGACTCTACGAAAGTGCGAAGTGCAGTATCTGTGCGCGAGAACTGGCAACACTGACACATGTGCTGTGGGGGTGTGACGCGTGTGCGGGGGGAGTGACCACCGACGTACTACCACCGGACATTGTGAACCACATAGCCTCGCCCGATCACGAGGCGCAGCTTAACGCCATCCAGCGGCTTGACGCGGCCCTGGCTCGGCAAAAGCGAACGGAGCAAACTCCTAGTAGCTCGCGCTGGGCCTGCCGTCGTTGAGGTCTAAATAGACAGGAGGGTGCGGAACCCTGCGCGGTGCTCTCACCCTCCCCACGAAGGACAGCCCAATAAAGTCTATTTCTCTCTCTAACAGGATAGCCACAAGAATCGCATAACTACCCAGAAGAATCGCCTGTATGCAGCACCTCCACCACCACCACTACACCACAGCTCAACTGTCAACGAACTGCGTTAAGCAGTAATCACACTGCTGCCATTCAGTAATTTCCTGTCAGTTCAAGAGACGTCTTTATTAACCAATTGTCCGCAACGCTGTATAGAGATACAAGCATTCGCTGGATGGTGAACTGTAAGCACGCGATTTCACGGTTTCTACAATTGTTATAGTATAGTATGCATGCAGCTTGACGGTCGCACTCAGAGTGGGATGATGTGCAATGAGCAGCCGTACGTACGACAACTATATAACCCCGACCCTATATAGCTCAGCATCTGTAAAAACGCGAAAAGAAAACAGAAAGCTCGTCTGCAGAGCCCTTGGAGCTCGTTAATGAACCCAGGATGCAGAAATTAATCCGGAACCACTCAGCCGCGGCGCCATCTGACGGGACGTTCGACCTCATCCATCAATCATAATCGTCATCACCCGACGCTTGTGCCCGCGCGCGCTGGAGGCGGGCACAACCACGTTTATGAGACACTGCGCCGCTACACGCCCAGCTGAAATTAAAGACAGCGAACGAACGTGCTCGTTTGGACATTGAGGGAAGGGAACAAAATGAAGCAGGGCAAAATCCTGTCCTGCGGGAGACGTCGCCAAAAAATTGCGCCAAAATGAAAATGGATTCACGGCACATACGCCAAAGGTCAACGCGCCGCAACGCGTATACCGATGTATATGAAAAAAAAAAATAGCTAGGGGAGAGGGGAGTGAGCTTTAAGGGAAACACGGCAAGGTAAGGAAATGTGGTGCGCAGTGCCCGATAACTGTCTCTCAAGTGAAGAGGACACCTCAAACGATACATTCTCGGGGAAACGGGTATTTGAAGGGAAAGTCAAGAAAAGAAAGTAAGGTACTAGATAAGATATGAGAGGAGAGAGAGAGAAAACAAATACAATGTCTAAAAAAATGAAGGGGAAAGCGGAGGAGAAAAAAAAAGGGAGGGAAAAGGGAAAAAAGAAAAGGGACAAAGGAAAAAAAGTATGTAAACGATGGAAGCACAACGACTACGGGGAAAAGCGTCAGAATGATGCACTATACTATCGCCTCCCAACAGATTATTAATATTATTAATACCTTATTTGGATACACAAAACGTGCAATGACACACAGAAAAAGGGGGGGGGGGAGAGCAGACTGATCGTGAGCAGACTGTCTGCCCGCACTCAGGAAAATGAAGAAAACGAGGACAGAAAAAAAAGGAAAAGAAATAAAAAATAAAGTATAATGACACAGACTCATAGAAAAATTAGCAGATGCAATAAACGAAGCATGTATACTTGTGCGTGTCTATGTGAGAATGTTTTTGGAGCGGGTTGACGGCGCTACATATATACTTTCCAAGCAACCCTGTTCGTTGCCACAAATGAGACAAATGACCCGGGGCGGCGGCAGCCCAAATTTTGCGAGGAGAGGGCGGAGACCACGCGGTTGGCTTCGTCGTGGGCGTTAAAAGCCCACGCCACGCCAACAGCATGGGCACCGAACTTTGAAAAAAAAAACAACGAACGCGAACGAAACAAACTAAAACGCAATGGTCGGGCGTCAGCTTAATGAGGCCACTAATGGCTCCAACGAGATCGTAAACATATCACCCGTCTTTACTGAGCGCGCGGGGGGCCTCCGAGCTCCCATACCGGCCGTTTGTACCGGCAGTGATCGCGAAATGCACCGCCGTAAATACAGTGGGAGCAATGCTTCTCGAAAGAGATATGTACTCACGCCATGACGACAGTTCAAGGAAACATGCGGGCGCGCCGCTTCACGTCGCAAGACCATACAGTCGCGGTCAAATAAAGAGAGCGCTCAACTTAAGGTTCCCGAGCACATCGGCTACGCACCCGGAAAATAACACTCAAAGTAATATCTTGAAATCGTTTTCAACCACGAGAGAGAGAGAGAGAAAATACACCATCCCTTACTAAAGAGAACCAGAAGTAGCATGCGAAGCAGCGCATGGGTCGACCTAAAGTTCCGTTCATCACCTCCCTGATGTCAACGCGCCCTCGAAATTGCACGAAGGAAACTTTCTTGTTATTTGTCAAAATGCCTAAACGCGCTAGAGCGTGCGAGCGTGTTTCGACTATAGGATATAACACGGCCAGACTAGAGGAGCGACAGAATGTGCGTGCGTGCCGCTGCCGTGGGAGATAACGTGTTGGTTCATCACCACACCACGTGGGTTCATCGAGCGTCTGCAGTAGTCATCTCGTTCCCCGACGCCATCACGTGACTTCTGAGAGAGTGCAAGGGGGAGGCCGGAACGCGCTAGCACGTTCAGGCAGTGCTTGGGCCGGCTGTTGCGCATGCGCAGTAAACGTGGTCACGCCGCAGACCCACAGATTGAACTGCGTCATAAGCCGCTTCGCATCTAAAAGGGTGACAAAACAGAAAACAAATATGCAGTACAGTCGAAGACCACTGCCAACGCCAAAAACACAACGTGATGTTCCGGGACTGCCAACTACTATAGTGTCTTAAAACTCCCCTATATATGTAATCTATCGTGACAATTTGAAAGGCGCGCCTTTAAATATCGCCCAAGAAAATAAAGCTGGACGAACGGGGACACGAGATGAGGACACACAACACAAGCGCTAACTTCTAACACACTGTGTATTGTCCACCTCGGTGGAACAGTAGCTACGGTGCTCAGCTTGAAGGTAGCGGGTTCAATCCCCGCCATGGCGGACAAAGCCAAAATGGTGGAAGCCTGCTAACTGCGCGCTCTCAGTGGATGTTAAAGAACACCACATGTTCAAATTTTCCGGAGCCCTCCACTTCGGCATCTCTCATAATCAGATCGTGGTGTTGGGGCGTAAAACCGAGCGTTTATTTCCACAGCCGCTAACTTATGTCGCCAGAGGAAAAGCACCACGTGTCACTGGCACAACAAGGATTCACTTCTGAGAAACGACGGCAGCGTATCACTTCGGATAAGCGATTTGGTGGCACGAGAAAACCAGGGATTAGATGTAGCCTCATTATGAAAGATATCTCTTGCAAGACAGTCATGTATTCTCTTAATATCTGCGCACACGCTGAAAAGCGATGCACCCGCAAAATTTATACCATGAATGGCTAACCATCCACTCTGAATTTGTGTGGCGATACACGGAGAACTGTTCGGACCTGTGCTTCCGCACGTGTCTGTTCCAAGCAACCCGGCAGCGTTTGAGAGCTCCTTTCGGCATCGATATATCGATTGATTGATTGATATGAGGGGTTGAACGTCCCAAAACCACCATATGATTATGAGAGACGCCGTAGTGGAGGGCTCCGGTAATTTCGACCACCTGGGGTTCTTTAACGTGCACCCAAATCTGAGCACACGGGCCTACAACATTTCCGCCTCCATCGGAAATGCAGCCGCCGCAGCCGGGATTCGAACCCGCGCCCTGCGGGTTAGCAGCCGAGTACCTTAGCCACTCGACCACCGCGGCGGGGCGCATCGATATATCGAATCCATGCGTGATGGTTTCAGATTTTTCCAAAAGGAGAGAAAGCAGAAACGTAAGACAAACGCAGCACACGGTGATGTAGTATATACGCTGTCCTGCAGTTTGCTGTTAATATAGAAGAGAGAGTGAGAAATTTAAAAGATGGCAGGGAGGTTAACCATCAGATAACAATTTCTCGTTCCTCCATTTACGTGTGGGTATTGGGCGATAAAAAGAGGACAGAAAGATCGAGAGATAGTGAAAGAAACGATGTTCACGCGCAGATCAATGGATTGCAGAGAGCGCGGTAGAGCTTTTCTGCGATCGACCCGCCTCGTCGAACATTTGTGACGTTTTAGTGTGTGTGTGTTTCCGCTTCCGTCCCGCGCTCTTTCTCTCATTCCGGTTTCCTTACTTTTTTGACTCCCATTTCGCCTTCCCCAGTGCAGGGTATACCAAACCAGACACTTGCTTTCTGGTTAAACTCTCTGCCTTTCTTCATATCATCTTTCTCTCTCTCTCTCTTGCATATGCCTTGCAACAGTGCAGGTGGTGCAGTATAATTTTTCCGACAGGAACATGTCTTGCTGATTGCAACAGGGAGCCTTTATTTATTTTTATTGAAAAATACCTTACAGGCTCTATTACGGAGCATATAGATTAAGGGGGGTAAATAAGAAAGAATGCTAGTGGGTGATACTTCTGCCACAATACAAAGCAACTACAAAGCAAAGCAACTACAGAGCAACTAATAACTAATAAATATACAAAGCAAGTAATAACATTGGAACTAATAACAGTGGTTGCACAAATGACAAAGAGGGCACTGCACTGTGGACACTACCACATTACATCTTGAACTGTTTATTAGTCAACGCAAAGGCCACCGCACGCTGACGTCTCGGCCGTCCCATTTGCGGAGCGTACATGTATTGATCGATATGTGGGGTTTAACGTCCCAAAACCTCCATATTGTCGCGAGAGCAAGGTTTCCAGCTTCCGTATCTTCTCAGGAAATTTGTGCAATACCAACTCCTCTGCTTCTTTTTTAAGTCTTTCTTTGTACTCTTCTACCTTTGGGTTTGTTTCTCTGGCCATTACAGAGCTTCGGCTTTTGACTTTAATGGAATGTGGAGTAAATCGTGTTTTCCAGCCTGGGACAGGAGCCTACACGCTGCATTTACGGCTTAAAAACGGAGCAGTCAAGGTCGCCCCCGTTCGGGATTCGAAGGGGAAAGCTTACCCGGAAAAGCGTCTAGCAAGAGGCCGGTCCGGCGCCACCGTCTGAGTCTAAGCCATTGTGAACAGGCACGCGTGTCATTGAGAATGACATGGGGACGCGACCACTTAGCCTGACCGAGACATAGTGGCGGCCGGCAAACGACCATATTCCCCCGCGCTCTTGTTAGGATGTCGGGGCGCCTCGCTGTCGCATGTACACCTGGTAAGCAATAATGCACCCATCGCTCTTAAAGAAGCTTCTAGAAAGCAACAATTAACGAAAGAACTTACGGGGCCCGAGCGTGGGAACGGCCGCCGACGGTAGTCGGCCGAAGGAGGCAGCACGGCTTGGTATGGGAGAGAGTGTCACGTGCGGAGGACCTTTCCCTTTGCGTGTTTTCATTTTGGTAAGGAGGTTTTTACAAATGTAGTGCCTTTTATGAAAGTGTTTCTGTGATTGGTTGAGATGCTGCGAGTCCGAACATGTGATTGGTTTTTGTGAAGACTCTTTGTTCGACCAAGGGTTAAAAAGAGGATGTTTGAACTTGAAAAGTGAGCGGAGCGGAGTCGGGAGTTAGCGGCGGATCTCACCACCGGAGACCAGGCCATGCCGGCCGAGGGGTATGCCACCATTTTCTATGTTTTGTCTTTGTGACCCAGTGCATTTTGTAAATATAAGTTGTGTTAGCTAAATAAACCCCCAATGAGTGCTCCCCGAAATCATCGTCTTGACGTCTCATCGACTGCCTCAGCGGAGTTTCACCCACGCTTATTCGTCTCCCTGGTCGTCCGATGCGCCTAACTTGAACAACCCCGACGTTTCGCTACAAAGTGGTGGAGGTTGCTCGGTAACGATAGTCCCGCTCTGAAATTATGCCCCGAGTCAACAACAAATATAAGGAACCTACCTCTGACAGCTCCACTATGACGGAACCCCATACCTTCTTCTCTGCTATGTCTACCCCCCAAGCTAAACCATTCGTCGGACCACCAGTTTTTAGAGGCGCGCCGGAGGAATCTATTTCCGAGTGGCTACTTTGCTACGAACATGTAGCATCGCTTAATAATTGGGACCAAGCCACGAAGGTGAAATTTCTATATCTGGCCTTAGACGGAGATGCGAAAAAGTGGCACACCACTCAAATTCTAACCGGTGCTCCTAATACATGGGAAGAATGGGCGACGCTACTTAAAACGTCCTTTACGAGTCGCCACTCAGTCGAGATCGCCTATTTGCGGCTACAAAACCGCACTCAATTGCCGTCCGAAACCCCCGAGCAGTACTACTATGACGTAGTACAGCTGTGTGCAAGAGCGAACCCGTCTATGACGAAAGATGATCGGTTGCGGCACCTTATACGCGGGTTACGTCCGGATGTTCAGGAGAAAATGATAATCGCAAACCCGGAGAGCTGCACTGCATTCCTCCAAATTTTGCAACGCATAAATCTGGCAGCTTTGATGAGCCGTGTGTCGGGGCTACAACCGATTGGCATCCAGTATTCCAGCGGATCGCAGTCGTGGATGCAAAACATCGCGCATCCCGTAGGGTTCGCACCCGCCGCAGCGACAGGGCACCCTCCTACTACGTGTGTCGCCACTTGCGCCGCGGCCGAATCGCGGTGCCCGCGGGAGGTTGCCGACCGCGAGAGACACCTGAAAACGATTGCGGACTCGGTTGCCCTGCTGTCTGACCGGCTAAAAAGCATCGAAGACGAGGTGCGTCGCCCCCCAATGCCTTGGCCTCAGAGAACTTCCCGTGCCAACGACGGGCGTCCCCGTTGCCAGATTTGCCGCCGCATAGGCCACATAGCCCAACAGTGCTGGCAGCGGTTCCGAGATGACAGGAACGATGAGGCTGAGCTCCAAGGCAATCAGAATGTGCAGCCTAATCCTTCGGGAAACGAGAACGGCCGGGCCTAGGGGGCCAGCCCGGCCGCCCCATCGGCACATTGTCGGAAAGTCAGCTTCTCACAGTCCCCACACGAGCCAACGGTAAAGAAACAAAACTTGTAATTGACACCGGCTCGTCCGTAAATGTCATCTCAGAAGAATTAGCTAACAAAATATGTGCTTCATTCAAATCGAGAAAAGACATATTCATCCGAGGAATTGGCGGAGGCTTGCTCACCCCCAATGGTGAAGCTGAAATAAAACTTGAAATTGGCACCATCAAAGTTCACGAGACGTTTTTAGTGGTCAAGGATTGCCCGTACGAGCTACTCGGTGGTCTTCCTTTTTGTCGAGCAGCCCGGCTTCTCATTGATTTCTCCAAAAAGAGCTGCAACTAAACGGTGAAACTTTCCGGCTACGTATAGACTCAAGTGCCCCCGAACATAATGATGTACTTGCAGTGCGGTGCCACGAGCAAATTCGCATTGAACCTCGCACAGAAGTCGCTATTGAAGTAAAGGTCGCAAGGGACGGAATTCACCTCGTCGAACCGAACAGCACGCTCAAAAACGGACTTCAGGTTGCACGCACAATAACGAGGATCGTGCATGGGAGAGGCCTCATTCGCGTAGCTAATCCTACCATGTCGCCAGTAAACCTGCTCAGCGGAACAAAGCTTGGATGGGCTTCATCTATTCATGACGCACAGCTGGCAATCACGGCCCCCGAGAACGATCAAGTGCCTCAAGAGTTTGACATAGAGACTGGGGATCACCTACAGCCATCTGAGCGGGATGAACTGCTGTCGCTCATTGAGAAATACCGCCATCTATTTACGAGCAGTGACAACCCCATCCGGCAGACTCATGTCGCTGAACATGTGATCGACACAGGTGATTCTCGACCAATTCATCAGCACCCATATCGTCATTCCCCTTTTGAAAGACAACAGATTGAGCAACAAGTAGAAGAAATGCTGCGCGATGGGATAATTAGAGAGTCTCACAGTCCTTGGTCATCACCTGTCGTCCTCGTGAAGAAGCCAAATGGGACTTGGCGTTTCTGTGTCGATTTCCGCAGAGTCAATGAGGTCACTAAAAAAGATGTGCACCCACTGCCACGAATTGATGACATTCTCGACGTGCTACAGGGGTCAAAATACTTCACCACACTTGATCTAACATCAGGCTACTGGCAAGTGGGCATCAAGGAGGAAGATAAGCAAAAGACCGCATTTGCCTGTGGACCCGGCCTGTACGAATTCAATGTTGTCCCTTTCGGCCTGTGCAACGCCCCTGCCACATTCCAGAGAATGATTAACAAAGTCCTCAGTGGTCTTCTCTGGAGAGTTTGTTTGGCCTGCTTGGACGACATCGTTATTTTCTCGAAGACTATGGCAACTCATTTGCAAGATTTGGAAAGTGTGTTTTCGGCTTTGGACGTGGCAAACTTACGACTGAAGTCCGAGAAATGCAGCTTCGCTCGCCAGGAGATCAAATATCTTGGACACATTCTCACAGGTGAAAGCATCCGGCCGGACCCAGACAAAGTAGCAGCGATCGAAAAATTCCCAAAGCCACGAAACAAGAAAGGTGTACAGAGCTTTCTCGGAATCTGTAACTACTATCGGCGATTTATCAAAGATTTCTCTCGCATTTCTCGACCTCTGACCAACTTAACCAAAAAGGATGTTCCTTTCGTCTGGGATGCGGCATGCGAAGTGGCCATGCAAACCCTCAAAGAGAAGCTGATCACAGCCCCAATTCTGCGTCAATTTGAGCCGGGAAAGCCGATAGAGGTGCACACTGATGCCTGTGATTACGGCATTGGCGCCGTGCTTGTACAGAAAATTGGAACTCAAGAGAGAGTCGTCGCCTATGCCAGCCGCCACCTTAACAAGGCTGAGATGAACTACAGTACCACTGAGAAAGAATGCCTCGCCGTTGTGTACGCCTGCGGACAGTTTCGGCCATACGTCTTTGGTGCTAAGTTCACGGTCGTGACTGACCAGGCCAGCCTGGCTTGGCTAATGAAAGTAAGGAATCCGAACGGTCGACTTATGCGATGGTCTCTGTTGCTTCAGGAATTTGACATAACGTTGCGACACCGCCCTGGCCTCAAGAATGGAAATGCCGACACGCTTTCCCGCCTTCCTCATGATCCCGCGCCTGTAAGCGAAGAAAACCCCTTACCGTTGCTGGTTCTGGATCAGGTGGATGTTGGAAAAAAGCAGAGGGCAGACCCATGGATGAAAGAAATTATACAGCACCTCGAGCACCCGGATGCGCCCGTTGTCAGGAAAACTAAAAGAACGGCACGGAGCTTTCGGTTGATCGACGGTGTACTGTATCGAAGGGCGAAAAAGTTTCAGGAGGATCGTGCTGCGCTCGTTGTTCCCAAGTGCTTGAGATCTGAGATTTTAAGGTACTGCCATGACGCCACCACGGCAGCCCACTTAGGTGTCAAGCGCACATGGGAGAAAGTTCGTTGCCGATATTTCTGGCCGAAGATGTTCTCGTACGTAAGCAAGTACGTTCTCTCCTGCCCCGACTGCCATACACGAAAGCAACCACCGGGGAAAAAACGTGACGTTGTGAATGTGGCGCGTTTAAAGCCCTGCCACGTTCGATTGGGCTCCGATGCCGACGACGCGGACGATGAGTCTGATGATAATCATGAGGTGCGCGATCTCGGTGGTGATGTGCGCGAGGGAAGTGCCAGGAGAGATGACCACGGATTGCATCCAAGTGTTGTGCGCGAGTGCGGCTCCAATGGTGATGTGCGCGAGTGCGGTTCGCGAGTGGGTCAGGAACTCCGTTTGCAACATTGTGTGCGCGGGACACAGACCAGTGTTCCAGTACAGCAGTGCGAGAGCTACGACACGGACACTGAACTTTACTCGGACTGGAAGACATTTTCAAGTAATAACAACGCACAACAGAATGTCAGTGCTTACGAAACAGACACTGAATTGTATTGCAGTACCAATGAGTGAACCCATATATTTCTGTGTCCAATGATTTTGTTTTGTTTTTCATCTGTTGTTTTATGTATTTTTTAAAACATCTCACACACTTGTTGAATGCAAAACCTTTTGTATAATTAGTCTATTTATTGTCTTTATTTATATAGTATTTATTATTGTATATTAGACTATTTATTATCGTGTTTTGCAGATAAAACGAGTGGGGCACTCTTTTTCGTAGGGGGGAGGTGTCGCGAGAGCAAGGTTTCCAGCTTCCGTATCTTCTCAGGAAATTTGTGCAATACCAACTCCTCTGCTTCTTTTTTAAGTCTTTCTTTGTACTCTTCTACCTTTGGGTTTGTTTCTCTGGCCATTACAGAGCTTCGGCTTTTGACTTTAATGGAATGTGGAGTAAATCGTGTTTTCCAGCCTGGGACAGGAGCCTACACGCTGCATTTACGGCTTAAAAACGGAGCAGTCAAGGTCGCCCCCGTTCGGGATTCGAAGGGGAAAGCTTACCCGGAAAAGCGTCTAGCAAGAGGCCGGTCCGGCGCCACCGTCTGAGTCTAAGCCATTGTGAACAGGCACGCGTGTCATTGAGAATGACATGGGGACGCGACCACTTAGCCTGACCGAGACATAGTGGCGGCCGGCAAACGACCATATTCCCCCGCGCTCTTTATTTATTTATTTATTTATTTATTTATTAAAGGTACTTTCAAGGCCCGAAGGCACTACAGAAAGGAGTGGTTTGAACAATCGTAAGTGCAGTTAAAAAGTTAAAAAAAACAGAAAACAGGAAAAAAGAAAAATTTTACAGGGCATCATGTATGGCGAGCTTGAAGTCTTTTTGGTCCGTTATACAGGCGATGGAGGCGGGAAGGTGGTTCCAGGCGGCGCTTGTCCTTGGCACAAATGAATCATTATATAGTCTGGTGCGACAGGATGGTAGGCCCACCTTAAAGCGATGATCCGTCCTTGGTGATATGAAGCGAGGTGGATGAAACAGGGCGTCCTTCAAATGGCTGTTATAATGATAGATTTTGTGAAAAAGGTTAAGGCGAGACAATGTGCGGCGCAATGAAAGATCAGGCAAGTTTAGGGTGCTCTTCATGGATGTGACACTGGAATGACGTGAATAATTCGATAAAATGAAACGTGCTGCGCGATTCTGAGTGGTTTCGAGAGATTGAATGAGAATGGCATGAGTTGGGTCCCATATGGCGCATGCGTACTCTAATTTTGGTCTGACCAATGTTTTATACAGTGTTAACTTGAGTGACGATGGCGCAGAGGAAAAGTTACGGCGCAGATAACCAAGCATGCGGTTAGCGTTGTTAATCACATATTCTGTGTGTTTATTCCAGGAAAGATTAGAAGATATGTGAACACCAAGGTATTTGTAATTGTCAACAGATGGTAATGGAATGTTATTGAGGGAATAAGTACGCGGACAGTGGGTGGTAGTGCGACGTGAAACTTGCATGCTCTTGCATTTAGATATGTTAAGTGTCATGAACCATGTGTTACACCATGCGAATATGCTATCTAGGTCGCGTTGAAGGTTAAGGTGATCGACATGACTGGTTATTTTCTGGTAGAGGACGCAGTCGTCTGCAAAGAGTCGGACAGTAGAAGAAGAAACACAAGAAGGAAGATCATTAATGTAAATTAAGAAAAGCAGTGGCCCTAAAACGGACCCTTGCGGTACACCAGATGATACTGCGGAATTAGGTGAACAAAAATTATTAGCTGTCACGTACTGGCTGCGGTTAGAGAGGAATTCTTTAATCCATGTAAGTACATTGGGGTCGATGTTAAGCTGAGTAAGTTTGAAAATGATTAGTGCGTGTGAAACGGAGTCAAATGCTTTAGCGAAATCTAAGTATATGCAGTCAGTATCAAATTCAAGATCTGCGTTAATAAACAAGTCGTTAGTAAAACACAGCAACTGTGTTTCGCATGAAACTGTCTTACGGAAGCCATGCTGATAAATGCTAAAGAAGGAATTAGATTCAAGGAATTCAATGAGGTGCGAGTATATGACATGCTCTAAGATTTTCACTGGAATGGATGTTAACGATATGGGACGGTAGTTATTGGGGGAATGTACATCACCAGATTTATGCACAGGGACCACCTTCCCAGTCTTCCAGTCAGATGGCAGTGTGGACGTCTGTAATGACTGTTCAAAAAGTTTTGACAATATTAAAGAAGAATAGACTTGAGTACACTTCAACATTTTTGACGAAATGCAATCTGGACCAGCTGATGATGACACTGTCAAGTTTCCAACAAGTTTTTCGACACCAACTGCATCAATGATAATAGGGTCCATTGGCAAGAAATCGGTGCTTGTTAACTGTGGAAATATAGTTGGGATGCTGTTCTGAAAGTGTGCAGCAAATACATTACTCAGAACGTTGCAGCACTCGCTAAGAGCGACTGGGACATCAGACTGTATTAATTGGATATGTCGCGTTGTAGTTCCGCTAATGATGCTCCAAAACTTACGTGGATTAGAGCGCAGCAGCGAAGGAAGAGTTTCATCGAAAAATACTTTTTTGGCTTTCGAAAGCGCAGTACAGAATTCTCTGTTAAATGTCTGATAAAAAGACCAATGGTCTGTTCTGGCTGTTGATTTGGCGCGTCTGAATAGCCGCTTCTTTTTATTGCGCATGCGTTTCAACGTGTTATTGAACCACGGAGAACGAGGATTCGATGAAACTTTTCTCTTAGGTACAAATCGGTCAATTAGGGCTAGCAGTTTGTTCTTATAGTCTAACCAGTTCTGTTCAACAGATCGCTGCTCAAAACCAGCAAAGAATAGGTCAACAAAAGATTGTAACTCTGTATTCATTCCATGAAAGTCCGCTTTGCTATAGTCTTGGATAATTTTTGTTCTTTTCTTGATGGAAACCCGTGCTTTTATTGTGAAGTGGATTATGCAATGGTCGCTAATTCCCGGTAGATGAGTGAAGGGTGAAGCTAGGTCAGGTGTACTGGTAAGTACTAGATCTAATACGCTAGCGGAAGTGGGAGTAACGCGAGTAGGAAAGTCAACAAGCTGGGTAAAGTTGAAGTCGTGACAAAAATTCAAAAATTCCCTACTTTCACCTGAGTTGTGCTTTAAGGTAACCGGGTCTCTTTCCCACATGATGTCGGGAAAGTTGAAATCGCCAAGAATGAACAAAGGTGATCTCGGGTATCTGACGAACAGCTGATTGACAACATCATGCAAGTCATTGCAAAAGGATGATGATGCAGTTGGTGATCGATAGCAAATACAAAATATTATTTCGCGAGAATCAATGAGCACGCGGACACAAACAAGTTCAAGTGAAGACATAACAGGAATAATATGAGAAGCAAGATTATCGGCAACCGCCAGCAGAACACCCCCACCAGACCGGTAATCGCGGTCGCATCGGTAGAATTTGTAGTGCTTCTCACAATCCAATATTTCTTCATTTCTTACTTTTGTAGAAAGCCAAGTCTCTGTCAGACCAACAATATCAGCGGAACAGGAATCAATAGCAGAAGACAGTTCGACGCGTTTATTCAGGACGCTGCGCACATTAGAAAAGAAAAAAGAAGCGTTTCCTGCGCAGCAACGGGACGGGCGTAGCTATGAGGTGCTAGAAGTGTCAGCACGTGCAGGTAGAGAGGGTTCTTTGTCCTTAGCTTGGGGTGAATTGATTTCGCGAACGCTGTCGCTTTCTGCGCAGTAAACGTAAGTTTTCTTGTTCATGACCAGTTTGTTAACGCGTAGCAAATACGGTTGCCCGGCTGCCTTAGCAAATTCCATTAATTTCTTCCTTGAGTTTCGCGTGCTTTTGCAAAAATCTTCGCTAGCTGATACACCAGTTCCTTTGAATTTTTGTCTCTGCATCAGGATAGCATCTCTAACCTTAAATGACGAAAATTTGACGATAATTGGCCGAGCTTTTTAGCGGCGTAACTTCCTAACCTATGTGCTCGGGAAACTTCGGAGTCAGAAATGTGCATGTCAAGGTGTCGGGACAGTAGATCACGAACATGGCCTTCAGACTGAGCCCACGTCTCATTAGGGCTGTCCGATATACCAAAAAACAATACGTTCTCTCGTCTGGACCTGTCTTCAAGATCGTCCAGTCGGGCACTGAGTGTCTGGCCTTGCACCTTGACAGTTTCAGCGATTAGACGTGGCACATCACTGACTACTGCAGAACCGTCGCATGACTCGACGAAAGCTTCCACCGCCGACAACCTTTCCGTTAAATCAGCAACAGTTTGCGCTAATGCCTCCTGTTTAGTCTTTAGGTCGGCAAGAGCTTCCATTAGCTCATCGTGACGGTGATCACCTTTTTCAGATAGCTTAGCGATCGCGTCTAGTATTTCTTTGTTAGTATTTGCAGGGCCAGGGTTTAGTTCAACGTCTCCGCAACATAGTAGAAGCTTTGTGACATGCACGCATTCGCACACACATTCAAATATGACACTTGGGCACGGTAGGAGCAGCAGACAGACGTTACTGGTTCGCTTACAGTAGAGAGAAGGAGGTTTACTGACCTGCACAAAAAGCAAAATCGGATTTCTGAGCGACCGCATCGTTGCCGCTCCACCGTGCCCACTGAAGGAACAGGAGAATTCCGTGGTCTTTATATGCTCTTGCGTCGCTGCAGTCGCCCGCAGTGTTGTGGACCAGGTGACGATGGAAAGGATGCCACCGTCAGATAGTGGCAGATGACGCAGGGGCGTGTTCATCCAGATCGGGGGCCGCCAGCAACACCGGTGAAGAGTAGTTGGCATGCGCTGGATCCGCACGCGGTGGTAATGTTCCAAACCAGGCGACTAACTGCACAAAAAGCAAAATCGGATTTCTGAGCGACCGCATCGTTGCCGCTCCACCGTGCCCACTGAAGGAACAGGAGAATTCCGTGGTCTTTATATGCTCTTGCGTCGCTGCAGTCGCCCGCAGTGTTGTGGACCAGGTGACGATGGAAAGGATGCCACCGTCAGATAGTGGCAGATGACGCAGGGGCGTGTTCATCCAGATCGGGGCCGCCAGCAACACCGGTGAAGAGTAGTTGGCATGCGCTGGATCCGCACGCGGTGGTAATGTTCCAAACCAGGCGACTAACTGCACAAAAAGCAAAATCGGATTTCTGAGCGACCGCATCGTTGCCGCTCCACCGTGCCCACTCTTGTTAGGATGTCGGGGCGCCTCGCTGTCGCATGTACACCTGGTAAGCAATAATGCACCCATCGCTCTTAAAGAAGCTTCTAGAAAGCAACAATTAACGAAAGAACTTACGGGGCCCGAGCGTGGGAACGGCCGCCGACGGTAGTCGGCCGAAGGAGGCAGCACGGCTTGGTATGGGAGAGAGTGTCACGTGCGGAGGACCTTTCCCTTTGCGTGTTTTCATTTTGGTAAGGAGGTTTTTACAAATGTAGTGCCTTTTATGAAAGTGTTTCTGTGATTGGTTGAGATGCTGCGAGTCCGAACATGTGATTGGTTTTTGTGAAGACTCTTTGTTCGACCAAGGGTTAAAAAGAGGATGTTTGAACTTGAAAAGTGAGCGGAGCGGAGTCGGGAGTTAGCGGCGGATCTCACCACCGGAGACCAGGCCATGCCGGCCGAGGGGTATGCCACCATTTTCTATGTTTTGTCTTTGTGACCCAGTGCATTTTGTAAATATAAGTTGTGTTAGCTAAATAAACCCCCAATGAGTGCTCCCCGAAATCATCGTCTTGACGTCTCATCGATTGCCTCAGCGGAGTTTCACCCACGCTTATTCGTCTCCCTGGTCGTCCGATGCGCCTAACTTGAACAACCCCGACGTTTCGCTACAATATGATTATGAGAGACGTCGTAGTGGAGGGCTCCGGAAATTTCGACCACCTGGGGTTCTTTAGCGTGCACCCAAATTTGAGCACACGGGCCTACAACATTTCCGTTCCTATCGGAAACGCAGCCGCCACAGCCGGGATTCGATCCCGCGACCTGCGGGTCAGCAGCCGAGTACCTTTAGCCACTAGACCACCCGCGGCGGGGCGAGCGTACATGCATTCGTTAACACGGCACTCAACTGCGTCCCCCCCCCCACAGAGAGAGAGGTATGGAGAGAGAGAGTGGGGGAGGGAGGTGGGAAGGGAGAGAGAGAGGCAAAAGGGTCGAATCCCTTTTGCCGGAAGTCGAATGCCTATTATAAGTCGCTTATGCACGCAATACAAGATTTCGCTTCTTTACACAAGCTCTCAATTTTCGGTCGTTCTTCATTGCAATATCTGGCGTATACCGTTATGTTGCTCTAATACAGCACCGGTTATTTGCCACACACTATTGTACTGCATTTCTAGCTCAGTTCTACTCAGTTCTTGTGTTGCATACTAACAGGTGCAGGTGTTAGTAGTAGCTGCAGGAGTATACCTGCAGCCGAAATATATAGCATGCATATATAGCCCAGTTTGCACTCAAACACATACTGATGCTCGCAACGTTTCGTAAAAATATGCCTAACGCGCTGTGAATTCCATTATGAAAACTGTGTTACCCGGCTTTAGCATACTAACGTACGTGCGTGCGACACAGTGACTGTGTACACATTTTCGGCAACTTCGTCAAAGACAGGTGCACACAGAAGGAAAACAGAATGAAGGAATACAGATAAATAAAAAACTTAGCTCGTGCACGCACAAGACGAAGGAAAAAGAATCCACGCCGATGCGAGTATAGTCAATTCAATGGACGTGGACTCTTAACATGCACACATGTTTTGCGCGTGAGAGGCCGATATAAGGTGCGTTACATATAGGTATGTATACCTTTCATTTAGTCTCATTTGTGTTGTTTACTAAAGCTTTTTTAATATGAACCACCACCACCACCTCACCCATGAGATCATTTCGCTTGCATGATGGGTTCGAGAGCATGAAAAAAAAATAAAAGAGTACACACCGAAGCGTGACACACGATGAGAAATGGATTTCCATAAGCACATCGTCAAATTGCCATAAGCGTTCTTCGCGATTAGCGAATTACGAGTAATGAAGCGGCGCTTCGTGCAAGGCCGATATGAGCTGCATATCTGGCGCTTGAGCTGCGGCTTGGTCAATACACACGAGGCAGTGGGAGAGAGCGCGACGCAGTGCGTTGACCTCATGCAGGTCGTGGACTACGGTGCGGAGACACAGAAAATATATCAAATAAACAGAAAAAAATAAACTGGCTGGCGG
The DNA here is from genome assembly GCA_013436015.1 of Rhipicephalus annulatus. NCBI lineage: Eukaryota > Metazoa > Arthropoda > Arachnida > Ixodida > Ixodidae > Rhipicephalus > Rhipicephalus annulatus. The sequence continues at coordinate 90,616 of WOVY01013130.1, read as the reverse complement.
AGGCAAGGGGTTCAGATGGACCCAAGCGTGCACATTTAACCTTTAGGCAAAGCTTCGCATGGGCGCAGGCACGGATTTATATATCCAGTCGGCGGGAACATATTTGTGCGTGCGTGGGTGCGTCATGAGTAAGTGGAGATACCCTCAAACTTTCAACTGAAATAAAGTATCCGAATACACCAATCTATCATTACAGCTCCTGTTATAACGCTTTCAGGACTGAGGATGCTACGGATATGTTGAATAGTGTACTTCGTATTTTTTCATTTATATTTATTCTAAAATGTTTGAACCGGCACTGCAAGAAGATACCCGGCGAGCACGAGTCTTGGCAGCCACGCAAAGAGCGCGCATACAGTCCCATGAAGATGCAGTCGCAGGTTGTACAGGCCTGTTATCGTGAAAACGTTCAATTTTTCCACGACCCTTACAATCGCCACCATCTGGTGTTAATGCTGCCATTTTGTCTCGAACAAGCGGATACACGCATAGTAAACCTGTAAAAACGACAACTAGTGTACACGTCTGCATTGGCGTTCTACTAAGTGGTTCAAAGAGAGAAAGGAAGTGAAAAGTGAACCCCGTAACTGTCTGCTTCAGCGAGCGACACCTCAACAATAGCTCACAAGGAATGGGAGTGAGTAGAGATTAAAAGGATAGGAATAAAAGTGTAGAAAGAGAGAAAGAGGCGTGAGGTGATAAGCCAGAGAGCGAAGACATATCGAGGGGATAGGAGAGACAGGAAAGATGGAAACACGGTCACAGGAGTCCGAGGACGGGGCACCACTTGCGAGAGCTCTTGTCGGAGTCAGGAGATGGCGTAGGGCGAGCCCAGTCGGCCAGAGCCACCCTGACGTCGGAGATCGCGAGGGCACAACCGGTCGGCACGGAATCCAGCGAGCGAGTCCTTTGGCGTTCAAATACCATGTAAATGCGCATACGACGAACGTTACGTACCACAGACAAGGCAACTCATTCGTGTAAAAATCCAACGAAAGTTGGGGGCACCCGCCAGTCAATAACGACATCGTCTACACACGGGGCGCGGTTCTCGGGTGTGTGTATGTATGTACACGATCGGCCAACCACGGGAAAGCATACCGGATGTTTTGAGAACGTACGCATTCCTCCCGTGTCCCAGGCGTATACACGCAAGTGGGTCGCGTGTGTACACTGTCTGTCGGTCACGATACGCCGCCTACACCAGTTGACGAGCTTGTCAGCCCACGCTTTCTCAACGTTTTTCTTTCTTTTAATTTTTTTTCACACACGTACGCCTTTTGCTGCCGTCACTCATGCAGGAGGAAGAAGAGGTTGGCATGCAATTGCCGCTGAAAAAAAAAAGAACTATTTTGCCCAGGGCTATAGTTCTACAGCCACCGTTTCGCTCAAGGTGTGAGCTCACAGACAACCAGTTCGCGAATGAGCTATCACGTGACTACGCGTTGCCTCTATATATCACTAATATTGCGTATACCCATTCGAGCACGAATTACATCAGTGAGCCATACAGCAGCGGTGCGCGCTGAAATGCCATGCATGTCCTCCTCCTGCTTCCTCTTATTATTTTTGTCGCCAGTGGAAGAAGCGTCATCGTTCCATTCGATGACTTCGTAACGAGACAGATGAGGAACATTAAGGAGATTTTGGAGACCGATGCGATAATAATAATAATAATAATAATAATAATAATAATAATAATAATAATAATAATAATAATAATAATAATAATAATAATAATACCTGTTACGTTAGTTGTCGAGGCTTCGCATCCCCCAACCACAATATTGCTAAACTCACTGTATAATGCAGGGCTCCGGAAGTGTCGACCACGTGGGGCTCCTCGAGCATGTGGCTCAATCTGAGCCCACGGGCCTCTCTGTGCATGGCCTCCATCGAAAAGAAGCCGCCGAGGCGGGGATACGACCCCGCGACCTTCGGGTCACCAGTCGGGCCCCATAACCACAAAAATAAATAAGCAAGTGTCCCGTTACTTCGCCAAAGCCACGACAGAAGTAGTCCAGCTGCATCGGACAATACGACTTCAAGGGATGCGTGGAGAGCGACAGTGGTCGATTGGGTCTCGCTATATCTCCGCCGTGGTCCAATCAGCCTAAACGCACCGCAACGTCAAAGTTCAAGCCTTCACCTCGTTCTCTCTTATTTCCTTTCCTTCGCATAGCCTTCGCGCATGCTACGTACGCTGGCGAACGCCGGCGTCCTAGAAGCGTCTCGCCCGTCACCATCATCGACGACACCGACAAAGTTCAAGAGGTGCGCCCTTTCTCAAGCGATTTTTTTTTTCTGGGACGCGTCTGCTCTGCTACACCACGCCTTGTTGTTCCAAATGGAGGTAATACACTTCTCTTTCTTCTCTCTCTCTCTCTCTCTCACACACACACACACACACACACACACACACACACACACACACACACACACACACACACACACACACACACACACACACACACACACACACACACACACACACACGCACGCACAAATGCACGCGCGCACCACTGTGAACGCGAGCGGTACGAGAGAAATGAGAGAAATGGGACGAGCAGACGAAAGCCCCCCAAAGACTAAGCTACGCAAATGGAGTAAACGGGGTCGTCGTGTCTTGAGGGACCGATAACAATGCAACACGACGCGCCATTAGACGGACAAGGGGGGTCACGCATGCAGCGCCAAGGTGCCAGTGACAAAAAAGCGCCTCTCAGAGACGAGAGGCTCTTTCTTTTAACGATCGCTCGCAAAGGAGATTTCGCGCGCGCGCACTTTTGCTGCAGAGGAAACAGTCGAAGTCTGCTTAACGATCCGGAAACGAGAAGAACAAGAAGGAATCAAAAACAAGGTAGACGGGCACTGAGGCAGGCACACTTGCGCCGACAGTGATATAGCCGAAACGCGAACTCACAAATTATAAACACAAACAGTCCTTGCAGGACTCGGCCATCACGACCGTTTCGAAATGGCGTCCGAAAGAAGGCTTTCGGGAGGGCAGGACCGCGTGGATACGAAATTCGACGACTCGACCTTGCTGTCCAAACCCGATAGCCGTCTCTTTTTCATTTCTTCTCGGAGGGCCAATGCTAGAAGAGGGAATGTTAAATCAATTTTGCAGGAGACCGTGTTTGACTGCATTTTGAGGACATCCGCGTAAACAGGCAGACAGGCGGCGCCCTTTAGGGAAATTTTATTTCCAACGACACGCCCAAACATCGCTCCTGCGCATGGAGAGTTAGCATCCAGCCTTACTTCACACGACATTCCAATTAGCTGCGATCGCATTCATTCCGTCAATCTTGCAACGAATCTTTGATTTCATTTCGTTTGTTTTACCGCTTCAATCTTACCTTGGTGTAGAGACATCAGAGCGAAAGCCAGTGTTGTACAGCCAGGCGCAGACAGAGGCGACACACATATATGTGACATCAATATGGCGTATACGTGACGTCAGGCGAACAGAGAATCTTCCAGCCGACCTCTAGCTCCTATCCTAAACGATACCCCCGGTTCCAACTATAAAGCTTGCGGCATACGCGGACTTCAGTTTCAGTTTATTATTCATTTCAAAAAAGCAGTACAGTAATATTAATATACAGACGAGGGTCCCAAAGTTAAAAACTGTAACGGGACCCTCGATGCATTATAACAATCAATAAATCAGATCAAGTTAACAAGCAACGAGTGAATGGAAATCAATTATACAATATAGAGTGATAAGTAATTATTATAGGCTAAGTGGCACATCAGGCAACAAAAAGCAAGGCAGATAAGGAAAGAAAAAAGGAAAGACTTACAATCCTCAATCAAATGGCGAGGTCATTATGCGAGCAAATTCTACATAGCTAAGTCTGCGCAAACCAGAACAGCATACACCTCGCAAACAGCGGCCGTTCCGACGTTTTCCCCCGACAGATATCATCGACGCGGCTCAAATCAACACTCAAAGGAGCCATGGACTCTGCAGCCGTCACCCCATCGCCATTTATACACGTAGCTACAGGCGCACACATGTACAGGCGCACACATAATTGAGTTCCGCGGTTTCCATCACTCGCGATTCCCAATAAAGCCGCGAGGCATTCAGTTCTCATCACGGACATGTCGGACAAGCCACCGGAGGAGCCCTTCTGTTCCGGACGCGCTGCTATATACGAAGCAGCATCTTTGCACCGAGGCCACAGACGCAACAGAAGCCGTCGCTGTCCGAAAAAAAAAAGAAAGAGAAAGAGAACCGTGTCTTTTTAAGACCGTCGACTGACTAGCTGGACCTCGGCCGCCGCGCCAAATTGATCGATGTCCTCCCGCAGAGAAACGAGACATCCTCGCGCAGTGCCTAACCAGGATAAACAAAAAAAAAGATAGCGCTCGAGCTGGGAAATAACAACGAATGGGAAGACCGCTCGGCGAGACTCGACGCGCATCAGTATACAAAAGGAAGCCACATACACAGCAGGCGGCAGAGCCGACCGCGCCACAGGCCAAATGGGCTGGCGGCATCCCTATAGTTTGCCCGAGATCGCAGACGTATAGCCTCCGAAGCTACAGCTATAGATGAGCTAGAGGGGGACGAGCGTCAAAGTCGAGCGACGAGGAAAGTACGACACAAGTGCACACACACACACACACACAAAAACGCGCCGGGATCGGGGCAATTCGGATAGCTGCTGGAAGGAAGGGACGATTCAAGGATGAAGAGCGATGATGAGGAGTTACTGGGGATAGGGAAAGCACGATAGGGAACAAAAGGCGATCGCTGGCGGGAATAGAAAGCGCGCCACTTTTTTTTTGACCTCCGAAAAAAGCTCGCGTCGCGCGGTAGTCAAGCCGCGGGACACTGGCGCCGACCAGGCGCCTCGCCGAAGAGCTCGGCGCACACAAAACGGAAGAGGAGTGGGGAGGGAGTAAGCGATTTCCCTAGTAGGGAGTAAACGAGAGTAATGTCAGAGGGGAAATAGAGAAGGACGGGGAAGTAAATACTGTACGGGGAATAGCGCACGAGTGAAAGCAATCCCTCCCTCTCCTTCTCGAAAGACACGCATAAGAGCTCTCCTTTTTTTTCTCTCTTTATCCTTCTCATCAGTCCTCTGGATCCGTAGGTCACCGAAGAAGCGTGCAGCACGTGTGTCCTTTAAGTGAGAAGGACGACGTCTTTCGTAGAAACGTTTCCGAAGTGAATGACAAATTTAAATTAAACTGTCTTTCCGAGATTCAAACGCCGAAATACGGCGCATAAGACATCGAGTTATAGAGGAGATATAGATAGCTTCACGGCGAGAGCACTGGTTGCAGGTACAGTCGCTATGAGACCTGCTTCTAGTCGTGAATGCAGCTTTTAAGTTACCGTATACGTATACGATGAAGCAACGGTATAAGGCGTCGAGAAACCACCAGTTGATCAGCGAACTGTTTATTAACCTATGTTTTAAACTAAATTAAAAAGAAGGTAGACCATTCATTAATATCGAATGAAAACAATATTACTAATATAAGGGTGGATATCCGATTATATATACTGGATATGATCGTCAACAAGTAGCCGACATTAGGCTACCATTAACCAACAAAATATAGTCACTAGTCGGCCACCTGTAACCATTAGTACTGATAGGGCGCGCAAGTAAATACAGTAATTGACGTCGGTCAGAAATGTCACCATCGAAGCAATCATCCGCGGCTGGTTGTTTTGGAATTTATGCACGCAACTAAACGAGGCCAAGTCGGGGCGTCCTGGGAAGAATGAGAGTAAATGCATACACACAGCGAAGAAAGCGTCGGGAGACTGTGCGGACGCCTGCGGGACGCAGGGGGGCGAAGGGGGAGCACTGCGCGCTCCCACATAACGTCCTCCATGTTGAGCTAACGGCATCACTTCCCCGCCGCGCCCGCTTTCCCATTTATTCAAGGATGCGGGTATACAATGAATGCGCGCATTCAAAACACAGAGAGCCTCCTTTATTTAAGCCCGCGGAATCGCGCTTCTATAAAGCGGCATGGCAGCTCTTTTAGAAGCGGAATGGCTGGCAGCAAGGAGACGGCTGGGAGAGTGCATGTACGACGACGATTATCGCGCCCTTGGCGTCTCTCGCGTTTTCTCAATGCGCGATATCACCGTACTTCTCTCACCGTAATACTCTCTCCCCATTCCCCTACAGGTGCTTAGCCGAGCTTTGCTTCTCTATTAATCTTTGTTAATCCCTCTTTATCCTATACCCTTGTGAGCTACTGCCGAGGTGTCGCCTTTTGCTGCCGACACTTGCGGTGCTCGCTTTTATATCTTCTGTTTTCCTACCACCCCCTCCCCCAACTAGGACTGCAGAAGTTGCGTCTTTCATCCACCTGCCGCTGTCGTCTGACACGCGGCCAAAAACACGCCCACGTGTATACATGCACGAGCTGTATACGCGTAGAGTGGAAGGCGAATACACGGCGACTGAATGGTTGCCTAATCTGTCGCTCTACGCACGGGTGGTCAATCACGATGATGACGCGCTCTGACGTTACGCTTTTTTTTTTCTTCTTCTTCGCTAGTGTCTCGCCTCGTCGCAGCGGCGTTAACTTTCGCAATGAGTCCTTCGCTAGAGAGGAAGGCGCATCTCCCGGACTTCAGCTCGGAGTTTAGCTCGGGAACGACGTTGTTATCGCGCTACGCAAAGAGCGTGGGCGTTGTTCCCTGAAGCAAGAGCGGCCCGATTTGCTTCAGCCGACGCAGAGCCTTGTTTTTTTTGTTTTTTTTTCATTCTTTTCTCAGGAAGACCTAAGCTTACCGTTTTTACACGACTGTAAGTCGACTGTAAGTCGACTGCAACGTAGGCCGAGCCCCTTAAATCACACGAAAAAAAAAAAACAAAGCGCGAGCACATTTCATGAACAAACCAATTCACGTTGTCAATAAAGAAAAAAACGAAAAGTAAAAAAAAACTCGAATTTTGGTGTCGAAAGGCGGCTTCACGGCAGTGTTTTCCGGGTATGCGTGAAAGCTAGCTACGCAGCAATGCACGGGGATCATTTCTAAAAAAAAAAAAAATCGCTAATAAATGCTGAAGGGGCCGGTTGTATGCGAGAACTTACGGTGTATTTTAAAGGCAGAACCGGAAAGTATAACGTAACTACGCCCTAACGCGTCCCTGATTTTTTCGTTCGTTTTGATTTCCGTTCTCACTCGACCTTACGAAACTAGTTTGGATTGTAGGTGGACCCCCCGCCTCAACTCCTAATTTCAAATTTAAAAAAACATAGATCGACCTACAACTATGTAAACACGCTACACTCCCACCCCGCGCGCTGGCATCTGTGGCGAGCGTACTCGCACCATTGGCCTCCACCGCGAATATCCAATTAGGGCAGTGCCTCAATTCAAACGCGAAAGGTGTACGTGAGCTGCACAAGATGCGCACGAACAGAACAAACACCAAGAAACATCGCCGCTTTCGTTATAAATTCGGACGGACGATTCGGCGATTTCTCGGAATCTGCGGATCTGATCACCGAGCACCAACCCGTTGCTCGCCCCCCAACAGACATTAAGGCTGATCGTCAATGCAACCACGAAAACTCGCGGATTGGATTGATATGATTTGTGGGGTTTAACGTCCCAAAACCACCATATGATTATGAGAGACGCCGTAGTCGAGGGCTGCGGAAATTTCGACCACCTGGGGTTCTTTAACGGGCACCCTAATCTGAGCACACGGGCCCACAACATTTCCGCCTCCATTGGAAATGCAGCCGCCGCAGCCGGGATAATTTGTGGATTGGAGAGAGATGACATTGGAAGTAAGCCCCGTACACCCTCCTCTTTATTTCACAAGGTTAAACGAGTGTCAGAAATGCCACTTTAAAATTAAAGAGTAACTGCGATAACACGCCATATACCCTCCTCGTGGTTGGCGCGTAGCTTCCTTGGAGGGACCGACAACCAATGTAACGGAACGTATTTTCTTTAGCGCAACACACAAAGCTTACTTGGCCAAAGTGTCTCATCACGGAACGACACACACGGAAAACGACATTTGCCATCAAAAGTTTTCGATCTGCGCCGAATACGAAGTCGCGTAATCGAGTGACAACGCATGCTGCAAAACAGTGAGCGAAAGAGCGCTTCGCGTTAGAGCGTGGCGGTCTACTGCGCATGCGTGGACTGCGTGCGCATGCGCACCGGCTCGACATTGTCCACTAGATAGGTGCCGCGAAGGCAGCGTTGCTTCTCTACTTGCAACTCCTTTTAACCTTGCAATCAGCACATAATAAGGGCGGGGATAGATAATAATATACAAACTCTAATTTTGAGGTTGATTACGGCGCGAATGACAGCATCAGACTACGGCAACTACGTACAGCTTTAATGCTCTTCCCCTGGGCGGCGCGAAATACCAGTTGTACGTTACTTTTAAACACGATCAAAAATGTATATCCTACTCGCAACGCGTGAAATGATGCTGGAGCTTATCTCCACATTTCACGGTCTCTTCCTTTCTGCCAGGATTTTAATCGCGAAATTCTGGCCAGTTGTCAGACTGATTTAAACGTTGCAGCTGCCCTACGAAGCTGCGAACTTTGCGTCAATGCGTTACTGGGCCGAAGTTTCGCATCAAAGGCTCGGTGTTTGTATATTTTCCAACCACCTCGTGGGCAGAAGTTAACCTTAACCTTGTTGCGTGAAAGAAGGACTTCCGTTTTATTTATTTTTTTTTCTCTCACGAGAGAGTGAAACACAGCGCAGATTGCAGACAAGCAGGGGGGCGTTGAAAAGCAACAAACATGCATAGAGAAGAAGCGACAGACCGCGTTCTCCCGCCAGCCTCATCGAAAGACGAACCGGAATTCGCGCAGTAGCCAGAGTCTACCATCGTTCGTCTGACGAAGACGCTGCCAGGAAGCGGTGAAAATAAACGCCCTCAGCGATGAAGAACGAAGAGAGAAAGGTGGCACGTAAAAAAAAAAAAAACAAATGCGCGCGGTGAGGTGTCGTCGGGAACACGAGACGTCGGAAGCCAGCAGAAGGGGGGGACCGAAGCACGGCATTGCCTATACCTCTTCCGGTCCGCTCTCGCCACTCGGCTGAGCACACAGACTACAGTCAAAACCGGGGTCCCAGACAGGGCCAGAAGACTATTGGCCGCCGCATTATAGATGATGGGGAGGGGGCAGATATAGCGGAAAGAAGAGTTATTCGTGGGGGGGAAGGAGGCACAACGAAGTTGCGAAACCCCGGCAAAGCATGTGGTGGCCATGGTGGCGCGGAGCGGCATGTGGATAAAAGCCTGGCAACCCCCTTAGTAACCCCCTCCTCCCATTCAGCTCCGGCTGGCACTGCCGAAGCTGTTCCTCTCCGCAGTCGCGGCAGCGTCGGTCCTGTGCCTCGAAATAGTGTAAAGCAAACCGATGCAGCGAAGACGGCGAGAGAAAAGGAAATAACCAAGAAAGAAGAACGCCAGGCGCACGCCTTAGTGACGCAGTTTCTCTCCCTCTTCCGCTCTGCTAAAACCCCCAGCGTGCACAAAGGCACCCCACTACGTACATCTTCACCTCCTCCCCCCTTCCACCGTTCCAATTTTCATCCTTTATCCTTTGGAACCCTTTGAACACTCTCTCTACTGCTGCAAATTAGATCAAACATTTGCCAGGAAACACGACCGCACTTACCACGGTGACTGGCCCCGAAACAGTAAGTGAAAGTGCAAGGGGAAGGGCATGAGAGAAAGAAAGCGGGAGGGCATGCTTTCATAAGCCCGTGTGCCTCTTTCACACTCTCTGGTTGTTATGGGGATGGACAGAGTCACTGAAATCTTTTTATGCAAGGCGAGTATAAGAAACTAAACACGGAGGAGACGACGGAAAAACGAGCGCGTTAAATGTTCGAGAGATGAAAGCCGGACGCGGCTCTCGAGGTGACGCGTGTGGGTGTACTACTTGGGGCCCCGCTATTTCAAGGCTGCGACAGCGCACGCCGATGCAACCGCGTCGAGTGACGAGCGTTTCCTGCCTTCTCCCCTTACTCTAACACGGCTCGGTGTACATGTGTATGGACAGGGCTGACTAAATATCGCCGCACGCGCTTGTTCATTTTAGACGCGATCGGGTTTCACCGACAAAATAATTTACCACCGTTCAGGGCCGTGCCGAGAAATTTTTTTTTGGGGGGGGGGGCACCCCCTTAAAATGGCCCCATTCCGCTCTCTATGCCATGGTGAAAGAAAATTTCGGAAGTGGTGGGGGGGGGGGGCGGTGTGCTACCACCTGGCTACGCTGCTGCCACCGTTGGGCGCAAGCCACGCCGCTGCGCGTAAGAAAGCTTCTCCATTGTTTTAGACTCTTCTGATATAATTGCGCGCACGATACGAATTGCCGAGTTTGTTGTAGGTCGAGCAGTGGTGCTAAAATGGACCTCCGCGAAATCTATTCTCAAAAAAAAAAAGAATGCGCATATTTCACACTGCATGTAGTGCTCATTTGTGACACCCCCCCCCCCCCCCCCATCCCTCATCTTTTACTGCGTGGCGTCACCCATCACTTCGCCCGGCCCGGAAGAGGTACAGTGTGAAGTAAAGTGTGTGATTGGGCTTGTTGGTTTTGATATGTGGGGTTTAACATCCCAAAACCACCATATGATTATGAGAGACGCCGTAGTGGAAGGTTCTGGAAATTTCAACCACCTGGGGTTCTTTAACGTGCACACGGGCCTACAACATTTTCGCCTCCATCGCAAATGCAGCCGCCGCAGCCGGGATTGGATCCCGCGACCTGCGGGTCAGCAGCCGAGTACCTTGTTAGGCTCGTTGGTATTTCACTATTAAACTGCTCAGCGCAAAAATTTAGACAACACACACACAGAAAAGACGAAGACCAGCGTAGGTCCCGAATCATTCATGCCTGAGAGCCACTGCTACAACGCGAGCACAAGCGATGACGTCGGAATGTTCTCTTATACTCATGTATACACCACTTTACCGACAAGGTTGAGTGCCGCCATACTTGGCTGTTCTGTTCACCTTTGTGTTTAGCATCTTTAACAACTGAACAAACAAGTCCTATACGGCAGAGGCATAAGCACGACAACGGTTGGCTCGGTTCATACGACGTTTCGTGCGTTTATTAATTCCTGTCGCGACATACAAAAAAAAAACAAAACAAGAAAACGTCGGCTTAACAGCCCTTGCGCCCAGATGTCTTACGGTAAATACTCTTACGCCGACGATCGGATTACCAATGGCCGGCGCGAATTTGATCGCAGCTATCAGTTCAAAGCGTGCATTGCCAGTACTTTGACTATTTTTTATTTCCTAAGCATGAACCATTTCACCCAGTTAAAAACTTCGCGTTTTACAATTCTTCACCGTCACAATAAACACACACATGTATGTAGCGTCATGCAAGACATCGTCGTTAAGTCATGCCCTCATTCCATCGACGTCTTTTGTCACGACTGTCGTGTTACGCAATACCGTGTTAGCACCCCCCCCCCCCCCTTCAGCGACCTTGATTCTGTCCGCGTCCACCACTCCCCTGCCTTTTGTTTTTTTATTTTCCCTTCCGTTTCTTCTATTTCTATCCCAATTTTGCGGCTCTGCCAATGTGCCGAAAATAAAGCGGCCGTCATCCAACATGCCGAGCTACCATGTTGGCGCTCGCCTACAACGCGAGGAAAAGAGAGGTGCGTGACCAAGAGAAAGCGACGAAGCCACATCGCTCGAATAGCGCAAAGTTAAAGGCTCAATTAAGCGGTTAATAAAGAAACGGGCAAGGAGAGACGAGAAGGCGATACTGGAGACACAAGTGCCCGTCTTGTTGACTTCCTGTGCCCTGCTGCCTTGTTTATTTTCGAGAAGGTGCCGTAAAAGGTGTAAATCAAAACTGAACAACAGCTTCGATGTTTACCCCTTTGCCCCCGGTAGGGTCACCCCACACAAGTACCACCACGGTATTATACGCTCTACGGCCACGTAGACGCCAATAAAGCGACACATATCCTGAACGGAAAGAAAACATCACGGATGGCGGACGGAAAGGGGAGGTTCTCTAAAGTGGGGGCCACTTTGTTCCCGCATACGGCAGCGCGATGATGCCCGACGACTGACGCAAAACAGATGTGCGTCAAACGGAAGCGTACAGCAGGATACGCGGCGAACCGCAGACAACGCGAAATCTTCATCCGTGACTGTTTACGCCTGAACACATATACAAAGGGGGTTAAGCTGGGCAGATTAAAAGGCAGTGCCAGCAAGAAAACACACACGCCTCGTCCACAACCCCACCCCCCTCCCTGGCAATACGACAACATATTCCCATATGCTGTACACACTCGTCCAATATTTACACGACATCTACCGATGACACATCCAGTGCGAATGTACGCATAGTACGTAGAATAATTATACAAGATGACAGGAAACAAATAATCCCGTATTAAAAAAGGTATGCAAGGCTGATGGAAAGAAAGACGAACAGCGCAGCGCGTACCTTACTAATATACTCTGCTATTCGCATTTATTTTCGATCACGCTCTTACCTTGGTGGTAATAAAAGGACGCCAAGGCCGTAGCCAAGAGCGCTGCAAAAAGAGTTCATAAAAACCCAAATGGCTTTCACTACGTTGGATGTCGCTATGAACGATTTTGGATCCTGAAGTTTACAGAAGCTTTTCGTGAATGCGGGTACATTCCGTTGGATTGTATATATACGAGCTCTCTCTCCCTCTTTTAACCGTTGAACGGCCACTTTAAGTAACGATATGTTCGGAGTCGAAAATTTTAATCTTACGGACAATTTTATATTGTGAACATACGAATCGCATTTATCCGCTACTTCTCCCCATTGCTACGGCACGGGCACAGCGCGTGCCTACGGTGAACCGCTTTCGAATCGTTTTCACAGGGCGCCATCACCCCAAAACGGAAGACTGCGCCGCCACTCTGACATGCAACATACCCTTAATGTTGACTGATAATTAAGGCTTTCGTCACTTAATGGAACTTTCAAACCCGCAGTTCTCCTGTAGCACAGCTAACCGGAGCACATCAATTGCGGCGAATGTTGCTTCGTTAGGGCATGCGGGCGCGGTGCCAATCATGCAAGTCTGAGCGCTCGTTTATCTTCCAAGTCAAAACGCGCTGGTTTCGGTAAATTGCGCAACCTATTAATTGAGCCATTATCGCGTACGCAAAAGTAACAGGCATCGTAACCCACCACTGTACACGAGACCTTTAGTTATGCACGAATATGCAACACATTCTTCTACGCCTTTCGCGTACGCAAAGACATCGAGGAGAAGTGAAAAAAAAAAACTACGACATAAGAAGCACTGACAACCCCAGCGCCTTCCTTTATCTTTATTTCGGTGTCAGTCCAAGCGGTGGGTGGGGTGGGGAGAAGACGTCGAGATACGAACAGCCTAATCTAGTTATCGAAGTAATCACATTACGCTCAATCTGATTACCTCGCCGCGTCCGCGAGGAATGAATTGACGTTCGGCGATAGAAGGAGCGGAACGGAGCTCCCGCGCCAGAACAATAGGAGCTGCGCAAGAGAACGTTTTTACGCCGAACGAGGGAAAACGATCCCCCTTCAGAAACAAGAGGCGAAAAAGAAAGAAAAAAAGCCACGAGCCCGTACAAACCGAGCGTATAGAGAACGTAAATGTGCGCAAAAGAGAGGGCAAAAGAGGAGACTGGGTATAAGTCGCCAGCCGGAATGGACCGAGCTCCAAATCCAACGAGAGATATATATACAGTCGCGAAGGAGCCGCTGCGATAAGGGAGGACGTGGCCTTGGCCCGTAGAAAACGGGAGGATGGGGGTATATACAAAGTGCCACTAAAGTCAATTCGGTTCTCCTCTCGGCAGCTGTTTAGTACACAGCGGCAGAGGACGCGAAAGCACAACAGGCGCGCCCGCACAAACAAATACACGCAAGGACGCAAGATAGTGGGTCACCGAAGAGCAGCCAGCCAGCGGGCGCCAGTCTCCCGGCAGGGGTGTGGCATCTCCTCCCCAGGCCAAGGATGCGGCCGCAGCTTCCCAGCATCCCTTCCATCCTCCATCGAGAATCGACGCGGAGCGGGGGACAAGCGGCGGCGTAGTTCGGTGCAGCGCGCGTATAGGCGTACGCGCCCGGGCGCCTCCGTTTAAATTTCAGCCTAGCCTGGTTAGCGTAGCCGATTAAGTCATTCTTAATGCACTGTCTACATCAACATCATCTAAATGGCAAGCCAGACAACGAACACGCAGCGAAGCAACGCTAAGTGCGTTCTACATATTTTGGATTCGGTCGTATGCTGGACGCCGTTGAATAGTAAACAAGCACACTAGACTGCTGCATATACACGTGCCCCCGGGTGGGGGATGCAGGGCTTCGGTACACCCCCCCCCCATAGCCACGTAAAAGGGAGGCGCAAAATGGGCCCCATATGTTGAATTGATCGGAAGGGGACACTGTGTTGACCCATCCCCCCCTCTTAAAGTAAGGCACGCCTATGGTCTGCTGCACTCGATGACGTCATGACAAACTGTGTGACGTCGTATTTTAGCATATGTGTGAAACACCCTGTGCGCAGGACACACTGGATATGCGTAAGCTCAGAACCGGGCGAAATCGCCGCCGCTGATTGGTCGAATAGCAGAGGCGGCGATTGGCTGCAGCTGTGCGTGGGACGCTAGAAGATGAATCAATTGATTAGTTGGCCCGGCCGGGTTTTAGTGAGCGGTCGATTAATTTATGCCGGAGGACTGTACATTTGCTTTTTACTAGCCATGCGAGAAGTACATGCCGAAAATAACGATCAACAGATCGATCTATTCACGTGATCTTGTGTAATGCTACATAAAAAAAAAGACGCCTCGGCATGCAAATACAATCACAAGCCGCGCACATCACCGATGACACAAAGTCAACAGATTGACCTCGTTTATAAAGCATGCCACATACACACACACACTCTCTCTCTCTCTCTTATGAAGGAGCTAAAAATCTTTCCCTCACGCACACTAACGAGAAAAAAAAGCTGCAGTTCTAGCAATCACTGCAACATAGCGACATCAAACAAAGGTATACATTCATGAGCAATATCAAAGGTAAAAACGAATTCCCGACTAATGAACAATAATTTGTAACGTATGTCGATAGGGATGCAGCGTATTGAATTACAGGAACAATACCTTTCTGCTTGATCTTGATCCTTTAGCATTGTGAACACTTCTGCGCTTATATATATATATATATATATATATATATATATATATATATATATATATATATATATACAGGAGTAAACCGAAACGGTCAAGCGAATGTCCCATGCTCTTTCTGTTATGCTATAGTATACAGAAGACAGCAATGAAGCTAGCTCCCAATTGATAAGACTAGTGGGTGCAGTGCAATTAACTGCAGCGCACTCTTACGTCGTGTTTATATTAGACCCGGCCTACCAGTCGTAAAGGGAAGCAAGCCGGACAGTTATGTTTAGTTGTGCCAGCAGATGGCGCTCAATATAATGGAAATATCGGCCGTTGATTCAGTCAAACGAGAATTTATCGCTAAAAGAAAGAAAGAAAGAAAGAAAGAAAGAAAGAAAGAAAGAAAGAAAGAAAGAAAAAAAAGAAAGCATTATGGAAGACCCAGTTGTAAGCATCCAAATGTACGAGAAAAAACCCTTTAAAAGACACGAACACAAACACACGCTGATGTTTCTATACCTTTCATTTATAACTTCGAGAAATACGTGTCTGTTTTACACGTTTTCTATACAATAGTAATAGATTTTTACGAGTCAGATTAGTCGAAATGTAGCTTTCAAGAGGCATAGTTTGTAGTTCGAGACAATTCCTGTTTAGGTTTTAGATAATATAATGTTCCCGTACATATTTGCGCCCCTTTAGAGTTCTCTCAAGAACATTCAATTAAGTCCTTCCCCAAACTTAAAGCCCACGAATACCACACCCGCGTTTACGTACATTCTTGACCTCGTTGCACCTGAGCCTAAAGATGTAAAAAAGTGAAGTGGCTTGACAAACGTGTTGCGCTTATTCTCAGGGTCATCTGCGCAGCACGAAAGTAAGGGGTATGCTTGCCGATAGTTATAGCGCGAGAACAAGACGACGACACAGAGACAAGAAGGACACGACGGACACGGTCTCTGTGTCGTCGTTTTGTTCTCGCGCTATAACTATCCTTATGCCATACCAACTAGCCCAAGCTGCCACACTTCTAAGGTATGCTTGCCCCGTCCCTCAATCACTTTTAAATTGAATGTGCCAACGCTTATTGTTCAATCGAGGCCAGCTGCAAATGTTTCCCTCACTTGGCTAAAGATGATGGTACGCCTCGACACAGGAAGCCGAAGAGGAAACTCGGCTATGCACGGACACTAGAAGATCAAGCCCTTAATTGTATGTCCTGGATATTTCAAAATGCGCACACATCCTGCGTACATACAGCCTTCATCTCAACATCTACAGACCGCCATACCGCTACACACCCGTATAGCCAAAAAGGCGCCAGTCGCGAGAACCGATTATAGCGTTACGCACGCGCAAATCTAACGTTTCAGCCGCGCACACAGCGGGTATGCCATCATCTCTTAAACGGCACGCATAACAGCGGCGGAGCGTGCTAATACGCTCAATCGACCATTATATGTGGAGTCTGGGGGACCCTTTTTCAATGCGGGTTAATCCGAAGGAGCGATGGCCGCCCGCATTCTTCGATGTGTAGGAGCCCGTATACCGCGCAACGTCCACAGGTCGCGCAAAGTCATGCTCGACCTGTGGACGTCGCGTTTCAACTTCCCGTACCGGCCACCAAGCGATTTTCATCGAACCGCATAGGGGTGGAGTCTCCTCCTGCCGAACACCGCGCAACAATCCGCCGCACGGAACGTATACGATGCACGCAACTTGTGGGCCAAACAAAGCAAAGCCAATCGATACGCTCGTGGCCGAGTTTGAACGCGGCCTCGGGCGCACACGCGCGTTAAAAGAATCGGCGGGCGCGGCAGCGACGCACACGTGGAGCTGCTGTGTGCCAGGCACGGGCTATAACGAATGATGCGAACGGAGACGCAGTTATAGGGCCCGCGGGAAGATAAAAGAACAGAGAGAGAAGAAGCGATATCGGTTACGGCTGTGGCGCGAGATCAGAATTATGTTCCGGAGAGATTCGTCGGGCTCTCTGCGGCGAGGTGAGAGAGCCGTGCGCCTTATGTCGGAGAAATGGCCGCTGCCGCAACAGGTGCCATCGCGGCTCGCCGATGGACCACGTGGTACGCGCACGAATGGCGTAAGAAAAAAAAACAGACAATCAATCAATCAATCAATCAAACAAACGAATGAACAAACTAACAAATCAGCGAAGTACCACGCGCCGCAACATTAACCGGAGAAGACGGGAAACGCGTCGGCTAAGCAGAAAGCGAAACGACAGCCGATAAACAAAGATCTGCGCGCGTGCAAAGAAAGGCAATTCCCTTTATGATTTTTATTTTCGGCACCGCGAGCCCATGACCCCAAAGTAAGATGACGTGGGTGGTGAAACCGAAATGAGTTGGCGGCGGCTTCGCATGCACGTGAACCGAAATACTGCGCGCGAAAACTGTTTTATTTTCTTGGAAGCCAATGACTTTTAATGTGCTCATTTTGCCGTGTAAAATCTTATTCTCGTGAAGGTATGCCAAGCCACTTTTTTTTATGTGGAACGGCTGCACAAATCCCACAACAAAAACAAGTCACTACTCTCCTTTTCCTCCAAATTAGTAGTAGTAGTAGTAGTAGTAGTAGTAGTAGTAGTAGTAGTAGTAGTAGTAGTAGTAAGACAAAAAAGAAAAAATGAACAACAACTAATGCAGAGCCTTTTTTTTTGTCATATAATAGCATCCCGGTACATACGTACGATATATGTACTCCGAGATAAGGGAACGTGGCCCGTGCGTAGCGAGCCGTATAATTAGGAAACCAATGAAGAGATATACATTTTCAATGTTTGCAAGGTACACGACTCATAAAACGCGCTCTACGTGAGACGAACTAATAACACATAGTTAAAGCGGTCTAACTTGTCGGCACCACTCACGTGCACGAGATAACCATTGGCACCGGTTTAATTTAATACTGTTTACACCCTGGTCAACATAACGACCGTCTCGCTATACGTAACGTGTATAAGGTGCACACGCACGCACACACAAACAAACACACAAACGCGCGCGCACGCACAAGGAAAAGCGAAAGAAATTCAAGGAAGAAAGCTAGAAACATACACGGAGAGAAAGAGAGAAAAAAAAAGATAAATCTAGTGTATCACCGTAAAGCGTACTTTCCAGCAACGCTTCCATGTTCGCGGACGAAGCGCACCACTGGCTTAGCCGCGCGTTTATTTATTTTATTTTATTTATTTTTACATACTGCCAGTCCCAATGGGGACTATTGCAGGAGGGCAACCAAAAGATACTATAGATACACTTACATTGAAAAAGTGAAAATGTATGACTACAGATCTTATACGATATTACATGGATTATATGGGAGCATAAACAATGTGGTGAAAAACATTTAGAACACAGATTTGGTTCGTATATTTACACAACGGCATCGAGGAATGCTTTGATTAAGAAAGTTAAATAAACTGAATTCGCCGGTTGTGTCGTAAGCATTTAGAAGTGAAGGATAAGAAAAAAATGTCGACCTCGTTTAAAGGTGGTCGTTTCCCGCGAACACTAGTCTGATTTCATTTGCGCCAATTTCTTCTCTCTTTCTTTTTTTTCATTTACACTTCGAATGTCATTCGGCGCGAGCAGCTACCGCGGTAAACTGGACATTGCCACTTCTCCTCGTAGTTCGGTGGCGCACGCGCTGCGCCTAGTCTCCACCCCGTCCATTTCGTAGGCGCGCAATTAGCCTCGAATCCCACCTCGTCGAGGATTAGATTACACCGTCCCTCACTTCGTGGGGGGGGGGGGGGCATCGCGGAATTATTGCTTGGAAGCGCGGCGGCTCGAAAAACGATCGCAGCGACGCGGTCGGAAATTAACGGAAGACCGCAGGGCACATCATGGGCTCCGACGGCGACGTTAACGCGAAAGATGACGGGAAAATTGACTGGTTCAATGTTCGACCGGCGCGAGTGAATCGGGTCACCCGCGTTGCGGCTACGCCCTTCAGCCTGGACTCAAGCGGGAGCAGTCGGTTCTTCGTTGTTCCGTCTGACAAAACGACGTCAAAAAGGGTTAAACCACTAAGCGAGGCTCTCACATTTCAAATGCAAAGTTTGGAAGAATCACGGCAACAGCAAATGCTTAAATAGAACACGTTGTTCGGGCTTGGTGCCTCGCCATATTGTAGGTACTTAGGGGACCTTGGTAATCCCTCGGAAAACACTCTCACATACACGCACACTTCAACTCAAGAAACAAACAACGCATACACGCACCACACGCACAGCTAACGCACCGTCAGATGGCGTACAACGACAGCTGTGTTTTGTAGAGTTCCTGTACATGCCACATTTAGGTAGCAGAATTGCACGGCTGCATGCCTTCCAAACGCCGCTATATACCAACCATGCGTTGCGCAGAAGCTGACGCTCGCGAATATTTTTTGTACTCCCCAACACGGCCGCCGCAGCAAACTGAATCGACGTACACGCCAAGCACGTCGACCGGCGCGATACGGTAGACACGGCACCTACAAAAACGGAGTGCGGCGTCGTCGCATAACCGTGACTAGCACGCTGCCAACTTTGCTTCCTTAAGGTATCCATATACAGTAACTGAAGTATTTCGATGCGATGACATTACAAGTGAAAGAGCGGAAACAAGTGATTGCACAAATTTGCGTGAAGCCGACCATTATTTCGTAGTTGGACGGCCTGCCGCACTTGTTCGTATATTACAAGGAAAAGCTAGCTACCGTATTTCCTTGTGTATTAGCAACGCAGTGTTTGATACGTGTTGAGCGTTACTGACTACAGTGCTCCATAATGTTGATTAGTTCGGGCCAATGTTGGCTACTGTGTACTAAAGTTGGATTCTTTCAGCCATCCAAGTAATCGAAGGTTACCGGAGGTAATTATAAAGGTAACACTAGCGCATTTACGTCGCGCTCACTGGTAGATCGATACTTCAATGTCCTCGCGTACTCGATATGCGGGCACACGAGGTAATTATACCACCCAAGGACATACTCAGATTAAACATACCCGTACTTCTGTATACGCCCGCCGTGATGACACACATTAATGAAGCATCGCCGAAATTGCAATCGTAACAATTATCATTTTAATAATAATAATACAATATCTGTGGCTTCACGTGTGGAAACCACGATATTGGGGCTCCTGAAATTTCGACCGGAGCTCTTTAACGAGAGCAATGGCATCGAAACAGTCACCAGTCTCAGTATTGAAAAAAATTCCAGTCTCCATTCGCCAGTGTTAGGACTAAATTGTACGGTTTAACGATCCCGATGTATCGACAGGACTCTCCTACAGTTGGTGCACACTCTAATGTGAGCCAGTCTGGCATATTGCGTGCACATTATGCACAGCTGTCTTTATTAAATTTGGTCAGCAAACGAATGCATCAATTATGCGTAAAGGCTAGCTGTAAACGTCGCCAGA